>BMAU01007057.1:0-524479 GCA_019973935.1 Trichonephila clavipes | reverse complement strand
AGTTACGTATTGCTTGACTTGAAAAAAACCTTTTACATTGTAAAGCCATTTCGCGAGAAATGATTGACCATTTTTTATGAATTCATGATAATAAATGAGAACGTTATCAAAATATATTTAAATAAACATTTTAAATGAATATGTATTAAATGTTAAAAATAAAATGAGCAAATATTCAATTTCTAAGAGACATTATGTAAAGTAAAGCTAGCGATTAATTATCAAACATTAGTAGAAGTCGACTTTTAGAAAAGGAGATTTAAATTTGAAAAATATATTTTAAATCTTATTCAAATATTAAACGCAAAAAATATGAATACGTATGTAACTACATTAGATATGTCGATATCATTACATATGTAATTCAGATTTGCATATATCGATGCCAATATTGCATAATGCAGATTACATATGCCCATACCAATGCATTATAAAAACGCACATTTGTCGTCTGTGTCGTAATAATTAGATTTTTTATGTTCAGCCATTTTTTAAATGGCACAAATAAATTAATTCAAAAGGAATATCTTTGAACCACTACAAAAATTCACTTTATTTCAATACTTTCAATTATTCTTGACAAAACATGTTTATTTCGTCTCACATGGAGGAATGAAGATCATCAAGTATTTTTAAATGCAAAAAGCAAAATATTTTTATTTTCATACATTCCCCATGCATATTTGTTTTAAGAATATCAGGTTCCTTTCTCGTATCGTGCAAAACGTGTCTAATGGTTTAATGGGACAACTTAACAAATCGTTTCATTTTTCTAGACTTTTCGGATACAGACTAAAAGATGGCCCACTTGACATCAAAAGTTTCGTAACTAAATTTATGGTAGTTATTCATCACACTTAACTTTTCTTTTTTGCATTAGCTACAAGTTCTTGGTAATAGTAAGGATCCACCAGCCATTTTATCTAGAGGTCACGAGGAATTATCAATCAAAAGAAGTTTATTTTGTACAGGATAATTGATACAACTGTCAACAGGACATGCAACATGAGCAAGTCAGAGATATTTATGTACCAGGTAGCCCAAGTTATTTACATTTGAAAATGCAATAATACCCAGAATAATGTAGGTAGAGAAGTAAAATTGACACAAATGCTTGAAAAGACATGAGGGCTTATTGAAACTAAAAAATGTCAACAGACGGTGATTTATATAACAGAAGCAATAATTAGCATAACAATGGGTTTCCTTAAACAATAAACGATGTTATTGCAAATGATCAAAATGTTGGCCATTATTTTTAACAATACTTATTGTCTAGAAACAATGTTGAAAATTGTACTGTACGACATATCTTTAGGTATGGTAAGAAATTGATGTTGGGATGTTATTGTATTAACATATCTAATGTGGTCGGACGATTACGGTAGACTTGCTTCTGCAAGTAATACCAGAAACAGGCTCATCCAATCCAACTTGCTTGCCTAAATCCAAACAATCATTACAAGCTTCGACTCCCAAGTCTATCACTTGGGAAGCAGTTACTCAGCACGCGATCCTCACCAAACGATATCTTTCACATCCTTCAATGGCGATATAATGGGTAAAACCGCAATAATAGATTCTCCATTTAAATAATACAGCACTATTGACAATCTACTTTTTCGCAGAATCAACATAGCTCAATTGATAATGTAAGTATGTGTTTCGTCTCTGACAACAGTTCATTTTGAACATTTGCACCCGGCGTCATTGACGTTTTGCGACCATCTATGTTGATCCATTTTGCACCTTTTATGGTTTCAATAAAAAACGTATGTCGTTTAAGCACGTTTCTCATTGTTAACCTCTCAACTAACATTATTACTTGAATTATTGAATTTTCAAAAGTAAATGGACTTATAAGTCACCTAATACTTAACATTTGCAAAAATGATAAAAAAAAAGGAAGCACACTGACTTGAATGGCATTCAAATTTTGTGTTTAGAGAATGGATTCTAATTAAAATCTAAAGTCGTACAGGTAGATAAACTGATTGGTGGTGGAAAATCTAAGGTGTACAGACTTAATTTATTTTTTTCAATACTGTTTCTGTACCTTTCCTCTTTATAATATTTGTTTTTTTAAAGATATGTATTCATATGAAAACAATGGGCTTATACCAGCGGTTACCAAACATTTTTTTACCTGACGGAAAATTAAATTCATAATTTAAATTCTACAGACCCCCTATACGATTTTGGGAATATTAAAATACTTATAAGAAATTGTTATCTAAGAGAACGCAATAAATGTATCTTAAAGCATAACTAACGTGGTATGGGATTATAAAGCGTGAGAAGAAAGTTTTCTGAGACCACCGAAATTTTCTCACAGACCATTAGTGGTCATAGGGCCACCACTTTGTGATTCCTCTGATTTATACTTTAAAGAAGGTAGAATATTCAAAAATATTGGATTAAGATGCGATAGTTAATGAAACAGAAAGAAAAAAATAATAATAAAGAAAATCAAAAATAAGAATATCAAAGATGCACGCAAAGCAAGATAGGGAAAAAAATACCAACAGAAGTGAATAAATAAACGAGAAGTAGGACTTCTTGAGTCTGAGTCGTTTGCATTTGAGTGTGCGTGTGCGAAGAATAGGAAGGAGGAAAGCGCTTTTGGAGTCTTAATCATGCGGACTCTCATGTGCTTCAATTACACCGAAGTCAAGTTGAAAAGCAAATTGGGGGCTCTGCATAGTTTTCTTTTTCTTTTCTTTTTTAAACCCAATATTCATGTTCAGATATCTTAACTTTCCTTATTTACTTTTTCCGCAATTCAGTCTACGGAAATAAAAAAGAAGGAAAGTTTTGTTTTATTTTCTGGCATGTGATCTCTTACGATTGATTACTTTAAAGAGAATTTATATACGTTTATATATATTTGTGTGTGTACTTTGGTTTGGTACATATATATATATATATATATATATATATATATATTTAAATAGTTAAACCTACAGCATATATAGTATATATGCATACTATTATGTTTTATTTACATTTAACCTCTTAACTGCCTATGAAAAGCTACGAAATTCACCCCCATAACCACCATTTTTGCAACACACAAGCGTTGTATCTGGGTTTTGGGGAATATATATATATATATATATATATATATATATATATATATATATATATATATATATATATATATTGTGCAGGGGCTTTATCAAATTTTCTTACTAATCCTCTTGGGGATTGTTTGGGGCCAGAATGCCATTATTTCAATCCAATCATGTCAAGAAGAAACCGCGATATGCAAATTAGTTAATAGATATATAGTGGAGCTTTAGCATTCACATGTTAGTAGAATAAGAGTCGGATAGTAGTTGAATGGAAGAATAATAGTAGAGATGAATAGAAGAATGATATAGAATAGAAGAAAGACAGAAAGCGAAGATGTGCGGATTGATGTGAGATATTAGTAAGCTGTTAATTACAGAAGTGTAATTATAGAACGGACTTTAGTTAGTTAAGAAATCTAAGGCGGATAAGGATTCTTAGGATAACGTTTCATAAAGATAGTGATTAGGATTCCAGGCTCTATTTGCTTAGAATTTATAATAACGTAGTATCACACTCCTGATTATATCTCTCTAGTAAGACTTTTGTTGCGCTAATCAATATATATTTAAACAATACTAAAGTAGATTTATTATAGAGAAATTGGTTGATCTACCATTTATTCTTGCGAATTCTAGGTCGTGTGGATGAAGAGATGATACTCCCTGGCCACGGGGGGTATCACAATAAAAATATAAATTATGAATTATAATTATTTGTTGTACGATATATACTTAAACATGGTGAACACATAACACAGCATCCTTTTCAATTCATTGATAGCGTACAAATATACCTATTTGTCAGATATGTTTGGAGAAAATTTTCTTTAAAAAACTCCTATTGTATACGGTAAGTGAAAATGAGAGCAAATAATTTATAGAAAAATCACACTCAATCGAACAAAAATCTTAGCTGTAAGTTTTGTCGTTCCTGGAATGTGCAGTTGAAAGTTTTTTCCTCATCTCTTCTCCAAAATAAGTAAATTCTTTAGACGCATTGTCAATGTCATTTTATGGTATTCCAAAGCCATGAGACTAGTTTTAAACATACTAGCACAATGCAAAAAGTCCTCCTTTGAAAGGACGAGTATACACGTCCGGTACACTTAAGACACCAGCTTAGAGGGGCGTATATACACTTCTACGACACTTAAGGGGGCAATTTCTTACATACTCAATTCATAGATGACGTTTTAATCTGTCTCTTTAAAAAACTATTCACTCCAATAAATTATTCTTAGCGTTTAGTAGTTTACAGGGGAAAATTTCAAAAATATCTTAATGTAACTGATATAATTTTAGCTTTTAATTTAATATAGTTAGTTTATATTATTTTTGTTAAAACTATTTTAAACGTATTGTTGCACTGTTATTCGCAGTATATTAGTATAGCTTTGAGTCGGAATTTGGAGTCAGGCAATAACAAATTCATTTTTTTTTATTCATTATGATCGAAACATTTTTGAAAGAATCTTTTAGTAAGTCACCCTTTAGGTTGTGATGGATATAAAACTTCTATCCATTATATTTCACATAATTTTACTGAGTATAATAAACATACATAAGGAGATGCTGGGGCCAGCCTTATAACTGGTTAAACACCACTTTAAGGTATCCGAACACGTTCGGAGTACTTTTGAAAATAACATATTAAAACATTATAAATGCTTTTTTAGGATGAATACCAATAAATACTAATATTTAACTAAAAATATTTAAAATAAATTGCCTAAATTTTACAAAATCCCAATTATAAGGGAAATTTAGCAATATTTTTGAAAAACGACAAAGCAGTTAGAGAAAAAAATAATTAACTTAGATCAGTAAAAATATTACTAAACAAATAAGTTGCATTTATCTAGAGGATGTACTAAAAATTTTAATGTTTTAGTAAAATTTAAAAATTTTAGAGCTCATCGAGTAAATATTATAGGAAATGTGTCATTTTTTATGAGACCATTATTTAAATAACTGGCCATAAATCAAAACTATGTATGCAATAAGAAATATTTTAGTACATACTCTAGAAAACAATATAAGTATTAGGTTCAAAAGTTTTATAGAAATATATTCATAATATTTTGAGTTATCAGACTCACCGTGAATACATTATACATAAAAACAGTTTCGAGAAAAAGGATTTAAAGTTTAAACTTTTGTTGTTTTAATATAAATTATACATACAGAAACCTAAAATTCCCCTGATTTGTAGGTTATGCCCTCTTGTATCTCAGCTTTGGCTAATTTTTTTTCTTTCGTGACCTATTTTTTTTCTGAAGTTTTTACTTCAGATAATGAATGACGCTTTGACTCATTAATGCGTTCTTCATCGAGTTGGGCAAAACCGCTTACAGTATTGACACCAACTTGTATCTGAGCTTGGTTCAACACATCTAACAATCCTCGAAAACCTTTGTTAAATTGTATGACAGCCATGTGAGCTCCTAAATTTCAGAGTTTGTAACTCGACAAAAATATCTTTCGGGATAAACTTCCACAGAATGCCATTAAAACTTGCATTTGCATTCTGCGTTTTTCCCATGTAAGCATTTATTCAATAAATCTTTGTCACATAGCTTCATATAATGAGGCTTGATAATTTTAATTATTTTTTGAGGAAGTCCCTTGCCAGTATCAATATGCATCTTTCCTTCAAATGTAGCTTGTTGAAATTTGCACCAGGTGTCGGGTCCAACTGGACATTGGCCATGCATCGGTTGGTTTTTGTTGGAACAGCAATGAAAAAATGCTGCAATCACTGCACTTTGCATTTTTCTATGTTATTCACATTGGATCTGATAGCGATGCCATAATAATTTTGTAGTTTATCGATGAAACTATCAGTTAATTTCCCACGACCTCCCAGACCTTTTGCTTCTCAGCTTCAACTTTCGAAGCCTTGAGCCAACACGCTTTTGAATGTGGCCAATGCATTCAAATTTTTAACGCTGTTTTACACCATAAATATTTTTAACCGCATCAAAACTTTTCGAATCCCCATCTCCATAAAAATGTACATATTGCAATTTTCTCGTCTCAGCAGATCTTCGAATATTCGGTACACACCAACAGGTTCCATCGCACCAGATGACCCAACATGTTTTTCACACTCGTGTGCAATTCTATTTTCATGTTTCTTCAAACATAATCTGCACATTTTGACATTACTTCCATGTCTAAAACCTTACCAGTATCTATGGAAATAGCACTAACACATCCATTTAAAGACAAATGTCCTCTACGTTGCCAAGTTCCATCGACCGACACACCGCATTGAACAACTTCATCAAAATTATTCTTCTCGTGGATTTCAGCTGCAGCCTCATTCATAGTTTTATATGCAACGTTATTAGAAACATGCTCTAATTTTTTTTCAAGATACTTGAAAGCTGTTTTAGAAGGAGATTTCACATTGATAGCTGAACACAGCTTCCTTGTAGCAGAGTGTCCCTTTCCAATGATTCTTAAGCCAAAAACAAAGGAAAGGTTAATATTGTGCAATTTGTTAACTTTCATAGATGTACAAAAGGAGCTTAAAAAAGTTACAGTTTTTACATTTTAGTATCATATTAGATGCTAAGCCAAACACAGATTCTGCAAAAGTTGAAGCTTATTTTCTAAACATTCAGACAGCATAATAAGGAAATCACATTACTTAAAATTTCTAAATTAATAATTACGTTCCTATCTTCATTTTCAACAGTATTTGACATTTTTGAATCCTTTGAAGTTTTCTTCACTTGCAGTAGGTGCAGATCTGACATTTTTGTTGATCTCATATTGGTTATTCTTAATAGTGTATCTATTGCCTTTAAATTTAGATTTACGAGTAGAATTTCGATTCTTGGGATTAGCCATAACTTAATAGTGTGCAAAATTTAAATAATAAAATTAAAATTTCGAAAAAAAAACCCGACAACGTTAGCAAAATCAATCAAATAACTCGAGCTAAAAGCTATCGAAAAGCGATTGAAAATTTTGTAAACACAAACTCTTATTGCCAAACTATTGAAGAAATGTTGTGTTGCCACCACTTTAAAACAATAAACTATTTCTATTATTTCCTTAAGAGGAATTTAAAACTATTTCCAAGAAAACTGCTCCTTAAGCTAATTTTTGACAGATTTTGAACCATTTAAATGCCTACTTCCGGTAGATCAAAGACTCACTTCCGGTTTTTTTAATTTGATAAAACTGATTATAACTTGACCTCTAGGTAACGTAGAAACAAAACAAAGAGTGTTTTGGAAAGCCAAAAGATAGCTCTATTCAATAAAATAAAAAACAAAAAATGTGTTTTTTTGAGAGAATTCGGTCATTTCAACGTGTTCGGATACCTTAAAAAAAAAAAATTAAAAGCTATACTCAGTCTTCATTGCTCGTAATACTTCTGTATCTATCTTTTAAATTTTCCAAAATGCATACGAATATGATTATGTACCTTCAATTTTTAAGCCATTTCAATATTTATTGTAGAGTTCATTAAAACGTATATAAGTTTGTATATATATAAAATGGCTGCTACTCTATTATTTATGGTTTTATTATGTGCATGCAAGTTTTTATCCTAATTTTTTTTATAGAAATTTTTCTTCATACTCCTCTTTGAGAGAAACATTATTGTTCTCTTTTCATAATTTTATTTTGCTCTATTGCCAGATTTATTATCCACATGTGTTAGAAATAGGCTTAACTTTTCAACATGGCTCTGTTTTTTTTTCTATTATGTCAAAAATGTCTGCTGTACGGGTACGGTGAATCCATAAAGTATGGGTTAACCCAGTGGTTCTCAAACTTTCACTACAGGCGCCACCCTTTTCAATCACAATTTTTATCGGCCCCCCCTTATACATTAATAATGTACTGAATGCAGTAATAATGCACTTTGACGCTAAAGCTACAATACGATCATAATTATAAACAGTACAAATTAAGAAAAGTATTAAATTTTGTATATCTTAATTTTAAGCAATATTTTTTTTTTTTTGCTTTTTATTTCGATTCACTATAAAAGCGTGTTTTTAGTTTGTTTTCAAACTATCATTTATTTTGTAGTTATTTTTACTATACACTATAAAAATCACAATTCCAGTGAATAATTTTATTAAGAAAATATAATAATTTTATTAAGAAAATATATACTTACCTACTTTCAAGGACTTTTAAATTTTTCTTAGAAAATTTGAGAAAAAATCCAGTAAAACTAAAGAAAATGTTCCATATGTGCATACCCTTAATAAAAGACATAAATCACAGACACTTTTCGCTAACAACACAGGAACGTTATTTTCCAGCTAAACTCAAATCAACTCAAACGTTTCATGTCTCACGCTTTTCTGATATTTACTTTCGCTATATATATATATATATATCTTGATTAATATGCATTATTTCAGTAGGTTCTTCAATTTCTTGATCAGTTTCAACTTCTTTAATAGGGATCACAGATGCCCATTTTTTTTAAATATTCTGCTTATTTATAATTATAAACCATAATAAGTCGTACAACACAGCAATCAAAAATACAAAATTGCTCATGGGGAAAGTGTAGCATGTTCTAAAAATAATTGTGTAAAACGTTTTCCATTATGCATTATATGTTTCAGAACACTCATGCTTATCCATATATCATAAAACTCTTTCACATGGAAAAAAGATGAAACAGAAATATATTATACATATTTACAACTTCCCTAAAAAACGAAGGAGGTAACCATACCAGTAAGTTCGAAGGTCAGCTAAAGTAATATTTTAGGTTAAAAGAAACGTACTAAAAAATCTCTCATCGTTTGATATCGTTAAAAGAAACGTAAAAAAAAAAAATCTCTCATCGTTCTCATATTGACCGCAAAGCAAACAAAATATTTGCTTAATTTGGTTATAGTATCAAATATGGCTAATGAGCGTTTGAAGTGGAATCTTTTATTTTTGATGATCACCAGATGATAAAAAAAAATATATCAGTGTAAATGTATATTTTTTATTATGTCAGAAAACATCTTGTTTTACTTCATTCCAAAAATATATTTTTTAAACCTTTTATTTTCAATATGATTGCGCCCCCCTCGCAGGGTTACCGCACCCCAGTTTGAGAAACACTGGGTTAATCCTAAATTGATGGCGTAATTCAGCGACAGCTCAATTAATCATAATATGTTTCCTTTTCGTCCTAAGACTATTTTTGTATCTACATCTGTTGGGTCTTTTGAACTCGAAATTATTTGTTCTTTGGCATTGTAGGTTTCAGAACTTGTTCACTTTTATTTTATTATACTAAATATTATATATATATATATATATATATATATATATATATATATATATATATATATATATATATATATATATATATATATATATATATATATATATATATATATACATATATGTATATACATATATGTATATATATATATGTATATATATATATATATACATATATACATATATATGTATATATATATATATATATATATATATATATGTATGTGTATATATATGTGAGACACTGTCATCAAAAAAATAAAAATAATACCTATTTTTGAAAAAGGTGTGGTAACTACCTGAAAAGAACATACTGCTAATTAATGACGATGGAAATTACTAGTGTAGAGTATGACTGAGGATTTTCTACGGTAGGACAATTTGTAAAAAATAAAATCAAGAAGTCGTTTGACTGATGAAGGGATGGACGAGTTTTGTTTTTTAAAAGCTTATTTACAGAAGTACAAGAAATGTAGAAATGTTTTTTTAATTTCATTATGACAGATTTTAATATCTTTTTTATGAAGTTTTGTTTTGTTTCAATCAAACGTATCATTAATCAACGTATTATTAATCAAGTTTTCATTATAGTTTCTGTTTTACTATGAACTTCAATTATGCTCTATTGTGTAAGTATTTTTAATAAATAGTCCATTCCTAATCATTAGACCATTACCGGAATTGAAAGTATGACACAGGAATGCAAACCTTACTACATACATTAATGTAATGCATATTTGGAGAAAATAAGAAAAACGAAAAAATTTTGCTTTATTTACTTCAAAATTTGTAGTTAGCTCTTATAAAATCATTATACTCGACATAATTTACGTGTACACAATAATTTTTCATTTTTAAAAAGACTTGGTACCTTTTTTGAGCAATTTTATTTATTTATGTATTTAAAATTATATTTTAGAGTTTTATACAATGTTTTTATTCAAGAAAATGATACAAGATGAAATTTTTCACATATTATTCACACAATTTTAAAATTTTAAATTCCTTGAAGAAAATTTGGAAAATTTTAAAATCCTACTCCTTTTGTAAAAAATAATTTTTTAACCTGAATTTCTTTATAATATTCTTATGGATGTTCTAAACAACTTTAGGGATAAATTTTACAATAACTTGATTCGTTTTCGAGAAAAAAAATAAAATGTTGATATACAGACTAAAAATCAACGAAAAAGCCAACATGTCTTACATTTTATTTTTTTAAAAAAAAGTATTCGAATTATAGAAAAAAAGGATCCCTAATTTTATTACATGCTTTATTTTTAACACACAAGAAAAAAAATTGGAAGTGATCGGTAAATAATTGTCGAAGGAGTAGCATTTTGAATGCACTAAGGTTTCGAAAAACACAAACTGAGAAAAACCACTTTAAAGTTTATAATTCTGAAAAAAAATAATTGTTATAAGCTTAATTAAACTTAAACTATCACTTTAAGATATTAGTTATGCATTTTTCTTTAGAATAATTGCATTTTCCTATTTTTTCAACCCACATATTGTGACGTGTTCACGCGTCTTTTCTTTAACATGTCCTTCGGGTTCTTTGGTCCATAATTAATGGCAACTCTTTTCCAACCAAATCCAAGAAGTGAAGTGTGAAAGATGCAAATGAACAAGCTTTTAAATATCTGAACTTAGAGTAAACGGGATTGTAATGTATGGCAATTTGTGATAGTGGATAGAAATTGGTAGGTAGTTGATGTCTAATAGAGGAATCGTGGTTCAAGTCTGAATGAGCTTTACGTGACTGTGATTAGAAGTTATAAGTGATCGAATACATTTAATTCAAGTTGCACACCAGTGCATATAAGTAAAGTCAAGATTGAGCATAAGTCAATACAGAGCGATTCTCCAAGCTGTAATAAGGTAGGATTGACTATTTAATATTAGAATCAGTGATTAGGCGGTTCAGTTATTGATAGTGGTCTGAATTAGATTAAGTCTTATTAAGTAAATATATATATTGTGTGTTGCGTATTTTGCCATCGTCGATTCTCTCATATTAATTATTATAATTTATTTTGTTAAAGGTTTAAGTTGAATATCTTAATAAAGTCATATAAAAATAATGTTTGATTCTAGTTCTTTCGTTAATCCTACGTCTCTAGCTCAAGCTGATACTCCGAGAGATATTCTCCCAAGATGGGGGACATCACAACATTTTTATAAATGATAAACCTTTAGAGAGTACTAATTGCACAAGAAATTCAAGAAAAACGTTACAATAAATTTTTCTGCCACGGCAGAAATTTTAGATGTTTTTCTTTTTATATTAAAGTATTACATTTGTATGAAAAATATATCAGGAATAAGAGCTGAAATATTGTAAAATTATTAATATAAAATGCCTTAATTTAAAGTTTTACATGCACACATCTCACAAAGAAAAAAATGATTGTATGTATTGCCGCGGAAATATTCTGCTTTATATATTACACATTCTTTTTTTAATGTTATTATTTCTTATTATAAAATAGATATTTTTTATCAAAACGCTTTTTTAGCTTTTTTTTCTAAAAAGGGGGCGTGGCTGAATTGCCTAATTTGTTTTCAAAGGAAGTTGTCTTCAACTTCTAACTTTCTGACATGCACAAGTGATATATCAATCAGAAGATAATAATGCAAAGAATAAGATTAAATGAAAATAAAAAAACAATAAGTCAGTGATCACATTTGTGGCAAGAGCCAAAGTAACTTAATGTAAAATTTGTGTCATAATACAATCTTTCAAAAGGTACTAAAGGTACATTTTTGTTGGAATTCACTAACATGATATACGCATTTTTTAAAATAATTTACACTAATATTTAATCTCAACTTGTGTGCAACTCATTCCTAAATTGTTCTCACCTCAATTGCTTGTAAATTAATGTTAAACAAATAATATTATAACCAAATATATAAAGTATATCCCCATAAAATTTGCAAGATAATTAAGTAGTTCTACGCATAACAAATTATCCATTCACGAGTCTAGAGTGCTTTTAAAATGCGTTTCATCAACGTATATTTATAAATTGTTTAGTTACAGGATGGTTAATTAATATTCATGTTTATTTAGAAGTTGTTTTAAAGACGGTAGTCAACGAACTCAAGGTCCGTGGTTTATCTGAAACTAATTAGTCAGTTAAGTAATTTATTCAGATTTTAACATCTTATTTCAGCATATTCCATCTAAAGAGCATAATCAAGTTTAAAATGAAAGAATGTGGCTATCTTCAATGCATGGTGGTTGCTAAACTCAAACGAATAATGTTACTTTTTAAAGTTAAGTGGTAATTTCTATGTCTGTAAGGAAAAACTTGTTTTTTACCTGTAAATCTGTTCGAAGCTATTGAATATTAGAAGAAAAAAATTAGTCAAATATTTTTGTATATATTAAAATTTTAAACTGATTTTTAATGATTTTTTTCATTTTTAATTCAAAATTAAGGAGTTAATGGGATCTGATATCATCCTATCAAACCACCAACATATTATAGGACAGACGATTGTTTTAGTTTTTGGTAATTCTCATGCCACTCTGATAGGTGTTAGTAAAGGAAAATAATAATTTATTTAATTTATTGTATTTAATGGGAATCAATAACATTTCGTAGCACGGAACAGCAAAATATTTCTATGAACAGGCTAAATTTTTTCCCCTGTGAATGACTTAGTGGTTTTGAATGATGTGATGTACGACTCATTATGGTTCATAAATGTAAATAAGCGGAATATAAAAAAAGACATGGGCATCTGTGTGATCTGTATTGGATGAAGTTGAAACTGTTAAAGCAAGGGAAAAAAACTTACTGAAATAGGGAATATTAATCATGATAGCAAAGCTAAACTTGAGAAAAGTGATGAACATGAAACGTTTGAGTTGAAAAGAAAGTTTTTAAATGCTAACTGAAGAAATCCATGAAGAAAGATGATATGAGGCTCATGTGTACCTCTGCGCCCTGTCAAAGAGACACAAGCAAGAAAAAGTTCAACATGTAATTTGCCGATCAGCAAACGACAATAAAACTACAATAATTTGAACAAAATATAATAGTTTTACCTGCAAATAGCATTCCTATAATGTTATTGAAAAATGTATGTGTTTTATTTCCCTTAATAAAGCAAAGCACATCTGAAAACCTTTTGGCTTAGTTTGTCTGGTTTTTTTTCTCATATTATGAAAGAAAAATTGAAAGGTCCTTACAGGTAGGTAAGTATAGTTTCGCTTATATAGTTAAATTTTTCTCTGAAATAACGATTTTTATCATATACAATAAAAATAATTATAAGAAAAAAGGAGATTGGGGTGATTTCTTCGCCTAGCTCGATCGATAACGTTAGTATTGAGTTAGCGTCATCTACCGGGTTAAATCACGACAATATTTAGCATCTGAAGAGAGCTTATACTGAATCTGAATAAATTCACACACACAAGCGTCAATACTTTAATAAGGGGTGCCGTCACAAGATGATGATACTAATGAAATTGCCTTTACACTTGGAGACTTGCAATGTCTGCATAGGCGTATTTAAAGAAGCTCATTTGAAAGAAAAAAAGTGTGTGTGTGTATGCATCTACTACTGTTCTAAACCTTGCTTACATAGGCCACGTTTCTTGATGGCAACGGCATTGCAATGCACATTCTCCAAATTTGGATCATCTGCATAATATACCTTATTTTAAATATTTGCATTGTTTAGTGGTTGTAGCTAGGTTTCTTCTAGATGATCTAAATTGATTATGTATGAATGAATATGAGTATTTATGTATATTACATCAGTTGCAATAGGTTATTTTATTTTTCATATATAAATTAGTATACCAACATATTTTAGGTCAATTAATTTAAAGAAAACTTATAAGCTTTATCATTATTTCATTTTATCGAATAAAAATAACGGCAGGATTGCATATTCCTAATGTATAAAATAACACACTGGATAAGACAGTAAATTGTTGTACTAATTTCAAATATTATTTAATATTCAGAGCAAATTAATTCGTGTTTGGGCTCATCCATTCAAGCATTTTAAGTTTTCATGCATCTTATGAATTATTTATAAATTTACCGAAGTTTGACTTATCTAATGCTCGTAATCTTGCAAGTAATTTATTCCAACATTAATTAGCGGATTAACGAAGAATTTTATGAGCGAATAAGTCGACTTACTGCGAAAACTATTTGAAGATTATGTATGATAATCCTTGTAACTTTAAATTTAATTGAATGTAGTAAAAGAAAAATATATTGAAGACTAATTATTAAATTAACATTACAGTGGGGTTCGATATTAATTTTATGTAATACTCAATTGCATTTCTAAAATTGATTTAAAAGTCTTTTAACAACAAACTTGTTTGTACTTGGACACATTTAATTTTTCAAGCGTTAAAAAAATAATGCTGCAAAAATTACCAAAAACTAAAGCAACTGTTATTACAAAAATGTTCCACAAAGGTTAAGATTAGAGATATTATTGTCATGTTGCTTAGTTTCAGGGATGCTTCAAATGCATTACAGGCACAAAATTAAAATAATAATTTCACAGCGTTAACAATCTAAGTCCGATTAAAGGGAAGAGTGTTGCTGTCATAAATTCACATTTACGATTTTGTAAGAATAAGTTTAAATCACATTAGAATACTGGCATTAAAAACCCATATCAAATGAAAATGTATGTTTAAAAATGTCTGTAACGTGTTTGTGTAGAGATCTAATTCTACAAATTCATTACATTATTTTGTATCCGTAAATCATCACTAAAGAAAAGTAAGTTTCATTAAATGAATTTGTTGTTGCATGAGCAATAAATAAATGGAAATGGAATCTAAATAGTTATATATATATATATATATATATATATATATATATATATATATATATATATATATATATATATATATATATATATATATATATATATATGTATATAGGGTGCGTATTTTAAGTAATGAGAATAAGTCCACAAAAATAATTTATTAGAGATATCGCTACAAAAC
Source organism: Trichonephila clavipes (assembly GCA_019973935.1). Lineage (NCBI taxonomy): Eukaryota > Metazoa > Arthropoda > Arachnida > Araneae > Nephilidae > Trichonephila > Trichonephila clavipes. Next base: position 509,137 of record BMAU01007057.1, on the reverse strand, counting down.
TTTATTAGTCTTCAAAATATGTCCCTTGAGCATGAACACAATTCTGCAGGCAACGTTTCCACGCTTAGTACGCTCCCTGGAAGTCACCAACCGAAACTTCCTTCAGAGCATGCGCGCAAGCCCTTTTGACATCATCCAGAGTCCCATGGTAGCGCCCTCTGAGGGCGGTTTTCTTTTTGGAGAAGAGAAAAATTCTGCTGGGACAAGGTGGGGGCTGTAGTGAGGCTGTAGAATTGTTACGAAGCCATTTTTAGTCAAGTGCTCGGTAACCACGAAGCAGGTGTGAGACGGCGCATTGTCGTGGTGGAGCTTGCATTTGGTGGAAATATCTGCTCTCACTCGGTTGACCCGTCTCTTCAATCTTTTTAACACTTCCACGTAAAATGCACCACTGACTGTTTGTCGTTCGGGCACAAATTCCGAGTGGACAGCACCGTTCTTGTCAAAGAAGACAATCAACATTGCTTTCATTCTAGACTTGGACAAGCGAGCTCTCTTCTGCCGAGGCGATTGTGGAGTGTACCATTCGTGTGTGAACCAACTTTCATCCCCGGCAATGACGTTGTCAAAAAATGAGGGTGTTCTTCAAAGCGTTCTTAAAGATCTTTTAAAACGGCCTCACGGTTTTGCTTTTGAACATCCGATAAAACTTTCGGCACGATTTTTGCGCAAATCTTTCTCATCCCAAGATCCTCACTGATGATTTTGTGCACAGCCATTTTATCCATTTCTAGCTGTTCTGCGATCATGCAAACACTTAAACGCCGGTCCATGTTCAGCAAATGTCGCCTACGTTGTTCGTTTTCTGCGGTTCTTGATGTTGACGGGCAACCTGCACGGGGCTCGTCCTCCAGTCTCTCTCGGTCTTCTTTAAACATTTTGTGCCATCTAAAAGCTTGAGCTTGGGATACGATTTCCCTGCCGTACGCTTGCTGAATAATTTCCAGTGTTGATACACCCGATTTTTCAAGGCGAACGCAGAATTTGAGTGCGTAACGCTATTCAATGCTTTGTTGCATTTTGTGAATTTGCACACACTTTTTTGAAGACGTCTACGCCACGCATGATCCTGCCTCAACCAAAGCCAGCAGGCAACTGCGGATCGAAGCGTTATCAAGGTTGAAAGTTCCACTACCGACTCCAACCGGTCGGAGTGCCCTCTGGCATACAGCCGCGCCAGGACATAATATTATCATTATTTAAAATATAAACCCTGTATATATATATATAATACAGTCTTATTTTCAACAAACAAGGGATAACATCCAACAATCGCATTCGAAAAACACATGTACAGTAGAAAAATAACACTATGAAGGACACATGAGCAACCGAGATTAAAAATTATAAAATGAATGCAGCAGTATTATAAACATTGCTGACTTAGGACAGCTAATATGTAAAATAATTTATATAAAAGTGGTTTTGAACATGTTTTTTGGTCAGCCAATCTTCCCTCTTTATGTAAATAATACTGAACAAAAATCTAATGAGAGTAATGGATAGGAATATCTAAATTCATTATAAGAAACAGGTAAATAACCTAAAAATTGCACTGAAAAATGCAGAGTCCGCTCTAAATATGAGTGCAATAAATAAGTTATTGCCAGATTCTGGACCCTAATGCATATTTAAACCATGTGAATGGCCGAAATGTAGCACTTAACAAAAGTGTAAAAATAATGGAAATAAAAATTAATGATCGAGATACAAATTACCATATATATATATATATATATATATATATATATATATATATATATATATATATATATATATATATATATATATATATATATATATATATATATATGTATATATATATATATATATATATATATATATTGACTATGTAATACTGACATTTATTTTTTTAATTATTTTTTTATTTGTTTATAAACATTTTTAAAAGTCAAACATTTTGTTTTGTCATTGTTATTTGTGTAACAATAGTATAAATTCTTCTAAACAAAAAATAAAAAAAATTACTTTTTGCGAAGCGAACTAAATATAATGTAACATTAAGATATATTCCAGAATCAATAAGTATGGTATTTTGTAAGCAACAGAAAAATAGAAAAAAACTATTAAAGATGAAGCGGAATAAAATCCATACCCTAATGTGCGATACAATTTCATTCATTTAAAAATATAAAAAAATGATTACTTTCAAACTTATGAAAAGTAGTTTTTCTTTTGTCTCTTCAGTTTCTTCTATAACTTTTCCTCATAAGTGTTTCTCGTTGATCAAATAGAACCACTTTTGTCACTCTTTGTATTTTTAAAAAAAGAACTTAAATAAAATCCTAATATCAGCACAATTTCGAGACAATGTTTTGAACTTGCAGATAGATTTTCCTTTTAATTTTCTTTATTAAAAATATTTTGCTGAAATCTGATAAGTGATGTATAAAAAACTTATTTCATTCCAATTTATATGGAGATAAATGATGGATTCAGTATAAGCCATATTTAAAATTATAATTAGTTTTATTTTTCATTAATAATTTTAGTAGTGAGTTAACGTGACTTCAAAAACATAATTTGGAGGAACAAAGTATTTCTTAAGAAATATATTTGATTAGTTTTCAAATTATGAGCAACTGGTGGAATTTGTCTCATATGTATTTTATTTCTTCCGCATTCGAATTTTAAGCCGGCACTTCTCGCGCAGGGTCTGTCATACCTACCACCTAACTTTTTTCAAGGTTCCATCGAAACAATTTTTGGAAAATGATGACTTTCTCCTGCTGCTGACTTTAAGGTCAAATCCGTTCAAGGACATTAGCTTGTAGGCGAATTCTAAATTATGTTGTTTTGAACACTACCTCTTCGGGTATGTCATATCGCGCTCGATAATTACCGATACAGTCCTAAATGCATGATCTCGTTTTAAAATATTTCGTATGCAATGACGTATTATTGTAATTATGATGAAAAATGTGTTATTTAAGTAATTTAATACATATAGTACTTAAAAGATATAGTACAAGAGTATTTTAGTATTATAAGAAAGTCTTTTTACGGGAATGATGAGGAAGAATCGAATGATAAAAAGTATAATAGCAAGTGTGGTTCTGCTACTGAAATCTAGATAAATTTCTGTAGCGGAATCATACTTGCTGAAGCAATTATGAGCAATTATCGTCCTTGATAATTGTGGCTCTTGATAAAAGGACCGCATCATATTCATTGGCTAGAAAATGTAATCGTTAGCCAAAGAGAACGTATTTTGTGTTGTTGAACATTGCGACAATAAATGTGATAATTCTTTTAAGTACTCAGAAACCAACTACTAAACATGGAAACAAGCGCTGATTTCTGAAGTGTTTTGGATTTCTATTTACAAAATAATGTAAATAATGTGGAAACCAGCAATAAATGCTTCTACGAAATTAAAAACAAAAAAATTAAGATCCCGTGAAAACGTTACACTCACTCATGTCGAAGACTAAAGGAGTGTATAATCTATAAACGGAATACCCTAATAAGAAGAAAATAAAATTTTTAATTAATGTGTGGAATTTGTAACAAACATATTGTATTCCCTACTTTTCTTAATTTTCATCTTTGTATGCAAATTTCACGATAAAACAGAATGAAAACCCCCTTGGATACGAGATACACAGATCGTGAAATTGCATTCGTTTCCTTCACACATGGAATGTCGGGTTAATATATGCAAACAAGGTTTTATATTGTTATATTATAATACATTATAGACAGATATTAAGATATAAAAACAAAATATGTGTTGCACTTTTTTATCGAATACAAGATTACATAATTATAGAATTTATAAATTTAGGGATATGATTTAACAGCTTTGTAGAGTGAACTGAAGAAACTCCATTAATTCCAAGAATGAAGTTTACACTCGAATTGCAGCCTCGAATTTCAAATAAGAATGCAATGTAAGACTTGGAATGCTTTTTGAAAAACTTCTGAAATACGTCTTAAAATATTCTATGTTTATTTTCATTTGTATAAATTGCATAACTAGATGCGTTACGTGTTTTTATGAAGAAAAAAAAACGGATGCTACGAACTACCTGTTTTTTTTTTTAATTTCGAACGGTAGCAAACCACTTGCGAATGTTGTTCAACTCATTTCAATCCATTAAATTTAAATGTATTTTCATTAACGTTATTAAAGTCAGTAAATTCATTTGACGAAAATTTTCATATCTATTCTCTAGGGCATGATAGAAATATGAAAAAAATTAGCTCTTGTTTCAATATTCATTCTGAAATTGCTTATCTAAAGCTAATCTTTTTTAGAACGGACAGAAAACGTAAATGAGTGTGTGATTAAATGGAATTTGTTTATCTGTTTAGCAGAATGAAAACAATGAAAACTGTAAACAAGGAAAGCCATCAGTGCTTAAGCGAGAACAATTTGCATTTTAGAGCAAGAAATGATTTGTAGCTGAGTGTTTATCTCAATAACACCAAAAGAAAAAAATAACTTTAAACTTAGTATATATATTTCTCATTATGTAATGTAATTATGTTACAAATCAGTTTCGAATTATAAACTATTATACCACCATTATAATTGTTAAGGTATCCGACTACTTGCGACAACTTGTTGTTTTTTTTTTAAAAATGAAGATATGGAGATTTTTTTGGTACATTTTAAGGGAAAAAAAGGCTAACATTAAGAAGGGAAAAATAAATTATTACTAATAAAATGAGAAAAAATGGGTGAAAATTGAAAAAAAAAATATTACATAAAAGGGATCCTCTCTGTACAAATAGTATAAATGAAAAAAATCACAACTTTTCAATTTTGATGTATTACTTAGCTGTTTCTTTTTTAAAAGGCCTTCAGGATAGGAAATATTTTAATTTTTACAAAAACTGGAGCATATATTATCTTAGTTATTGTATGAAATTACTTAAATAAAGTAATTATATTCACTTACGGAATTGCAAATTGCGTAATAAAATAGTGATTGATAAATCTGAAGGTTAAAACACTTCTACTATGTACGAAATATTCACAAAAAATTAAGTTAATTATTTACTAAACTTTTTAAGCAATCGTTGTATTCCTTTGAGTTTTTCGAAAAAAATGCATTTTAAAGTTTGACATCTTATGTAAAGCCATGGTATCTGATTTTACTAAAACACTTGTAGTTTTTCGTCTAGTGAATGGGAAATAAAACACTTGGTATTTTTATATAGTTAATAAAATGGCCTATAAAACATATCATAAAAAAATGTCAATTTTTAAAAAAAACTAATCATGATTTTAGGGTAGTCAGATACCTTAAACATTTTTGTATCAAGTATCCTTTTTATATTGATATTGTGTTTTGTTATCTCAAATCGATTATTTTTCTTTTTCTTAATACAAAAATACTTTTGCGGAGCAGCAATAGCTTTTTTTAATGATAATATTTCAATTATTGTCCTTAATAAAGAGATACACATTATTTCCAATTTTATTCTAGAGATAAACAATTATCTTCCCTTACAAACATTCAAGTACGTGAAGTATAATAAAAATACTTTCAACATTAAAGAAATTTGACTGGATATAATTTACATATATTACGGGCTGTATATATATATATATATATATAATAAAGACTCTCAACTCAAACAATAACATTAAACTTTACAGGTACGAGTCATACACCAATGAAAAAATCATAACTTTAAAAACGGTAAAATGAAAATAATAGAAAATAAAATTCTACATAGAACAAAATATTGCTGATTTAAAAGAAATGACTTGCCTTTTAAATTTTCTTTATTGGAGAGCATGAAAAGTTCGTCATATTTGTCTACTTATATCATCATGCTCAACATTGAATAATATTTCTTTTTTTATCATTGCTACTGTGATAGATAAAAAAAAATTCTTCGTCCGTTTTATCCTAGTTAGCACAGATATATTAAAATTTAGGATGTTCCATCAATTATGTAAGTTTTAATTTCGTTCTACTCTTATATTAGCAACATATATACTATTTTTAAACTTAAAAAGATAAGAGCTTTGCGAATGTACATTTTAAGTTTTTTCGTAAGAAAAGGCACGTGTTTTACTACCATTATACCTAAAACTAAAAAAAGTCAATTTAGAAGCATAGGCGTGCTTTATGCGTCGGAAATTAAACTATTTGGAATCTGAATTAGAAATTTCTAAGATATATTTACAATTAAAATCATTGTCTCAGAAACTACAAGATAGATAATTCGAATTTGCAATACCTATTATGATTTTATTTTTTTAAATAAAACGAATGGGTCAGTTTGAGATTTTCAGTATACACATAAAAGACGCTGAAAGAAACAAAACTAATTTTTTACTGAGCAACATTTTTGAAGTTTCACTTTTTGCCGCTGAGAGCTTACAGAGCTAGAAGTCTTGGGAAGAAAGCCCGTTATCATCGGTTCAGGAAGTAATAAACTCGTTTTGGCGCACGTCATAGAAAACTATTTCATGTAATCATTATTTTTACAACGGTTGATTTTCGGGAACTGCGAAAGATAATGAAACTCTGCTTCTTGCTATAAGACAGTGCCTCTCAAACTTTTAGTATACGCGATCCACTATTCAATCATCATTTTCATCGCGCCCTCATCTCCATACAATAACAATGTATTGAATTCAATAATGTTACACTTTGACACTAAAGCTACAATATGACTTTAACATCTTATGTGCCAACTATATGCTTATCATATTCCGAAATACGATCTTTTCTGGGCAGTGCTATTCATAAAATTATTCCTAGGGCTGTAGAATGCAATGAAGGATCTTGGCAGTGTTTGTGAAGGACTTACTTATTTCAGAGGATTTGCTTTTTTATTCCTTGTCTTCTCCCTTTCAAAAAAAAAAGAACGATCAAAATACGTTCGTATACGTGTAAACGGTGGCCTAACTTTTAATCGGCAGTTAAGGAATAAATTATAAACCTAACAAATTATCAAGATAAATGTTAATACAAGCCCATGGGGTCACTGAAAATTATCAAACTTAGTACTGTTAAGTTAATTATGAAACACATTGCGCAGTAGTGATACATTTATAATATTACATCAGTGTAAATGTGTATGCTACTTTTTATTATGTCATAATATATTTTGCTTTGTTTTCTTTCAGTAAATTCATAATTTTTTAAATAACGTTTTATTTTCGACTTTTCTATATGCTCGCGTCCTCTTTGTAGAGTTATTACGCCCCCCCAAGGAGGCGCGCCCACAGTTTGAGAAACGCGTATCTAAGGCAATGAAACAGAAACAGAAATTATCGGAATAATTTAAATGGTGTACTAGGACGATAGTATGAGGAGAAACTCAAGTGTGATTCAACGGTTTTCCAGTTTCAAAAACTTTGAAATGTCAAATGATAACAAACCTTGTTTTGGTCTCTCTTCCAAGGGCCAAGTTTGTGAAATCATCAAGGGTAGACGACGGCCATTTAAGAAATTGTTCTTAAGTTGGGAGTGACTTGGAGCTCATTTTAGTGAATTTTGACAATGTCCTTGCTCACATAGCCATGTCTGATAAAAAAAAACTTGATGAAAAGTAGTATGACCCCTTTTTCTCAACGTTTATATTCGCCCAACATTGATCCATGAAACTTTTTTTTGTTTCCTTGAATGAAAAGAGACACCAAAGAAAAGCGTTTTGCGGGAATTACTAAGATGAAGAAAAATAGTGGAGGTCCTGTCTAGCATAAAATATGAATTTAAATAATGCTTTTAAATTTAAGACAAATTATTGGATTAGTATAATATCGGAAATGGAAAGTGCTTATAAGGGGGTTGAAGATTAGTGCATAAAGGTTGAATAAGTTTAAAACAATGTTGTTTCTTTTGGGTACCCCCTGTATCTCTCAACACAGAGGTGAAAGAAACAGTAAAAATAAATACATACTGTCAGAAACTGATAAGCTCTGAGCATATCCGAACGGTTAGAACACTGCTCTACCATGCAGATGGCTCGAGTTCGAGCCTCCCATACACTTGTTTGTTTAATTGTGCTGCCCGTGTAAGATATCTTTTGTCGTAGTATCTTACATGTTTAGCACCATCACTGAAGACCTATACAGCTGCAGTACTTTTATATCCACTTGGTGGAGAAATCCAGAATAATCACCAGGTGAAGATTAACATAAATTCAATTAACATAATTTGTAAGTGTCCATAATAATAAGTAAGGAAAGTCATGATTGAAGTTAATAACCAAGTATCTGGGAGGCTCGAATCTGAGACACCTGTGTGGTAGAGTAAAGCTCCAACCGTTCTGCAGCTCAGAGCTTATCAGTTTGTGACAATATTAACAGTGTAAATTGCGGAAAATCGCTTCATTTTCTTAAATATTTTTATATTATTGTATACATGTTATTCCAATTTTTGTAAGTAAAATACTTAAAAGAATATCAGATGTTACTAAATTTTTAAGATATACTCCATTCATTATAAAACTGGCTTATAGCAAACTCTTAAATAATTAAGTTATCTTATCAAATCTTTTCTTCGTCTTTGTTAATTAATTGGAGCATTGAACCCTATTCCTTCCTAAACCCACATCCTTTAATTAACGTTATCAATCTTCGGAAAATGTTCTTCTGAACTAGAAGATGTACTAGTAAGTTTCTGAAGAGCATCACAATAGAAGGGCACAATCCTTTTTTAAAGTTGCGTCATCCAAGAAAAATTCCGCCTTCAATATAACAGTGAATCCTTTTCAATGAAATAAATACTTGGAAGTTATTTTTGCAGCCAACTTTCGTAACTTTTATGTTCAAAAGTATTAATTAACAAAAAGGTGTTGTTCTTGCAATTAATTAAAGCCGTAATGCATAGAGTAATTAATAATATATGTATTGGTGCTTAAAAGTATGATAATAAACATTTAAATCATAAAATATTTATTCAGTGTAATTACCTTAATGAAACTAATTAACGCTATAAAGTGCATTAAATGAATTACATGAGAAAATGAATAAATAAAAAAAATGTATAGAAATTTAAAAGTGAAATTGCATTTTGAGAGAACACATTAATTTATAATTTAATATAAGAAGAAGTAAAAATGTTATTACTTACATTTAAATCACAACTGAAAAATGTACCATACTTAATTTAAAATTTAATTTGTTTCATTACTGAATGCACACACACACAAAATATTATTTCTCGAATTTAAAAATCCCTTTCATATTATATGCTTAGAAAGTATTTGTTTTAAACACGAGTCGATATTTATTTAATAATTTTCTTCAAAATATTGAACGAATTCATTATATTTTAGAATTAGTAAGTATTCAGAAAAATATAAAAAATATATTTTGATGTTTGATAAAAAAAAGAGTACTATTATTTCCAAAGCAAAAATATATTCAACAATTTGCACATTACTTCTATTTTATTTAAAAAGAACTCAGTAGACAACAACAGAAATATTACACACTCACTGGAAAGTACTAAAAATAATTATAATTGAATTTTTCTTTTAATGCGTAACTTAAGTATTAATATTAAATTTCATGTTTTAATTTTAGTAAATATGTGAGGTAAGGTATTATTAGTTAAGATCTTATATATGTATATATTTATATATACGTTATATATATATATATACGTATATATATATATATATATATATATATATATAAATATATATATATATATATATTAGATCTTATAACAGAAATTCGAAACTGAAAATGAAATTATGTATAAAGAAAAAATATCCAAAATGACTTCGTCTCTGCTAATTATGCCATAATTTGTAAATATTTTTACAGTAAAATATTAGGCCACATTTTAAATTAATTCAAAAATCACCAGCGTTAAATCATTGTATCATTTTTAAAAAAGAATGTCTTCCTGTAATTCAATGACTGTCAAAAAATAACAATAGACTATTAGAAAAAAATTCTTGAGTTTATTGACAATTTTCGTTATCAGTTGAAAAAGGTTTTAATGGTTTATTTCATGACTTTGAAACACAATGATTTTTTGTTTAGCGAACCTATATTTACATTTTTTGGAAATAGATCATGTTATAAATGATTCTTACTTAATTTATCGTTATATAGATGATATAATAATTTTTGGTAAAAATAGTGAATACAATTGTTTTTAAATAATAGATAAGATAATTGTTATCATATTATAATGTTCAGATAACAACAGATAAAGTTTAGATAAGATAATTGTTCTATGCAGTAATGTTAAAATTGTTGTAGATCGAACGGATCTTATATTCATCACAAATACATTAACCGTCTTGCTACTTCGACACCCATTCCAAAGTCAGCATGTTAGTGGTCTTGATGTGAAGTTATATCATAACACCGTTTACATTTTTTCATCCATCTTAAGATTTTTGACAACCAACCAAATTAGAGCTGCAAATTAAAATAACCAATTCAAATTTCAATTTCGAAGAAAATATGTTATATGTATGCTTTTTCGTAAGATGATATGTTAAATTTGACACATTTTTAGATATACACATGTGTATTAATTAATTTAATAATGCACTTTATTCATATATTCTCCGTTTTTAGTATACCTATATATATACTATAGTATATAATTTTGTTCTTCATGTTCAGCTTTCATATTTTTATTACGTAATTTCTTGTTATGTTCTTTATATATAAATAATATAGATAGATAGATAGATAGATAGATAGATAGATAGAAATTTCAGCGATAAAAACCAGCGTAAATTTACATTTTTAAAAAGGTTAATTTGCTTCAAAAAATAACAAATTTTTCATTTATTGAAATCTTAAGTTGAAATGAAATGATTTTATTTGAAACATTTTTTTCAATTTTTTTAAAAAAGATATTCTTTATAAAGTTTAAGAACACATACATATCTAATTTAAAATGACATAACATTTTAAAAATTAATGTGAAACTTATCAATGATGCCTTACTATTTTTTATTACGTTCTTACTGTAAAAAATAATGTAATATCTATTATAAATGATAGATAGATAGATGAAAGTTTGATAGATAAATATCTGTTAATTTGGTTTTCTTTAAGCAAATGAAATGATTTTATTAGCAAAAAAGTTTAAGAACAACTGAGTTTAAAATGACATAATATTTTAAAAATTAATGAAACTTATCAATGATACTATTTTTTATTAGTTCTTATACAAAAAATCTATTATAAATGTGAAAGTAACACAAAAACAACTGGCTATAATTTATAATATAGCATAGAATAACACATAGACTATAATTTATAAAAATTTGTAAAAAGTGTCCAAAATATAACGATATTTGTCAAGTAAGTGTGAACAATTTTTGCCATCTACAAGCAATTCTGGCTTGCGCTGCAGAAAAGCCCACCACAGCATATATCTATCTTTTGTTTGTGAAAAACTCTTTTTGTTTTGGCTACGCAATAGGCTCGCGTCTAATTAATTCCTGTGATCAGAACAATGCCTATTTTTTATTTCAGAATAAAACTAAGTTTTGAGAAGGGAGAGGTTGTTATAAATATATCTTCAATTTAATGTTTTTTTATGATTTTATTATGCACATTTGGTAGTAAGAAATCGATCTTTTTTTCAAAATAAATTATTTTATCGGTTCTGGCACTTAAAGTAAATAAACTTTCTGTTTCACACTGCATCATTTGGACAAATTTTCAAAATTTGTTTGTGGTTAGTAGTTAATTGAATAGGCAGATATTGCAATTTTAATTATAAAAATAATTATAACTACTGTACTGTATTTTTTGGAGTGTGTGAGTGAGTGAATATTAACATCGCACTGTTTAGCTACACGAGGGCATTTGGCATTGTATCACGTAATTTTGAACCATGGGCAAGTGACGTGGACGACACCTGAGCTGGCACTTCCTTCTCCTAACTACCACACCACACCAACTTAGAAGGAATATTTTACCAATACTTAGCAGGAATATTCTTTGAAATCCACTCTTCCAAGATTATGGCAGCTCGGGTTCCATGATGAGTATTTTAGCGGAAAAAATAGTTTGTCAAAATTTAAGTATGTTTTTGTATGTTAGTGAAGACCTTGGGAAATGATTTAACTACTTATTTTAAGTGAACGGTGGACATAATTAATTTTACAGTGGAATATCTTTAATTAATTTATTAGCTCTAACGGATTAAATTTTCCAAAGTGGAGTATTTTGTTTATGTATATCCCTTAATTTGTATATGTAGTGATCCAAAAAAAATATTGTATGAATAAACTGCAGTAAATCATAATGTGGTTGGATAAAGTATTAAAGGGCATTTCTCTGCTACACGGCGAATCTTACAAAGCTCTAATAAAGCTCGAGCTACGAAAGTAGAGCTACTTACCAACCTGACTCTATCGTTAACATTTCGCTATGTTTTTCATTAAATCGCCATTATAATTTAAGAAACGGCATTGCTTGCGAATATTACAATTTTAAAATAAAATAAATACAACAGAAAGTAATATTAATGTATTACACTTTCAGATATAAATTATTTACACTACTTTAAGCGTTCATTACGCAAAACTTTTAGCAATGTGTTACTTTTGCTGAGCAAGGATCAGCTTACGGATGTATTTTAAAAAATCGACCCTCAAAAGTGTTACGAGGAATTATAAATAAAAAAAAATCCTTTTTATCAGCTATTAGATCTACATACTTAAAATTTAACAAAGGTTTTTTTTTCTTTCTTTTTTTGTTTAGCTGAGATAGACAAAAAGATTCTTTTTTTGTTTAATTTGCAATTCGCATAAAATTAAGTCATTAAAAACTTCTTTTTGCTTCAATCTGTGTTGTTTATTTTTTCAGTTTCAGAACGGGTATACCAGCTAGTAATTGTTATATATTCTAGAAGCAAACAGTTCCAATGCAGCGTTAACATTCATTATATAATTAACTGATTTGATTTTTAGACATCCTTACAACCAATACAGTGATTGAGATAATAAGAAAAAGAAATCACACACACACAAGATAAAACCTTGGCATTAGACATGCGTGATAAGGCTTCTTGATGGAAACGTTTCTGTTTTTATTTTTCGTATTTTCGATAAAGCAATATAAATCTTCCGGATGATTCAATGAAAAACATTATGTCCTTTTATTGTTATGAAGATAGATGGAATCGCGAAACGAATTTCATGTGAAAGTATTCTTTTATAAGTCTCAGATAAGTTTACTTTGTCAAATTTAGCAAAAATCTTTTAAAGTGTAGATATAAGTTCTCTGACCTGATCATTTTTGTATTTTGTATTAAAGATCGTATTTCTTATAATCTTATATCGGGAACATATATTAGTAATACGAAACGAAAGACCAAGTAAAAATAATTTAAAAACACAATTATATGGTTCTACATATATATCCCTAATTAATTATCATATTAAATTGGTTGAAGTTATATCAAATTTGTAAATTACTTTTCTTTAGTAATAATTTCATATATACGATGAGGGTCATTGTTATCTATTGGTAATGGTCATGAACTCTTGGCTAGAGTGCCTTGGGTTCGAATCGTTCAACTGGAGGCCAGTAATGTAGAGGGGACCGATTTACGTTTCATCAGCTGAGGCTCCTTGTATTCTCCTTGGTGTAGTTGTTAGGAGGTGGGGGGAGGGGGGTCAGTTCAGCTGTCGTTCTAGTCACTGGATCGAGGTTCAATAGGACGGCCCCTTATTTTGCTTTAAAATCCAACGCTAATACAAATCTCACTCCAAATCTCACATACGCACTTACTACAAGAACATTATAGGTAAAATTGAGTAACTTAAAATGACTTTTCAATTTCATTTTAGTATTTTCTAAAAGAGGTTAAATTTATGAGGTTATTTTTCATATTCAATAACTGATTCAGATTATCCTTCTTTTTTTGTTATTTTAAACTATCATCCCTCTTGGGAAGCGTTTCTCAAACTGTGGGGCTTGCTCCACCCACCTTAAAGGGGCGTGACAATTTTACAAGGGGAGCGCGAGCATGTCAACAATAAAAGATTAGAAAAATTGCAAATTTACTGAAAGGAAGCAAATAAAAATACATCCTGATATAATTAAAAAGTAAAATACACATTTACATTGAATCTGATAATTAATAATTTGATAATTAATTTATTAATACTAAGTTAAGAACAAGATTAATAATTACTAGCGACTCTCATGGGCTTGTCATATAGAAAACTATACACAAAATTTAATACTTATCTTGATAATGTGTACGGTTTATAATTAAAGTCATATTGTAGCTTCAACATGTAGCTTTTAGTGCGTTATTTTTGAAATCAATACATTGTTATTGTATGGAGGGGAGCACGATGAAAATTCTGATTTAAATCTGGGTCGCAAGAATTGAAAGTTTGAGAAGCACTGCTTTAGTGATTACCCATTTCATGAAATAACATGCACGATTATACATAGAAAGAAGGCAATATATAGTTCACTATACAACTGCAATTAAGATTTAAGCGAGAGAATAAAGAGCAAAGCTAAATGGTCATTGCAAGATATTATTCAGCAAATAAAATTACACTTAAGCAGCTTTGAAAGAGAACGTAGATTTTATTTACACTCATGTCAATAAATTAAAGATAATGAAGTTCAGGCAAAGAAAGAGACAGAAGCAAAACAAATTTGACTTATTTGTAAAGTCTATTTATGAAACAAAATGTAAAGAGCAAAAAATATGCTATATGTTTGACATAATTAAACCAAAGTTGTGAGTTTTACTCCCTGTAGCAAATTTTAAAAAAATAACCTATTTACAAAAAACAGTATAACATGGTTAGTATGATGGTTAATACGGAGTATGTCTCCCGGACGATGTAATACAGGCTTTACAACGCCTAGGCATGCTGAGTATCAAATTATCAATCTGATCTTGGAGAATATTACACCACTCACATCAAGCAATTCCCTCCGAAGTTCCGGTAGACAGGTGGGAGGGGGTTGACGGGCTGCAATTGATCGGCCAAGCATATCCCACACATGCTCTATTGGATTCAAGTCTGGTGAGTATGCTGGTCAGTCCATACAGGTGATATCCTCCGATAGAGTGCATTCGTCTACAATGTTTGCATGCTGAAGACGGGCGTTGTCATCCATAAACAGAAATTCAGTACTCATGGCGCCCCGAAACA
This sequence comes from Trichonephila clavipes, assembly GCA_019973935.1. Taxonomy (NCBI): domain Eukaryota; kingdom Metazoa; phylum Arthropoda; class Arachnida; order Araneae; family Nephilidae; genus Trichonephila; species Trichonephila clavipes. Next base: position 494,026 of record BMAU01007057.1, on the reverse strand, counting down.
AAAGTACATGTTGTTCCAGAATGACATCCCGATAGATGTGGCCTCTCATCGTTACACTCTGAACATAAAGGTCAGTTTTGGAAACAAGAATAATGCCTCCCCAAACGAGCCATCCTGCACCACCGTAACGGTATCGTTCATTGGTGTTCTCTTGGTGGTAACGGGTACCTGGCGCTCTCCATATTGAAGTCCGGCGAGAATCAGACTGCAAACTAAACCTGGACTCGTCGGAAAACATCACACAAGATCACTGTTGTGGTGTCCTCAAAAAGCATGCTCTCTACTCCAGGGTAATCGCAAGCGACAATGAGTTGCGGTGAGTGGAACACATCTGACAGGGCTACGAGCATATAGACCAATGTGCCCTAAGCGTCTGTACACGGTCTGCCTTGAAACTGTCGTACCGGTAGCTGAAGAGAGCTGACGAGACATGTCTTATGCTGAGCTCCGTCTGTTTCTTTTGGCAGTAACTGACAAAAATGACAGTCCTCTTTCGGCGTTGTAACTCGGGGTGACCTGTGCTGTAACATCTACTCACATTACCGTCATCTTGGAATCGTTGCCAAAGCCAGTAGATAACACTCTGGGTGATTCCAAGTTCATCGGATACTTCCAGCTGGGTACGTCCACATTCTAGTCGTCCAAACATTTTACCACGGAAAAATTAACGAAATGCTTCTTTTGTATAACTATGCGGTTATTGCACTGAAAGGCTTTTAAAGCGCTTGTGAACAATTTTACTTCGTTGACACCATTCCTTATGTACCCCTCTCTTACACTCTCGTTATTGTGACGTACTATCCGTGTCATCTGGTGGTTTCCTGTAATTTGCATATTCTTCTTCAAGATGTGTGTGTCAATTCTACAGGTGAAACTTTTATTTTAGAGTTAAATTTCTGTGTGATTCTGAATTATCCTTAATTTATCTACATGAGTGTAGTTTTAGAAGGAATTTAGATTTTAGCAATATTTCTTATGTTTTCCTTTTTCTGTAAAAAGTAGTTTTAAATTTTTATTAAATTCCAAATTAGACATAAGTTTAACATATTTTTCATTTAGAGAATGATTTGAATTACGTTTCGTAAATTTACCAATTTTTTTAAAAACTTTTTCTTTTACTTTGTACAATTCGAAAATCAGTTATTTAATATTTGAAGGTGACTAATCTTAAGAAGAAGCTGCCCTTCAGGACTATACATTCTGCTACGGTACATTCCATTTTTTTTCAATGTTTGTCCTGGAAAAGTTTTCCGACAATTGCAACAATATAGTGCGCAGTTTTTCGTAGAAGGGGCAATTTTTGAATTTCACAAGTAAATAAAGTTAAAGCCTTTCAATTAAATAGAAAATATTTCGGTTAAGGTATCCGAATACGTCGGGAATAACTAAATTCGGTCAAAACAGATATTTTTGTTTTTTATTTTATTGAATAGAGCTATCTGTTGGCTTTACAAAACATACTTTTTTTGTTTCTAGTCTACCTAGAGGACAAGCTACAATGAATTTTATAAATTTAGAAATACTGGAAATGGGTATTTCATCTACCAGAATTGGGCATTTAAATTGTTCAAAATCAATCAAGGCGAGTCTGATAACTCAAAATATTACAAATGTATATTATAAAACTTTTTGAATCTGATATTTATGCTATTTTCTAGAGAATGTACTAAAATATCAGTTTGTGTATGAATGCTTTATAAGTTTGGGCTTGTTATTTAAATAATGGTCTCATAAAGAATGTGATTTTTCTTATAATGTTTACTCAATCAGTTCTAAAATTTTCAAATTTTGATAAAACATTAAAATTTTAGTACATTCTCTAGATAAATGCATCTAATCCATTTTGGTAATACTTTTATTAATATATGTGTATTACTTTTGTCTCTAATTCCTTTGAAGTTTTAGATAAATATTGCTAAAATTTTCACTTTTAATAGTGATTTTTGTGAAATTTAAGCAATTTATTTTAAATAATGTTTATTAAATATTAGTATTTATTGGTATGGAGTCCTAAAAAAGTATTTATAGCGTTTAAATATGTTATGTTGACAAAAAGTACTCCGATCATGTTCAGGTACCTTAATTGATTTCATTTATGCGTTTATAAACTACATAGAACCCAGAAAGAAGACACATTGACCGCTAATCCGTATTTTTATGTGGGCTAAATTTTAGAAGTTCCAAACACAGCAAATTCCCCAAGTGTGACAGCAATGGCATAGGTGGTACCATCTAGTGGCGGCTCATGCTGCCATGTCATTGATCATTGAATGTATTCAATTCAAGTTTTTGTCGGATGCTAGGCATTACCAAGATATAATTTTGACAAGCGTATCAAAGTCAAATTGATACTCATAATCAAATGACTTGCGTGTCTACTATTATCTCATCCAGAAAATGTATCGAGTCCTGCAGGTATCGAACTCGCAATCTAGGGCTTGCGAGGCGAGCATTCTATCTCTAAGCCATTGAAACATCTTCATTGATGCACAAATTAAAAAATTTCTTCAGAATTCATAAATTGAAGCGGCGTAACAGAATTAAACTTTTTTTTATTAGTTAGTATTTTAGTTTTATACTAGAATAACGTTACCAAACAAGTTAATTAGCTTTTAAAATGTCAACTGAAAAGTTCCTTGTATTTAGAATTTCGTTACATTTAGGCCCTTAAATCTTGTTTTAACGTGAGTAAAATGATTTTTTTCACTCAAAGAATCGTCTAATTCATCTACGTAACATGAAAAAATATCTTAATGACTCATACTAATTGATTTTTCATTCCCTTGATAATTTTGCCTTAAAATATGTCTATATATATATATATATATATATATATATATATATATATATATATATATATATATATATATAATGTTTAATTACAATAATTTCATGGTTTTTTATTCAGAAAGTTCACGTTTCTTCTAAGATAATTTAATACAAACACCTAGATTAAGAGGCTGGATCCCTACCTCACCTTTAATCAGAAAATTCCGCTTTTAGTAACTACTTTCCTCTAGATGAAGAAAAGGAAAGTATACGTGGACGAGATTAGGCTCTTTAATAGGTTATTGCCAGAAACACTAAGCAAACAAAACTGGGAAACGTGAGGGATTATAGTATGGAAACACCATTTACAGTTTGTTTGTGTAGGAGCAAGAAAATGTATGTTTTCTCTTACAAAAATGAAAAATAAATAAAAGAGAAATCCTTCATTTAATTAGTACCAATACAATAATAGAAAACATATCAAAAATGAAAACCCTGAGACAAGCATCATGCATTTCATCATTGTGTCTGATTTAAATCCCATTATACTTAATATTTTACTACATTTCAAAAGTTCCAGATTACTCCTATTTAATTTATGTATATTAATGAAGCACTGAGTACCCACATGGCTATTTTTAAATTACCTGTTAAAATGATAACACATGATCGATGAAATATTTTTATTACACTTTTGAGTTACTTTGCAATTCCGTCGAGTTTGCCAGTATCCTTATGAAAGAGAAGAATTCTTTTGCACGTCTTTCTTCAATCTGTTGAACAAATGAAAATATTTCGTTCTCAAGGGTTTTGGCGAACTCAACTTACAAATTTAGAAGGTTGATTGTAGGCAGCACGGGGATGACAAATCATTATGAAATATGGGTTCGCAAACCAAGTTTAAATTGCAAAAAAAATTTGAAACAGTTGTTTGAAGTAGCAAATGCGTATCTCTTAGCACAGTGGATGTCGATGGACGAAGGATTATCAGAATCATTAAAACGAATCTGCTATACTGGAGATGTCAATAGTAGCCACGATGAATCGTGCCTTGAGATCCTAAATTATAGTCATCGGTGAATCATACGTAAGCAATTTCAGATGACCCCAGAACAGGGGTACTCAACCTTTTTTACTGCTGAGCCGCATACATATGCCACTATGTTAAACAGTTCACAAACATATGTTAGCAATTTCACGCGGGCTTACTAACACATGTTTGCAATTCCGGTTGGGCTGCATCCTGAGGATAAAGAAGCAGGGGGGTTAAACGTGGAAAATTCAGTAAAATATTTTAACTCTTGTTTTGTTTTTTCAAGTACTTTTTTTACTTCTTATTTTTGTCAATAATAATGAATTAGAAGCATTTAAGAAAACTCCTTCACACAATTTATGCGTCTCTCAGTAAACGGTTTTATATGATTACCAATAATATGAGACACTTCATAAGATTTCTTTGTTACTGTGGTTACATTACCACTGACTAAACAATTTATTGTTGTTGCAAAGATTATCCAAGAAAGCCTATTTATTATATCTTGAAATAGATCTTTGAGGAAAATTGTCATTGAATGATTCATGTGTATTGGTATTTTTGACATACAGCACTTTCAAGACAAATCAGTAAGTTAACACTTTCCAGAAACATATTAAATCTATGCCTCGTCGTTTGCAAGAGGTTATCAAGGCCAGAGGAGGCCCAACTCATAACTAGGTAGGCATCCATAATTCAGTGGCACTTCAGTGTATTATTTAAAAAGGTATAAAAACATTTTGTATTATTTATACTTACCTATTAATTCAATATGCAATGGTAATATATTCAAGAATATTATTTACTTTTGGGTGCAGTACATTTCTCTTTTGAAATTGCTTTTAAAAACGTTCGCTTATAGGGTGTTTTAATCTTAAAATTTGCTATGATAACTAATCATGATGTCCTCTCTTTCTGACGAGACATTTAATAAAATTTTATAGTGATTAATAACTAAAATATCTTATCGTTTTTAATTTCGTTTGTCTTAATGTTTAAGCATCTAATGGATATAATTTGCTAATGCATGAAAATACGTAAAATCAGCTAGCTATTAGTATGTTTTTCATAAATTGTTCTTTATCGTTAGACATTTGGGAATTTTTGAAATCCCATATTTACAAATGCCTTTCTTTAAGTGTGAATAGTATGATTTATTTCCTCATAAACAATTATCCAAATAAATGAGTTTTTGAATAAAAATGCAACTAATTAAACTCATTTGTCTTTTATGCTTCCCTTTATACTTAGTCAAATAATTCTTAAGGTATTATTTAAAGAAATATGATGAATTCTAATTTACATTAGTGATGATTTTTATCATTATCTTCTAGTGTGTCATTAATTTAAAAAGAAATACTCAGATATTCAAATTAATTAATTTAAATTATTGCAAACAAGCAAATTATAAACTACAAGCACGCTCTTAAATATTATTAATGTGATATACATTCGTTTTAAGTGAAATATATATTTTTCAGAGCTAATGGTATGATTTATAGTAAAATATTTGATTTGCATATTTATGGATTTTTTTTTACTTTTTATTTATGCATATTATTTCATAAAACAGTTTTTCTGTGCAGAATACTACAAAAAGCTAACCATACAATTTTTTTAAAGAAAAATATGTGTAATTTTGAAGGAATATTGAAATTATTCACCTTCTCTACAATAATTGTCGTACACACATGAAATTTGATTAAAGAGTACGCCAAAATATGCGTAGCAACATTTGTTATAGGTTTCCTGCTAAAATAAATGATAGTTGTAAAATACTTTTTTTTATGAATAATTATTTGAAATTCTGAAAGAAAACGTTTAAATTCGAAATTAAGTCTTTTTTCAAGAACTAAGTATGGCTTTAATTTAAAAATGCGCACCAAGTTTTGAAAAGTCAATCAATGGGTAAAGGTAAAAAAAATAACAAAGCATTTGGCACCATAGAAAAAATTCGTAGCATTTTTAACGGAGACAAACTAATTGGTTTTTTTTCTTCTATCTGACAAAGGGTGGGCACGAGTTGATTTGGGGATGAGACTTTGTGTAACAGTAGTACTGCTATAGGATATTCAAACCTCCACTGTAGTTCAGCCGAATGGCTAGTCAATTCCGAGAAAAAAAATAGCCTTCTAAATTCATATATATATATATATATATATATATATATATATATATATATATATATATATATATATATATATATATATATATATATATATATATATATATATATATATATATATATATATATATATATATATATATATATATACATAGTTTATATGCAAGTTATTTTCTCAAAAATACAATTTCGCCGTGGCATGATCGTCAGAGTTGCGGAGCACTATACGTTGGGTCAGGGTTCGATTCGCGCAAGCGGCGTTCCTATTTTTTTTTTTTCTCCCATTTATTTTACTAATTATTTTCAGAATTTAAAAAAAAAATTATTTTTTAAAAAAGTCTCATTGAGATTTTTAAATGATATTCTATAAAAATATAGTAACTATTTAAATTTTTTAAAACACAAAATAACTAATAGTCATTATAATATTATCTATAAATAAAAAGCAAAAATAAATTAAATAACTATAAATAAAGTTAAATATATATAAATAAAAAGTAAAAATTAATTAAATTATAACAAATAAAATTAAATAAATATAAGTAAAAGTTATTTTCTTATTTAAGAACCTGTGTTTGTGTGTGTGTGAGTCAGAATTTTCAAAAAAAAACATCCAAAACAATTTTTTGACATGTGGCACAGTTAATAAAAGAAGAATTACCACAAAACAATGTTTTTAAGTAAAAATGTTATATTGTAGAAACAGGGGTAAAAAAATTGCAAAAAACTTTAAGTAATCGTATAGTAACCAAAATCCGTTGTCCTACTGATTTCTCATTTTATTGGAGCATTCTTTGTTTTAAAAAATAATTTTTTTTTCTTAAAAGAATAACACCTGCTCGTTAAAAACAGCTGCCTTTCTCTTGATCAAAATCGGCTTGTTAAAAACGGATGTAAAATTTTATGGCCATTTAGGTATAAGGAATAATTTTAAAAATACAATTAATTAGATTTTAATGACATTAGTAATTGTAGTTCTACCATATATTAGTTGATTTTGTTTTTTTAAAAAAGTAAAATAGTTACTATAATTATATATAATATCATTTAAAAATCAATTAGTTCTTTTTTTAAAAAATAAAATTATTTAATTCTGAAAATAAATAATAAAATATATTGGAGAAAAAACAATAAAAACAGGAAGTTAGTTCCTCGCGCGAATCAAACCTTGACCCATTGTATAGTATTACGATACGCTGAGACGATCATGCAACGGCGACGTCGTATCAGGGAGAAAATAACTTGTATGTAAGCTAAGTATGAATTTTGAAGGCTATTTTCTCTGAATTGACTGGCCATTCGGCGGAATTTTATTGGGGTTTGAGTACCCTATAGCAGTACTACTGTTACACAATGTCCCGTTCCGAAATGAATTTTCACAGTCAAGCACTCCCCTTATCAGGTAAATCAGTTTAAAGTTTTTACTTAGCGTTGGGATATGAATAAAAACGAATAAATACTATATAACTGTGGATGTATTTTTAAAATTAGAGTTTTAAACATTTGAAAGAATTTAGAAATAGTTTGGAAACAGTTTGTTTACATTTTTTACCAATTTACGTCCATTGAATCCGCATTGTGTCCACTTAAGTTTAATGAACTTAAAATTATGTATTTGCATTTTTCATCTCTTGCAAATAATACACGTAAAACATCAAGTCCAAGTTTTATATATAAGCTTCTTATGAAATCATTTTATCTTTAAAAATAAAATAACCGATGATATCAGACATGTGTTATAAGGAAATGAAATATATTTAAAAATAATTAAACATTTTGTTTTGAAAATGGATACATACTTCATAGGAATATCAGTGTTGCTTTGTTTAATTTAATTTCGCTTATATCTGATTTGTATACAAAATAACAGAACAATCTATATTTTTTTTAATAAATGCATCTCACACGACGGTTTAAAGTTCTGTTGGTTTTTTTTTTGTATTCTTCTTGTTACTAAATTAATAACTACGTTAATTTAAAAAACTCATTAAGGTATCCGACTACGATCGGAACTGTTATTTTGCAAAAGCGTATATATGAATATTTTTTATGATATTTAGTGTCACTTGGAAGATATTTAGTGTTATGATATTTAGTGTCACAGAAATGAATACATGCATATAAAAATGTTTTAAGAATATTATAACATTAAATTAAAATTATTTAAATAAAATAGTTTGGCAAAAAGAACATAAAATTGCATATTTTCAAAACATTATCTTTTTATGGAAAATGATTCTATAATAATATTTTTCCTGTATATATCTCAGATAGAGCCTGATTTAAGATTTTTGAAATACATAACTCAGAAGATGATTTATCCATATTTTAATACAACAGTGCAGAAATTTTAAGGAAAATAAACCGATAATTATTTCAATTGGCAGTGACTTTGAAACTAGCGTTAACTTTTTATAGGCATAGTTGAGGCCTTATAGAAAAGTCTTAGCTATATATAAGCTTTATATTTTTACTGTAGACGTTATTTTTATAAAATAATAATGTTTTGAAAGTAGTTAATTCTAAACTCATTTGTTTGCGAAGTATTGCATTTAAATAATTTTTTATTCTAATAATAAAAAAATTAATTCTTAAATTATCTCGTAAAATAATTTTATACATGTATTCTATTCCAAGTGACACTAAACATCATGAAAATTGTCCATTTATGCGATTTTTTTTCAAAATCATGGTTTCGAACGTAGAACATACCTTAAAGCTGTTTTCGCCATTGGTACGAGAGCGTGAACTTGACGCGGAGCACATTTTTTCGGACAGAAAAAAATGCCTCAATTTTTATAAACATTTGTGACATTGTAGCTCATGCATTTGCTTATAATATAGTGCTTTTAAATTTTCAAAATATTTCATAAATAGTTCGTTTTTCCTTTTAACATATGAAGGGATATCTCATTTAGCATTACGATATCGGAAAAAAATGAATAACACATTTTATAAAGGAAAAAATGTGTCAACTCGTATAAGAATGATTAGTATGATAAAATAAGTGATTCTCTACAGGATAGTGTAACCAGAATATAATATTAATGCTTGAGTACTTTTATATCTAAAACAATATTTCGGATTTGGCCCATATTATTTAACATTAGCCGAAGATAGCCTTAAAACAGATTCATTTATTGTATTTGCAGTATTAGCTATTCACCCATCCGGTATAGTGGTTAGTGACACCGACTGCTGTGCGGTATCTCCTGGGTTCAAATCCCGGAGAAGGCTATTATGTTTGCAAATTTATAGAGCCTTTGCGGCATGGATGTATTCTCTAAATAGCCGTCGAGTCGTAAGTCCTCTCGTGAGGTTGGTGGCGCTGGAAGAGATGTGGGAAGCCCCTAACCTCCACCAGGGTGTACTTCCTCAAAATTGAAGAAAATTTAAGAAAAATTGTACAGTCACCTGTGTGTATGCTGTGCTTAAGGCTACAGCTAACGACAGGTGTAAAAGCCCAACCCTTGCCGAAATTAACTTCACGGGGCTTGATCTGATGTTACTGTCGATCTGGCGGCATAAGTAACAACAGCATAATATTAGCTATATAAAATTAAGCATACAGTTTATACATCGTTATTATCATTGATAAGAAATAAAAACTTCAGTATATATATTTTTGACGATGTAGTTCAATTGCAGGAATTGTGTAGTTATGTAGTTTCGAAATGTAATAAAAAAAAATCAATGCAAATATCACTTGAACATTATCTGCAGATAATTAAGATTGCATTACTTTTAAAATGTTAATCTCTTAACCGCTGATTAAAGGTTATACCAGGGGTTGGATTAAAGGTTATACCACCTTTTAATTGTGGCGTGCCAAACAATACTACCAATATGATTCAGCGTGACCCTCAGTAGAACATATTTGAAAAAATTCGATTCCCGCGTAATGCATGCCGAGTTAAGGAAAAGAAGTCAATAATATATGCATAGAAAGATATATTTACAGTTTTATTGTATACTAGATTTGCATAATTTAAAGATATTTCTTAACATGAAAATAAACAGCATAACATATGATTAATTCTTCAATAAAGATAAACAAAATTAAAATTGTGAATATATTATGTATTCATAAACATGTTTATTAAAATAGGAAATATTCAACATAATATTTCTCTTCACAGAACAATTAAATAAAAATATAAATTAAACTTTTTATTCAAAGTTCTTGCACCACTTTACTTTCATATAGCAAAATCACTGGTATAATTTTTGACTTTCACTTTGACATGATTGTGAGCGTTAAATTGTAAAACAATTTCTTTGATAACTGGAAATAATTTTCTCATATGAGAAATGATTTTTTTTATTCTGATATGTAGAATGAATCATGGAAAGAAGAGCACTTGTAATTATTTCTCTTCAAACAATTAAATATCTCGAGCAAAGGCTTTCAATAATTTATAAAAGAGCTGTACATTTAAATTTAGAGTAACCTATCAGATTTTTTTCGTAATTTCGTAAATGTTCATTTTATAGTCCCGTAACGTAAATGTAATTTCATAAATTCTGAAGATGTTTGCCAAATTTGGTTCATCCAAAAATTTATCAACTTCCATTTATTCAAAAATTAACAAGTTTGTAAAGTGGTGCAAAGTGCCACTGAGAAATATACCACGTGCCACATGTGGCACGCGTTTCATAGATTACCGATCCCTGGGTCGTACAATTTGCTCTCCAGTGCCACCGTTTTTCACATAGATGCGCGTATGCGATGTATTGTGGGGGGTAAGCAAGCTAATCATTCTCTGAAACAAGGAAATCCTACACAAATCCTTTCAAGGTCAATTTTTTGCATTCCGAATCCTTCGGCATTTTACTGATAGAAGCACAAAGCAAAGATCGTACTTTTGAAAGTCGTATATATACACGCGTCCGAGACAGTCAGGTCCTAGTTGAACGAGACATATTTAAAGGGTTAATTATTTTCTGTTGCTTTTTTAATGTCTTACAACAGGAGACATATGCGGGCAATGTTTTACATCCATTTGCAACTTCATTTCCGAGACTCGTCTAATTATTCTACTGATCTTATGCTTTTACTTTAAATGGAGGCAATGTGTTATTGCCCTTTTAGTTCAGCATAATGGGAGTTCCTTGTTATTTGCCTAAATAGCTTAGAAAGCTCAAAATATACCCCCTTTAACTACCGTAAATTTAAATGATAATTATTCAGCTTCTCGGGACTCGTAACTTTTGTTTCCTTCTTATTTTGTTTCGTTTCATTTCCCTTCTTTATCCTATTAATTTACATCATTAAGTCTACTTATATCTCAGTTCTATATCAAAATATTTTGTTTTTAAGATTTTAATTGCAGTTCTATGATTTCTGTATTAAAATTAAATTTGTCATACTTAAACTTGATTTTTTTATTTTTACCGTTAGTAATCTTATTATTGTCGTCGATATCTTCGTTAGATGATAAATGTTAAAACTATTTTAATAATCTTCATGATAACATTTCACCATGAAATTTTTAAGTTGCTTAGCTTACATAATATTTTTTTATTTAACAGAGTAGAATCGATGATGAAGCAATTATTAGGTTCTGGAAATACTATACATTATTTCTAGAAAATTATAGAATATCTATTTCGAATGAATCTGCTATGGTCTTAATTTTTTATTATTGTAAATATTTTATATTATTTTGTAATATTCAACTTTTTGGTAAGATGACAATTTTCAAGGGAGATATTTCACTTTGTTAAAAACAATATTAACTACGAGAAACTAATGTCAGGCAATTGTTTTCAATTCACTGGCTCTGTATACTTACAATTTCTACTACGATTGAAAACGTATTTCTCGGAGATTTCTCGGATACCGTACTGGCAATACTATATACAAAATTTAAAACTTTAAATTTAATACAATTTACAATGAAAAAGAATTGTCAATATATAAACCATTTTATGACTTAAAATTCAAATGTTGGTGTGGTGCTAAAACTGCATATGTATTAAAACATTTTTGCTTCTGCAGTATGATCAATCTGAGAGACTGATCATCAACATCTTACATTTAATAAAAATATATATTTACGCTCTGAAAGTGCATTTCCTTCAAAAATATTTGTAATTTATTTTGTCGAATGCTTTAAATACAATATTTAATCAATATGTAACCGTTTGGTTTACTCTAAAAGTAAGATTTTTTAAAAAACTTCTAAAATAGGCCTAATCCCAGAAAATCCGAAAATGATTAAGTTTCAAAAAAGACGATGTATATTAAGATTGCTTGATTTTTTAAAAAAATTACACTTTTTAAAATAGATATATTTCTTTCTTGCATTGAGCACCAGAATGTGCATATTATTTATACAATATATATTAGTTTCTACGTATTATGGGATCAATTTTAAGATATTTTTCATTTATGCAATTTTTTATTTTAAATGTGTGTATAAACTCATGTACTACTGGTTTTTTTAATTAATAGACAAATTACAACTTTTATTTTAAAGGAAATTATGTATACTGACAGATTATTGGAAACATATAAATGCAAATTTTAAGAAATTATTTAACTTACGCTGTCGCTTTCTCTCTCCGTATAAAAAAACTTGATTATATTGTTTTAAAGAAAGAAATTCAGAATATATTGAACTGTAAAGGAAAACAACGATTATCTGAATATTTGAATGAAAGAAAAAAAGATCTATTTGAAAACCAGACATCATTAAGAATAACGACTTCAAAAGTTTTGGAAAAAGTCAACTTCCAAAAAGGACTTTGATACTGAGAATGTCATCTCAACTGTAAATGAAATTAATCATAAAAGTTTGCATTGAAAAAAAAACCCCAAGTTTATCTTTAAAGACTTTTTTTGCTTTTATCGAAGCATATAAAGGAAGAAAAATTTAGTACAAAAAGCTATTTTAAAGTAATTTAAAAAGAAGATTGAAGCATGTCGTGGCAATTGACTTACTAAGGCTTTATTCAAATGATTAGAACCAAAAACGAGATGTTTTCTACATTTCTCTGAAAGAGTATATGTATAAAAAATGGCTATTCAGTATAAAGAAGCGGTTCTGTAAAGTATTTATGGTTGTGGCAGTAGATTGCTATAAATTAAAACTGAAAATAATTGAAAATAAAATGCCTCACTTAACTCGTAGTATAAGAAAAGTAATGTTTTAGAATTATATTCGTTAAGTAAATATTAATTCGACTTGGAAAATGCATTATAAAATAAAGTTGGACATAGGTAATACCTCAAATTACATTTCGAAATCAATAAACATGCATTGATAATTAATGTTGATACCATGAAAGAATTAAAACCATTAATAAAATTATCAGGAATACCAGTTATTTTTCTATTGTTGCTTCCCAAAAGAATTTTGTGCTTTAAAATGGCGTCAACTTACACTAAAACAATTTAGATCGATTCTCAAGGAGTGAGGTATAAAATTGATTCAACCACTTTGAGAAAAACACAATCTGCTTCCATGACAAACTCAAGCAATATCAAAAGAACCTAAGCCATTGAAAAGTACCAAAATATATATTTGTCCTCAGGAAACAAAATAAATTCCTAAATAGCAAAATAATTTCTGTAATTTTGAGAAACAACCCAAGCCATACAAAAAATAGGTCGGTGCTTAATTTTATTCCTTGAAATTCTTAGTAAACTAAACAGTTATATGTAAATCAATTTATATATAAAATACTAGAATTATATTTTGTATGACCAAAAAATTTAACATATCGATTGGATGTTTTAAGATATCCAACTGCACTCAAAATGTCATTTTCAGTCAAAATATCACATATTTTAACCGTTTTAAATTCAAATAATTAGCTTCCTAAACTTTTTTTGTATGGTTGTGCGACTACCAGAAAAAATTAGAGGTGCTTAATATACTAATACGTCTTCAAACTCAAACCTTTAATAAATTTTAAATGTGTTTTTTTTTTTCAAAGGTAAGTAATGTTTATGGTACTTCAAAATTGTTGTCAGTAGCAAAGATATATATTTGCCTGAGATTTTGCACTAATTACTTTAAATTGAATTATCTATTGAATAAATATGAAGCTTTGAAATAGAAAGTTGTAAAACTTGTTTGGGGCTTTAAAATTCATGACTGATTTTCCTTTTATATAATTATACATTTTCCTCAATTACTAGTTTGAAGGTTCTATTGGCTTTAATGTTTGATTTAGTAATAATAAGTGATTAATAGTGTATTTAAAAATCATTTTTCAAATACGCATTACTTTCAATTTTCATTAATTTATCAGTTCATATTAATACTGTTTGATATGAAAATGATTAAAAATTTAGTTATCAGTTTAACAGTTAAACGATTAACTTTAGTTTTTATATCATGTGCTTTCTGCTTAAATGTTCGAGGAAAATTATATATAATAGATATGAGAATAATAATTATGCTATTCCCACCTGACGAACATTGTTGCAGAAAAACTTAATTCATCGTAATATCGTAGGCATTTACATTTAAGTTATGATAATCCCTAATCCTATTACTGATTCGAAGACATTGAATAAATTAAGTGGATTAATAAGTTATCTGCATGAATAAATGAGAAATATCCACTCCTTCAAATGACCTTCATGCTTGGTGATTTCATTCATTAGATATTCAAATAAAGCATTATTTTTAACTCGTTTTTAAGAAGCAAAAAAAAAAAAAAAAAAAAAAAAACACTTAAAGATGGGTATTATTATTACTTGAAATTTATATAAGGTTTTGTATAATTTAAATGTTTTACATATGAAACATGAAATTTCGCAAATGTTTAGTTAATATAAATCTGCAAGAACAATTCAGAATTAATTCTTTATAACAAATTGAATTTTAGCACACGACAGCCGTTATGTGATTAAGGTATCCGACTACCCTAAAATCATGATTTTTTTCAAAAATTGACAAATTTTGTTTATGATTTTATTTTATAGGCCATCATATAAGCTTAATAAAAATACCAAGTTTTTTATTTTCCATTCATTAGAACAAAAATTACAAGTGTTTTAGTAAAAGCAGATGCTATAACTTTACACAAGATGACAAAATTTAAAATGCGTTTTACTCGAAATGTGTTTTTTGCGAAAAGTTCAAACAGGGACAGCGATTGCTCAAAATGTTTTGAAAATAATTTGCTGAAATTTTTTGTGTATGTTATGTATAACAGTAGAAGTGTTTTGATATTCAGATTTATCAATCTCTGCTTTATTTTAAAATTTACAGTCCTTTATGTGAATATAATCACTTTCTTTTTAAGCAATTTCGTATAATCACTAAGATAAAATGCTCTAGGTTTTGTAAAAATTGAAATATCTCTTATCTTGAAGGTCATTTCAAACACGAATCATAAAGTAACACATCAAAATTGAAAAATTGAGAATTTTCTCATAAAAATTTTGTACAGAGCGGGCCCCGTTTATGTAATTTTGTGTACATTTTTACCAGTTTTTCCCCATTTTAATAATAAATTTTTTTTTCTGCTTTCAATTTTTAGATTTTTTTTTTTTTTTCCTTAAAATATACTAAATAAATCTAAAAATCACAAAAAAATCCTCATATTTCCCTTTTTTCAAAAAAAATGTTGTCGCAAGTAGTCGGATACCTTAAGTAATATTAAAAGTCTTTATGAAAGAATTTCATTGAAGTTGAATTTTTTAAAAATAAATTTAATATACATATGTAATACTTTATATTACAAATATTTTGCTCTGTAGTGATTACTATTGCTGCCGGCAGCTCATAGATTTTCAAAAGATTGTGAATTAATCAACTACTGAAAATATGTCTCAAATTCTTTGTAAAAATACAGTCGATCCTCTGTTATCGAGCGTCTATATTCCAATGTTTTTATATAGAGAACGTTTTCCTGGAAACAAGAACATTTCACGATTTTATTTGCATAATAATATCCCAATAGAGAGGTTAATTTTATCTATAACGAACTTCTTCTCTTGTGATTCAATTTTTTTACCCTATTATTTAAGTATTTTGGGACATTTCCAGTTATTATCTCTTTTAACACGTTTCATGGTGATCTTAAGTCTTGAACTCGTTTTATTTGGAGCCTCTCTTGTGGTGAGCAACATAATTCTGGGAGTTTCATCCAAGAAGTGGAACCTTTAACCTCCATGGTCCATTTTGCTGGAAACATCTTCGATATCCCCTTTCACCATAAGTGTAGTTGCCCTGTATCCCCGTGTTCAATGTTAAAGCGAACGTGCTTGAAAATTAAAAAAAAATTGGGGGAGGAACATACAAGAAACATTGCTAACGGTTTTTCTTTCTTTCATTTTTTTATGGTTAAGATGTAAAAAATAAATATGTACTAACTTACAGGGAATATAAAAAAAATTATCAAATCAATTCTCCTACTTAGATCAACAAAGAAAAATTTTATTTTAGCTACTTTTTATTAAACAGTTACAATCAATATAAATATGTATACGAGTATACATCTGACAGAATCACAACATTAAGTGTGGTCATTTATTTTATTAATTATCATTAAAGTACCGCATTATCATCCAAAACAATCGTGTATATAAATTTCATTTCAACTGAATACTTTAACACGTGAGAAAAAATCATTTTCACGTTTTAACACAAGTCGCCAAAAATTATGCCAACGTGGCTGCATTTATAATTATTTGAATAATTAGTTTTAATCAATTAGTTTTTATTAATTATTTATTATATTATTGTATTGTCCTCTAATATATATTTCAGTTCAACTAAACACTTTAACACGTGAGAAAAAAACATTTTCAAGTTTTGACACAATTCGCTAAGTCACCAAAAATGATGCCAACGGGGTTGCATTTGTAATTATTTAAATAATTAGTTTTATGACATTAATTTTTATTAGTTATTTTTATATTGTTGTATTGTCATCCAAAATAAACATGTATATAAAATTTCAGCTCAAATGAGCGCTTTAAAATGTAAATTATTAACGATTGAAAATTCCACCCAGATAAATAAATAAATATATAGATTTGTAAGCTAATAGTAGGAATTGAAAAAGGTCCGAATAAGTACTTTTTTTAATGTATGTTGTTTAGGAATTTAAAATTTGTTTCATGTGGTTTATAAAGAAAATTGAAACTTGAACCTTTATATAATGAATTTTCCCATATAACGAACTTTTTTTTCGGGATTTCGTGACTTCGTTATATAGAGGTGACTGTATTTAAAACAAGTAATTCAATGATTTTTATGCCATAAAAGCTTTTAAAAATGTGTATTAATCGGCATTTGGTTTGCAGAGCATAACCGCAAAATCTTCGAAGGTTATTTCAGTGGTTAATTAACTGTAAATCAAAAAACGTGTAATTATCGACGGATTACACACTACCTTTTCATGAGCAAAAATTTTAAACAAAACTGCGATGCAAAACGATAGGGCATTCAGGCATACAAGTTCTGCATGGTGTCTTTAGACATTTAGTTCCATATTTGTTTTAAAATTGCCTCTAGTTCGCGCTCAAACTTGTGAGATGCCCAACTCGCCGTTACCAAAGTATCTCAGATATGCTCGATTGAAGACAAATCTGGGGATCTGGCAGGCCAAAGAAGGGTAGTAACAGTGCGGAGAACTTTTTGAAATGTGCAGCCGAGCATTGCCTTGCTGCAAAATGGCTTCTGGGAGATGTTGCATGAGTGAGAAAACGTGTGGTTGCACAATGTCAGGGACATACCACTGCGCTGCAAGGTGCCACGGATCGATACTAGGGGTGATGCCCCATACTATCACAGTAGCTGTGGGAGTGGTGTGTCACTGTAAAACAAAGGCAGGATTGAGGCGTTCACAACGTTGTCTCCACACACGAACAAGATTGTCATCACTGCTGAGATTCAATCTGGATTCGCCGCTAAAGATGACCTGGTTCCATTCCGCTGCATTCCAGTTTCCTCGCGCGTGGCACCACTGCCAAATGGATTTATCCATGGGTGGGCGTCTCAAGTGCACCACACTTAATGGGTGCAACGATCCCAAATGTCCTTTAGCCAGGCTCCTTCGTATGGTTCGAGAAGACACATGAGCCTCTAGTGAAGTTTCTACATGTACCTGGATGGCGGCCGATGAAGCATTTGGCTGCACGTGTGCATTTCTTACGATGTGGCGGTCTTCTCGCAAACTGGTCTGTCGAGGGCGTCCTGATGCCGGTCTTTGTGTAAATGACATCTCTCGAATCCACTGGGCCCAACACCTCCTCACAACCCAATCAGAGCGGTCTAATTGATGAGCTACTCGCCTAGTTGATCACCCAGCTTCATCAAGCCGATGATTCTCCCCCTATCAAACTGTGATAGCTGCTCATGTTGTCTTCGAATATGGCGTGATGGCATGCCCACCTCTGTTCTTCCATTGTAAACTGTTGTTCTTTTTGTGAAATCACTTCCACTACGGTATCTTGGGACATCACATTTATTTATATAAATACGAAAATAATGATCGCGGATACTGCACACAGCAAGTCTGACCCAAAAGCACACAGCGACCGGTCAGCTCATCAACCCCGTAGAAGGAATGCGTGGGAGTGAAGCGGGAAAAAGAGCGCGTGGGCGGATCACTCAGTTATCCTTCCGCCAGAAAAAATAGTTCACTCGCTTCACCCCAACATAAACGATTTAGCAAACTCAAACAAGTTTTAGTTACCTGTTTTATACTTCACGGAGAACGACTTTAATCGCCCTCCACCAGCTATAGGTAATGTGCAATCACGCTACATTTCTAAGCATTGGCATATCTTTCCGACATGTACCTTTATACCCAGTTTCAATATGATCCCTCAATTATTTCTTGGTGTGCTCATTTTTTTCGTCATTAAATGTATTTAAAAAAATCTGCATTTCTTATTAATTTCAAAAAGAATTTTTAACATGAAGAAAAAAATTCTTTAACGATATGTTTACCTCAAATAAATTGATTCTAAAAGTCAGTGACAAAAAATTTAGCGGAATTTAGTATAGCGAAATAAATATTTTAAAAACTTTTTTTTTCTAACAGCAGATTATGATTAGTTACAACAAATATAAAGAAAATAGCTGAATAAAATTTCATTAATCTAGCATATTTCTTGCGCTTGGATTAGCACAATCCGCGAGCGTTCCACTGTAAACTTTTAAGAGTATAAGGCCAAGACATAAGGCATAGAGAGACATAAGGCCAAGTTGTAGATCTTTTAGCCTCTGAAAAGTGTTTCCGAAAAAGAAACACTTTTAAAGAAGTATTACTTTGAAAATGCATATTCATAGAAAAGAAGTCTTACTTTAAAAAAACTATTTACATTTCTTCGCGTCATTTTATATAAGCAAGAATTTCATATTGAGAGCGCACATAAGTATATATGTAATGCTCCTATGAGCAATATTTCTTATTCAATTTTTGAAATAGTTTTGGAAATCCTTATTCGCCAAATAACTTAAATTAAGTGCTTAAATTGTTTATATTGATGTACTAAAAATCCTTTCAATCCATATTAAATTGTTACAAATTCAATTTTCTTAAGCAATTCAGAAATGTTTTGTGTTACGTCCTGAAATACGTTAACTGTGTGTATACCACTACAATAAATTCATTAAGGTTTGTTGAAAGACAAGTGATGTCAAGATGTAAATTATACACAAGTATGCTTTACCCCTTATGTGTTGTCGGTGTGTATATGCGCCTTGTTAAGACAGTAATCTTACTGCCTCTGGACGTATATATACGTACTTATGAAGTATAACTTTTTTAGCGCTACCATCACTAAAATTATGCAGATGTCTTTAGAATGCAATACAATGACCACTATAGTGTTTGCTAAAGATTTACTTATTTCATTCAAAAGGAATCAATGGTTGTTTACGCAATTTGTGCTTAGTTTTAGAATGATAATTTAGGAAGAAAGGATTTGAGTATGTATACATCTGAATTGTGACTGTAAAAAAAATCTAAATAATATTAAACATTTTACTCCTTGATTCATTTTAGTAATATTTAAAACTTCACTATATCCATTCGTATAAAAGAAGGTATATATAAATTGGTTTCATTCAAAACAAAATAAGCAAAGGATTATAGTAAAATCAGTAAAGTGTATATTCTGTAAAGTATTGTTGAACTTATTTGTTCATGAAGGCAAAATATATGTTAATAGGGAAATAGCAACATTGTGTTTCTGTATATATACCCATGTCCATAAATTAAGGATAACGAAGTTCCGTCAAGGAAAAAGATAGAAGCAAAACAAATTTGACTTATTTGTAAAGTCTATTTATTAAACAAAAGGTAAAGAGCAAAAAGAGATGCTATATGTTTGACATAATTAATAAAAACTACGATTTTTACTCCCTGGAGAAAATTTCCAAAAATAACCTTTTACAAAAAACCAGTTTAACATGGTTACTATAATGGTTAATGCGGAGTATGCCTCCCGGACGATGCAATACAGGCCTTACAACGCCTAGGCAAGCTGAGTATCAAATTATCAATCTGATCATGGGGAATATTACACCACTAATCAAGCAATGCCCTCCGAAGTTCCGGTGGACAGGTGGGAGGGGGTTTGACGGGCTGCAATTCGTCGGGCAAGCCTATCCCACACATGCTCTATTGGATTCAAGTCTGGTGAGTATGCTGGCCAATTCATACGGGTAATATTGGCCGATTTAAGGCATTCGTCTGCAATGTTTGCACGCTGAGGACGAGCGTTGTCATCTATAAACAGAAATTCAGCACCCATGGCGTCCCGAAACAAGCGTACATGTTGTTCCAGAATGACATCCCGATAGATGTGGCCTGCCATCGTTACACTCTGAACATACAGGTCAGTTCTGGAACCAAGAATAATTCCTCCCCAAACGAGCCATTCTGCACGACCGTATCTGGTCATTCATCGGTGTTCTCATAGTGGTAACAGGAACCTGGCGCTCTCCAGTGTCCGGTGAGAGTAAGGCTGCAATTTAAACCTAGACTCGTTGGAAAACATCACACAAGACCCAAGTTGTGGTGTCCACAATGCATGCTCTCTACTCCTGATTAATCGCAGGCGACAGTGAGTTGCGGTAAATGGAACACATCTGACAGGTCTACGAGCATATAAACCAATGTGCCCTAAGCGTCTGTACACGGTCTGCCTTGAAACTGTCGTACCCGTAGCTGAAGAGAGCTGACGAGAGAAGTCTGATGCTGTGCTCCGTCTGTTTCTTTTGGCAGCAACTGCCAAATATATATATATGCCGGTACTCATTCGGCGTTGTAACTCGGGGGCGACCTGTGCTGTAACATCTACTCACATTACCATCATCTTGGAATCATTGCCTAAGTCTGGAGATGACACTCTGGGTGATTCCAAGTTCCTCGGATACTTCCAGCTGGGTACGTCCACATTCCAGTTGTCCAAGCATTATACCACGGAAAAATTAACGAAATGCTTCTTTTGTATAACTATGCGGTTATTGCACTGAAAGGCTTTTAATGTGCTTGTGAACAATTTTACTTCTTTGCCACCATTCCTTGTATACCCCTCTCGTACACTCTCGTCATTGTGACGAACTATCCGCGCCATCTGGTGGTTTCCTATATTTTGCGTATTCTTTTTCAAGATGTGTGTGATAATTCTACAGGTGATATTTTTATTTTAGAGTTCAATTTTTGTGTGATTCTGAATTAACCTTAATTTATGGAAATGAATGTAATTTCCAATCTTCCTCGCTCGAATAATGGGTTTACTTTGCTTTTAGAATAACAAACTTTTTTGTTAAAGTAGTAGAATTCATAAACTCAAACATGAACTTAATAAGATTTGGTCTACGCATTTAAATAATCAGAAATTGAAATTTAAATTAAATTATTTTTCTACGAAAAAACATTAATTCCAATGTCGATTCTCTTTTTTAACGTTTGGAAAGATAACTTTAAATAAGTTATTTGTTTTACGAAGAATATATTCAAAGCAATTTAATTAATATATTTCTAATAATGGCAGTGTTATCATTGTGAAAAAAATACACGTTTTTAAATTACAATGAAAAGTTCTTCAATATCAGAGAACATGATTAGAAGTTTCAATTTGATGATATATAAGAACTTTCATTCTACCATTTTTAGTCCTATGGAATCTGAGAACACTTTTTTAATTCTTTTCTACTTCTTTTGCGTTCTGAAGTGAGTGTTTGAATGACACTGGGGGAGATGTTTTTCTATACTGCCACCGCTTTTATTTCTTAATCCTTTTGCATACCCAAGAAGTTGTATTATATTTCTTATTATTCGATGATGTTGCATATGATGAAAACCAACACCACGTACAAGTGCAATACAGGGAATACGTAACGAGATTGAATTAGTCAAGTTTGTTGACTGTGAGAACCGTAAGGAGAAATGTTGAGTTACTAACAAACTAGTAAGAAAAAAAATGTTATTTCAGAGAAAAACAGGCATTGAAAAAACATAAAAAGGACACACAGATAAAATAAAGTAAAAACTTTAGCAAAGAACATATTCGGGAACCTAATCATTAACATACAGAGAAAGACTTATGTGCTTTTCTAGTACTTAATCAGGTGGATGCGAGAAAGCTTTTACTACTCTGAAATAAAATCAGGAAATAAACTCGATGAATAGAGACTTTTTTCTTGTGCTGTTAGCTGATATTTATCCTGGGATTTGTAAATTTGCGTTATTTTGCTTATCGCGAGAAAGAAAAGTTTAAAAGTTGTTTTACGGATATTTGATCCTTATAGTACGCTTTGGTTCTCAGAAATGCAGGTGAGTGAATAATGATGTTGCTGTGAAAGTGAAGAATTTTTCTTTTTGTTAGAAATAGCTGTTTTTATGAAGTTTTGTTTACAAAGATTGTCTTTATTTTTTTTAGATATTTTTGATAAAATGTTTAGCAATTTTCACTATATATCCTCCCACATTGTTTTCTAAATGATTATTGTTTCATTAGGTAGGTGACAATACTAAGAATTGCTTAAATAAATAGCCTTAAGACGTTAATGAAAAGAAGGTATGGACATAAAATTTTAAGATAAAAAACTCCATATATTTAACTTAAATACTTGTATATTTTGAGTAATATAATATCAAATATTAAAAAAAAAGTTATGGCGATATCTAAAGGGGTATATTTCTATAGTTTTGCTGTGTATAATGTAAGTTCATTATGTATGGTCTTCTTAATGTATATATGAGTGTAAAATATTATTTGATTATCATATGCAACTGAAACCTGTAAAAATTTGAATACATTTAAAATAATAAAAATTATTGTTAATATAGCAGTGCACAGTGTACTTTATGCATGTAACACGAACGCACCCCCATATATATATATGCGTATATTTATATTTATATATATATATATATATATATATATATATATATATCCCCTAACTTATATATATTGCTTTCCCCACAGATTGGTTAAAAATTAGCATGAAGTACTACTTTTTGCTGTGATAAAAACAGTCACTCTGAAGAAAGTTAATTAGTTTCGAGAAGGGTGCAGTAGAAATTGACCACCATATTTTAAGAATTCTGGTCAGAGTATTTGGGACATCGGGATCTATTTCATAGTCGACGTGTGAATTAATCCCTAGACGAGAATACTTTCTTAGTCAACTCTGATCTTTGTAGTCGAGTACAATTCATAAATATACATGTAAGTAAGTAACATATGCATTAAGTTAGAAAAAGAACACGTCGACGTTAAGTAGAAAAATCGACCTTCTCTAAAATATTGGCTCTATGAAAGCTCCATGGAATTGTCCACGATGTCAGTAACTAACAATCCCAGGCTAAACAATGAAAAATATCTTCAATCTACTATACCTTCATCACCAAAGTTTGCTTTCTATGCACCACAATGAGTTTTAAAGCGTTCAATAAGCGATATTTACACTCAGATTCTACCATCGAATTTTCAGCTAGTACACCTGAAATCATCTCTTTACAACATATGATGACTAATGCTTATACAACAGATCTGTCATGAAAACTAAGGTCTTGATTTCCGCGACCATCTGTAATTGGGATAAATGTGCATACAGAGAGTTCGTATCTATACGATTGGTTTTCTCAACTATCTTCAAAGCTCTGAGGCCCCTGTTAGCTAGATAGCATGGCCTACAGGCTGGTGGGGGTGTAGTTAGAATCCCACGTTGCATAGCTCGAAAACAACGTTAATAACAAGAAAGAATACTTTTAACTTAGCAGGAATAAAAAGAACACACTTTCAGTTGCTTTAACTCTTAACATTTTTTTAGACTCTAGGTAGACTCCTTGTGTGCGGACAAGTATAACGCAAGGCTTATAAACGCAAGTCTATACTAAAGCAATCAATCGTAATAGCAAAATCATTTCGCTATCGCTTTCCTCTCATTTTATTTTTCTCTATCTAAGCAATAATGATTATGAACTTGTTGAGGCTTCTTTTTTTACTATATCATATTCTTGATTAAATATTGACAAAAAATTTCCCTCATTGCTTATGTAAATAAGGTACTTACAAATATGGCATTATCTATAAATACTACTATAGTGTTATCATGTGTGTTGTGTGTGTGAATAAAGCGTTTCCGAATCAATAGTTATTTTCATAAAAATCAGTCAAATGATAAAAATAGATAATTAAATTTTGACTTCCTATAAATAAAATAGACCTACATTCACTTCGAGTTAAGAATTTCCAGATATTTTTTTTAACTCTAAAAACTCATACAAGTCCTATTAAATATAAAGATATTGTTAAAATGATTGTGTAATTTACCTTGCGAAAACTGGTAAATTATTGTAATCTTCCTAATAAAATATATAACACAGTAAGTAAGATTCAGCTGTTATTAAGAATAATGTGGAACTCATATATGTTATCTGAAGTACTAAGAAACATTTACAATGCTTATGTAAATCAATGATATTAAAAACATATTTAACTCAATAGATGTTAATTATGTAAAATATGTTCCTTAAGAAATTATCATATTTATGTTGTTTCCGATGAATCATGAAATATGTCTAAATTGTATTAATATAGTTAAAAATTATAATACTCTCAATCATTTATTTGTGAAAGAAAATCTTACTAAATTGTAGATATTATATATAAACAGACTGAAAGTTGTCACAAGGAAGATCTGCTGACAGTGATTTGGCTAATTTACGTATAATAATTTTACGAATAAATATAATCCGTTAGATACATTAATGATCTAATTATTAAATTAAAAATAGTAATTTATGTATACTTAATATAACTTTTAAGCGTATTAACACAATTCTTATCAAAACTAATAATAACCAGAATAATTTAGATTACCTGGATACAAATTTACATACTGTAAATCATAAATAACATTATGTTGATAGAACGTATACCTTTAATTTAAAATATTATTTATTTTTCGACGTGATACAGAAATACTCATCTATCAACATTAATTAATGAACAACTCATTTATCTACATCAATGATTTTCAACTACTGAGCCACGGCCCTTTTGTGTGCAGTCAAATTCTCGACGTGTGTCACCAAATTGTTTTATTTCTTAAATTTTAGTTTCACCCTGAGAAAAAAATGAAATTCGGTACCGAATCATTCAGCCACCATCCAATAGAAAAAAACCTGAGAATATCAGTGGTATAGTTAACTTATCCTTTCGTGGATATATATATATATATATATATATATATATATATATATATATATATATATATATAAGTAATTGAGTTCGTAATCCATTTGTGAAAATGTATACATTTGTATTTGAATGAATGGCGAGTAAAATCTAATATCGCTTTGTAATAGTCAAACGCGTTCGGAAGATTTAAAATAATTCATATGGAGTTAAAACTAGGGGCCAAAATAAGCTTTAAAATTTTATTACAATTTTCTACATCTTATTTGCAGGAATTTGAATTTTCAGTATTAACAAATATAAAAATGAAAAAAAAATCGTACTTTTAAATATAGATGGGGAAAAAAGAGAATGACACTATCATTTTTAGGACCATAAGCGAAATCAAAATTCATCCAGCTCAAATTTGGCATTAAATGTATTTTTCAAATAATTTCTAATTAATTACTGAATAAAATTGTGTTGCCTTTGTGTTACGTGCGGGGGCTATTAAGAAAGTAAGGAACGTTTTGGAATTAAAAAGAAACTAAGTACCAGAGAGAGAGAGAAAAATATTATATGTATCAGAAAGATCGACTAAAATTCTACTTTTCTACATAGTCACCAAACAAATTGAGGCACTTATCATAGCAATAGATAAGCTTTGAAATTAATTTGTCATATAATTCTTCCGCCTGCGATCTCAGCCACTCAGCGACATGCACCCACAACTCCTTGCCATGGTCAAAGTGCTGTGTTGCTAGCTAATTCTTCATTCTTAGAAACAAGTGAAAATCACTAGGTAAAAAATCGGGACTATAGGGCGGATGAGGGAAAACTTCCCATTTAAATGGATTAAGGAATTCTTGAGAGCAGTTTGCCGTGTGAGGTCGTACACTGTCGTGCAAAAAAAAAATTGGACGTCAACTTTCCTCGGCGCTTGTTTTGAACTGATCCCCTATGGTTTTGCAAAGTTTGACAGTACCGTTCAGAGTTTATTGTGACACCATATTCCAAAAAATCAAACAGAAGCACGCCTTGCCTATTCCAAAACACAGTCGCCATAATCTTCTTTGGTGACAATGTTCGCAAATATTGTCTTGGTCTTTTGGGGGAACTTGTGTGACCCCACTGCATGGACTGTAATTTTGTCTCGCAATTCACGTGTCTCACCCATGTCTCGTCAGCATTTACGATTCGATCCAGTAATGAATCACCATGCCTGTCGTAGGCCTCCAGAAATGTCAAAGCTGCTCCCATTCACTAATCTTTATGGTGATCTGTAAGCAATTTCGGCAGCCATTTTGAACAAAATTTGCGGTATCCTAGCTTTTGTGTGACAATTTCAGACAACAAAGTCCGTGGTACTTGTGGAAAACTAAGCGAAAGCTCCATTAGTGTGAAACGGCGGTTTTCGCGAATATTTTCATCAACTTTAGTGACCAGTTTATCAGTCACAATGTTACGGAGTCCATTTTTAAACTGAATGCACCATTTTCGGATTGAATATTCATTCATTACATTGTTTCCGTACACTTCACATACTTGCCGATAAATTTCCATAGGTTTTAGGTTCTTATTACAGACCGCACCTCACAACTGGAGGGATTTTAAATTGTAGCGCACATTTAAAATTCGAATATCGAAAAAACAGGCAGCGTGGAAATGTTGCATTTGTAATGGCTGTACGCCGACTGAGATGGTGAGCACTCAGACACCAAAATGTACGTGATCGGCACGCGCAGACGGAAACATTCCTTACTTTCTGAATAGGCCTCGTATAATTTTATTCAGCATTGAAAAAATTATTAACATAAATATTTTTGCAAAGTGTATTACATGTAAGTAAAGCTATTTTGTACTTATTTTATAGTTGGTAGCCACCAAATTTTGAAATTGGTAAAAGTGTACCGCAACAACAAAAAGAAAAGGTTATGAATGAATATCTGATATGCAGCATAATGATTATTTGGTTAGTAAAAATAGGAATACAAGTAATAATTTGTATCAGGCTATTTTAAAATATAATTACCAATGTAAAAATTTAACAAATAGAAAAATGTGAAAAAGTTGTATGTTAATTTTATTTAACATATACTTCTTATCATTTAATATTAACTTTATTAAAATCTAAGTTTTTCAAGCATTTAACTTGTTTTGATAATGATCTGAAATTGCTGCCTTTGCTTTTAAAATTTTTTGATTACACCGCTTTCATTTTTAAATGATTTAAATTACATGCATTTTTTAATTCTAGCATGCGTATAATATGTCTTTCTCTAATCCCATTTAATAATATATTTATAAAAAAATTATATTTCTATATGCAGTAAGGTTATTTATTTTATTTGCATCTACTCACTAAGGTAAATAAATTACTTTTAGAGACTCATGTTTATAAAAATTTAGATTTTCTTCACTTTTGACTTTCATGCTTTTAATTTTTTTTCGCATGTCATCTATGTTAAGTACATTACTTTTTTTTGGTATTCTTCAATTAAAGAGATTTAGAATTTCATGAATTAATTAATGTGTGTGTGTGTGTGTAAAACATTACTTTTAAAGATTATTTCTAACTATTTTTTCTTATTAATTAAAAGTGTTCGTTGACACTATAACATTTGAATTTAAGCCTTGAATATTTATATCAAAGCTGACACTGTTTTAACAAAACTAAATTATTTCGTTATGTTCTGTATTTTTATTTTTATTGGGTTATTATTTTTGTTTTAAGAGTTATAGCAGTTTTACATAATATTGATGTATTTTTCACTGTATATATATATATATATATGTAGTATAAAAAAATAAAAGTGAAGAATTATATATGTATATATTTCTTAAGGGGATGGTGGACCTTCGCAGTGTCAAATTTCGATCAAATTTGCGATTCTTTATATTTTTTATACTAATAATATTCCTTATATTTCATAGAATAAAAATATTAAAGACTTTTATCATTTTGATTAATAATTACTGAATTATTTTTTTTATTTCAATATCAAATTAATATTTAAAATGCTCTTTTCTTAGCTTTCAAATTTTCCCTTTTCATTAAAACGTAAAATGCTCCTTGCGTTTTAAATTACATCATATATCTTGGAAAAGTTCACAACTTTAAAACGAGGGAACAATTCACAAATTTGAGCATTAGCTTTCTAAAACAATCAAGGGATGATATTTTGTGCTGTTTTGAATACCTTGAATGTGTGATAATTGGCGAAATATTTCGCGTAGTATAAAAAAATATTTGTTTTCATCAAATTTTATTCTGAATTTATAAAATCCATTCACAGATATTTTTTGTTCTATTTTATAAATACATAAAACAAAAATTATGTACATATCTTAAAAACTAGTGCGGAAGGAGCATTTTTAAAAATAGTTTTTAAAAATTAATTTTAAAAAAAAATCAGATGATAATAGTTTTTTTTTAAATAATTCATTAGCATTGTGAAATATAACAATCATTCACTGTATTGATTCTATTTTCAGCTAATTAAGCTAACAATTTAAGAAATTATTTTTAATGATCCACCTTCCGCCTAATAAGGTAAAAATAATGAACTTCTGATTGTAAACATAATTGAAACAAAATTAACGTACTGTACATTTCAAACACTGTTTCTGTAAAAAAAAACTTATTTTGCTTTATTTCATCATACTTTTATATTAAATAAATCCCTGTCATCAAAGTATATATATTTTAAACAAACATACTTTAACGTATTTAAAATGGATATGTAGCTGAAAATAAAAGTACTTACAATTTCTAAAATAAGTTATTATTTAATACGCGTGGGCAGTTATTTTGAATCACCTACATTTATTTCATGTATGAAACCCTATACAAATAGTATATTTTATCCGAATAGTTAGTACAAGGATGTTACTGGCGTATACTATATCAAGTTTTAAATATTAATTATACACCTTCTTATAAAAATTTAATTCATATATATTTAAGCATACAAAGCAACAACACGAATGTAATACTTACTCGTTAGATGCTAAACAAACGTGCACGTAAAATCTAATATTTAACTTGAAACAAGCCATTTGCAATGAAGCATTCATATTTGAATTTTCAGAATAACTTTTATAACGCTTGGGCGAATAAATAAAAGTTTTATTACTGTCACATAATGGAGAATGAAGAATTTTATATGTGCTTTAAACTTTCGAGAGAAAAGAAAGACTTGACTTAAGAAACTACAGATTTGTATTTGTTCTGCTCCTAAGCATTCGCGTATGAAGAGAAATTCAGTAAATTAAATTTCAATTCTATTTAAGGTTACCTTGGAAAATATTATTACAGTAACTTAAATTTCAATTTTACTTAAGGTTACCTTGGAAAATATTATTACAAAACTAAATCTTTTTGATTAGGAAAATTACCTTTCAATTTATGTATTTTATTTCAGAAATCATCAACTGGTGATATTAAACATTCAAAAAGGGGCGAGAAAGAGCTATATTAACTTCGCTCTATAAATCTGCACTAGCGCTATTAGTGACGATCTTCGTAAATCTAATCCACAATCAAGTGACAAGGATGACACTTGAGCTGGCATCAACTCGCCGCACTTCCGCATCATACCTAAGGTAAGACATTTGAGCCTCGACGGATTTAACTCGCAGCGGCCCGCTCTACACGATGGGCTCGAGGCACTAGGCTTAAACTCATGAAAAAACATTCACTTGTGTTTCATTTCACTTGCTTAATGCGAAAAGAAAATATCTAAGCCTTTATCACTTTCTTGACCTGCAGTTTCAGAAAAAAACAATAAGCTAAAAAATCTTAATCTTATTTAACAGATTTAAATTAATTTGTTTGACATCCACCTGTTAAAAATTCCAGTCTCTAATTAGATTTTGGTTTGTATTCATTTTGTTTTAGTTGAAAAAAACTTTTTTTAATAGAAATGTAGTCACAAAGTTTACGTAAAAAATAGAAAAGTCACCTAGGCATTAATATTGAATAAAATCGAAGTATTGAATATTTCGAAAACATTTATGTATAGACGTTTGACAACATACAATATATCAAAAAATCAGGCAAATATCCAATAAAATTTTCAAATGCATCATCAAACATTGATAGCTCAGTTGACAACAAGTGTGAAGTAATTTTTTTTCTCTTCAATTAGATAAATCACTCCTTTGCAAAATCTCGAAAATGGAAAATATCCTTCACAATGACATATTTGCCTTTACCACCACCACATTCAAATGTCAACAAATTATTACTTAACCGTTAAAATTAAGCCAAGTTTTTTCTTTAACACAGGATTTATTCTCTTATCAACGCGTGCTCGGAAACTCACACTCTGGTTCTGAACAAAACTAAGTGGAACTGGAGTGCAGACAATTAGCAAAAATTTCCATTTAAGTATTAAATCAATATCTATTTGGATTTACTTAAAAACTATTGTTGAGAGATATCATAAAATTTAGAATCATGTACCAGTGAAAATAATAATGTTTAAGCGTGTCAAATCATCAATTTTCGTTCATCTCACTCATCTACTAATTTGCTAAACATCCAAATATGGAATAATACCCCATTCGAGTTCCAATTACTTCCCTCCCATTTTTCTGTACAAGTTTTTTTAGGAGGAAGAAAAATTGAAAGTGCCGATTTGAACTGATCATCAGCTTCCAAGATATTTAGTTTGCTCAGAAATAGCATCGCAGTAGAACAATTTAATATAATTTAAGTATTGGAACGTACAGTTATGAACAAATTTATTAGAATGACAAATGAGCTAATATGCATCATACTCCTAACCCTAACACCAATACAAAAGAAGAATAAGGTATGTGGCTACCCAAAATTCTCCATTTTGGTGAAAATGTTCGAAAACTATTTTATGGTTTTATTGTATAGCTCATATATTTAAATTCACAAACTACTCTATTTTTGTTTCTAAGATATTTAGAAGCAACGTTATTCCATAATAAGCAAACTGGAAATGGAGTTTACAAAACTGAAAGTAGATCCCTACAAAAATTATGTTTAAGTTATCCGACTACGTTCGAAACCGTGATTTTGCAAATGTGTGTAAATGGATAATATTTATGATATTTAGTGTCACTTAGATTAAAAAATGTATATAAATATGTTTTGAGAATAGTATTACAATAAAAATTATTTCAGCACAATATTATGACAAAAAAATGAACTTAGAGGGACCCATTTTCAAAATATTCTGATTGTGTGAAAAATTCTTTTTTATAATAATATTTTACCTGTATATAGCTGAGACCTCTCTATAGAGGCTCAACTAGAATTTTTGAAACATATAACTTAGAAGGGGGTTTATCCATGTTTTACGACAACAAAGGGGAGGCCATTTAAGAGAAAAATGTTGATAATTATTTCAATCGCTTGTAACTCTGAAAATAATGTGAATTTTTCAAAAAAAAATAGAGTTCAGACTCTCTTTAGAAGTCTTTACACACTTTATGTAAGCAAAATATCATTATTTTCGAAGCAATTTTATTAAAGGAAATCATTTTGAGAAAAGGTTATTCTAAGTTAATTTTTTGTCAGAATATTGTATTTAAATAATTTTTTGTCAAAATGTCCTTAAAACATTTTTATACATGTATTCTAATCTAAGTGACAATAAATATCATGAAAATTATCCATTTATGCTCTCTTTTAAAATCGCTGTTCCGAATGTAGTCGGATATCTTAAGATATTGAATTAAAAGATATGAAGATATGAATCGAAATCTAATATTTGTCTATATATATATTTAAGCACTTTATTGCTTTTTTATGAAAAAAAAATCATTAATTTTTTAAAAAAATCGTGTTTTTGCGTAATAATTGGCTTAGATAAGTAATTGTTAAAAAGTATTTCAAATCTTTTAATTCCTAACACATATTAAGCTTTTATTCAAGTGCTGTATAAATTTTATTTGAATACATATAATACAATTTTGTGTAACTGCAATTTTCATCAAAATTTATTAAAACTGACAATTGTTATAATCTATAAAACTCTCCAAAAACAGCAAAAGGTTAAAAAAAAGTCGGAACTGGTTAAACATGAATCTAAAGAGATCTTGATCTATAAATATTGTGAGTCTAAAAATGTACAATTAGTAGAAATTTTTATACTGTATTAAAATCTTAAAAGCATTTTCTGAGAAATTATGCTTTTCAATTTTTTGCTTCACGGTAAAGTTAACTACATGATTTATTTTAAGATATTAAATTGAAATTTTCATAAAATGATTTATGTAGTTTTATCTCCAATATAAACTTTTATCAAATCTCTTTGTATATATTTATCCGTTTTATTGCACTTTTTGTGAGAAAATAAAATTTGGTTTTTGTAAGAAATGGAGTTATTGCATAAAAAATGACATATTTCAAAAACTTTCCGAAATATTACAAATTTTATAGCTTTAGGCACAGATAATGATGTTATGTATGTACTATAAAATATTATTCGAATATATTAATTAGAATTTTCAATACAAGGTTTACCGTAACTACAATATTTCACTATCATTTCCTCCAAAATTTCCAATATATCCAAATTTATTTCTAATTTTGTGGAAATTTTACTTGGAATTTCTAGTTTTATGCGTCATTTTAAATAAAAAAGTGTTTATTTAGTTGAAAATTTATATATTTAAAAAAAGTGGTACGGAGGTTGACACATACCTTCTATTCTTCTTTTTAAGATTCTACACTTCGCATTCTTTTTTTTGTATTATGACATCTGAGAATAACATTTCCCATGTCCAACAGATACATATTTTGATATGTCAATGATTTACTAATTTCCACTGAAACTCATGTCAATCCTATTTATGCATTCTAAGTTAAAAAGTGCAAAAATGAAGAGAAAAAAAATTCAGTACTCTATTTTATTTTTATCGTGAACATCCACAATGTAATACTAAGGTAGAACGATGGATAAAACATGGGGGAAAATTCTGGGCATTCAATTTATTTATGTTTGGATTTCAAGTACCATAAAAAAAAGAAAAATTATTTCCTTTTTAAAAAAATAACAGAAAACAAAATTTTAAACTAGTGAGGGGCCCAAAATATTTGAATTTAATAATTGATTGATTGACTCAATCACTTAGTATAGCAAGCAAGGGCTTATACACCAATTCATGATGGAAATCTTGTAAAATATTTTCAGTTCTTAAAACTATTGTATGAAGAGCATTCGGTTAAAATACCGCACTTTCTTGTTTGTTATTTTATAATCATGATTGTTTTTTTTTGTTCCAAATACATTTACATATTCTTATTTTGAAACTTAAAGTGTGAAGTTTGATTATTTAAAATTGAAAATCGATTTTGATTTATTCCATTATTTAAAAGAATAGCATATATATTATAATGATCTCTCTATGTATAATACTCTATTTTCAATACATTTTTTTCAAATCGTCCTTTAGCAGAAAAAAATAATTTGCTTTGTTATTTCCAAACCATGTATAACATCAAAAATAATTGTTACCATTTATAGATCTAGAGTATTACTATCTACTTAATAAGGATATAGAGTGTAGCACAATTAAGTTTAGGAATGCGAAACAAGACACTTTATTAAAAGTGAAAAACTATGAATTAAAAGTTGTATCGCTTCGAGTAACATCTCTCTTTGAAGAACGCCAACTAAGTTGTTTATTCTCCAAATACACAACGATTTTTTAAGTTACGAGAAAAATTAAAAAAACTGATCAGGGTTGAGATCGGAAAAGTAAGTTGGATGTGGCAAAATTTTAAAGCCACATTAGTTTGATTCGTCAGCCTCACTTCGAGAAGATTCATTAGGTACAGAATTGGAAACAGTGCAGACTACGTTTCGCTGATTTTTTATTAGAGCATCACGCAGTTTGTCCCGCATTGTGCTGTAATAAGCACAAGGAAATTATACATTCCATCAATGATATAACTGAAACACATGAACGGGCACAAAATGTAAACGATCTCAATTGATTTCTTTCCTCCATTAATAAGATACGAAGTTAAAACGAAAGATATATATATATATATATATATATATATATATATATATATATATATATATCTTGGGTCTGAAAAAGATAAAATAGAACATGACTTTTAAATGTATGAAAACCTATTGTGTCATTTTTAATTTCTATTGCAAATATGAAATTCAAGATAAAAGCACTTAGGTAATTTTGGTATGGTAATTTTTTTACGAAGCTTAAAAAATTAAATTTCAACTTTATATGTTGACATTATTTTCTTCTGCCTTTCTCTGCTCTTGAAGAAACTAGAAATTTTACTTTATATTTCTTACTGTAAAAATTTATTTATATTTTATAAACAAATATTGATTGGAGCATGACTGACTTAAACGTAACTTCTACCGGATGCCCCTTGCAGTCAGGCACATATAAATTGCTCTTTGATGTCTTAAGAAGTTTTTTTTCAATTACTTCTTGACTCTTCTCAATTATAAGTTTACCAACCACATCATTAACTTCTCACACTGAACTATCGGTTTTAGTGTGACCTCCGAACGCGAAACAACAACAGTACTAGAAAAAAATTTCCAACCATGACCCCCGGCTACATCAGCACCCATAACTTCGTGAAATAAAAGAATTACATAAAATGTAACAGTTGAAAAGAATTTTGTAAAATTTTTTAATGTAAATTTATTTTCCTAAAGTCAAATCATACTGTAAATAAGTTGTAATGCATTAAAGATTATGATTTATTTAGGATAAAGTCAATTTTCAACAAGTTATTAAATGTTTCTTTAAAACATTTTGCTTCATATATATTAATTTATCCAAAACTTTTGCGATATTTGTACATAAAATTAAATGTAAGGAAAAAAATAATAATTCTAATAAATATTTATGAATGAATATTAGTATTCAAAGTAATGCTTTTAAAATTAATAATTAACTTTTAAAGGAAAAATATCATAAAATTTCAAAACTAATATTTTTTCATATAAAAGCTGTTTTTATTAAATGTAAATATTTATAAAAGTAAATGATTAAATTATTTAAAATAATAAAAATACTTCAAGCTTGCAACTAAATTACCTTGAGTTAGAAAAAGCAAAGATTAAAGCATCGGCATATTTATTTGAAAATATATATATATATATATATATATATATATGAATACTTTACTTTTCACAATGAAATATTATTACCTAACAAAGTAATGTTAAATTCTAGTTATTTAATTATTTATAAAACTAAAAAAAAACTTTTTACCTGAGATGAATATTAAAAACACATCATACATAAAGTTTTCCTTTGTAGAATTATATGAGTTTATAATGTAATGCATTGCAAAAAGTAAAACTTATGCCGAATGTTATTAAAAATTACAATGAATGAGTTAAAAATTTCAATATTATATATAACAATTAATACTTAAATAGAATATTTTTTTAAAAAAATTGTTAATGTATTAAAAAATTTTATTACTTTTTTTAATCACTGAAACAGATATGAAGTATTAATACAGTAAATTAAATTTAACTGTAGCTTTTTCTTCATTATTTTTTTTGAAAAGTTCTAACAAATGACTAGTATTAAAATATTTGAAATATGCATTCCCCATGGAAATTATATTAACAAAATGCTAATATATACTGTAGTACTTCGGAAGAGAATTGTTATTTTTTACAAAATTATTTCTATACTAAAAACTTTTAACCGCAAATTAATATTATGTATAAAGCAAATTTCTATTATATTCCGTTATATCAATAGTATGCATGATTCCTTTAAAAAAATGTCAGAATAACACATTTAAAGTATTTAAATTTTGGTTAGAGAAAAAAGAAATATGTGTATGTGTTATATGTGAGTATATGAATATTTAAAACAAATCTTTTTTTTTTCGTAATGGATTGTAATTAATTTGTTTATGAAAATGTAATGTCTGTGCTGTTCTTTATTTATGATAATTGGATACAGAACGATTTTTAACTCAGAAAAATATCTGAATCAAACAATGGCATAATATCCATAGAAACTAAGACGAGAAAAGAAATTTAATGTTTAAACGAAGCAAATATTGTGTACCTACATTTAAAGAGAGCAATGATGTAATGATATAGTCATATAAATGCCCTTAAAATTCAGATACTTAGGACATTCAAAAATTTGTATGAAATTTAATAGACATTGTAAAAGGAAAGAGACTAACATTTGATACACACTATAAATAAGTATTTTTATTTAATGCTAAATAATTTTTGGAATGCATCAATATTAAAATTAAATCTATTATTTGCAGCACATATAGGGTTTTCAGAAACTAACTTTTTTGTATTATTAAATATAATGATGAATTTTTCAAAAAGGTCTTACAATCATACAAATTCTTTTCAAATGTCGTTAGATCTTATCACTATGCAGATTTTCTACGTAAAAAAATCATTCATCTACCTATTAATAAGCTACAAGCAAACACACACACACACACATATATATATATATATATATACAAACTTATATGAATACAGAATTGATAATAGAATTTTCAATGCTGTTTAGATGCTGCGCTCTTAACTTTTTAAGAACTTATATTCCTCCCGAATACATTAATCATCTTGATACTCTTGATTCCAAAACCACCACACAATAATAGGATTTTAAAGTCAGCATGTTGGTGGTCTTGCTGTGAAGATTGTAGTATAACACTCTTCTCACAGTTTACACTTTTTACACACGCATCTTAACATCTTACATATTTAAAAATTTCTACATTTTTGACAAGCAACCAAATTAGAACCTAGAAAATTTGTGCAATTATTGACAACCAAACAATTCATATCCCAAATTGATTGTCAACTATCTTAAAATCTATCTTTGCTTGCTGGTTTAAAAGATGCGTTTATGTGTTTAAAATTTTTTTTTAACTCAGGGAATAGTAGCTTTCCATTAATTTCAAGACTCTTATCTCTCTTGGAAAGAGCTCTGTGAGTAGAAGTTTTGTAAAATTCCTTTTTGAAAAAGTCTTTTCTTATGTAATTCTGTAGTAATTTTTATAGGAATTTTCTGCTTTAAAAAAAAAGGGGACTTGGTACCCTTTGAGCAAACTTCTTTATTTACGTATTTAAAAATTATATTTTAGCATTTTATACAATGTTTCTATTCAAGAAAATATTACCAGATGAAAATTTTCATATATTATTCACACAATTTTAAAAATTTAAATTTTTTGAAGAAAATTGGGAAAAGTTTAAAATTCTACTCCTTTTGTAAGATTTAATTTTTTGACCTGAAACTTTTTTATAATATTCTTATGGATGTTCTCGATTTTAGAATAACTTCATTCGTTTCGGAGAAAAAAAAATAAAATGTTGATATACAAGCTAAAAAATCAACGAAAAAGCCAACATGTCTTACATTTTATTTTTTTAAAAAAAAATTATTCAGTTTATAGCAAAACGGATCCCTAATTTTATTACATGCTTTATTTTCAACACGCAGGAAAAAAATGGAAGTGATTGGTAAATAATTGTCGAAGGAGTAGCATTTTGAATGCACTAAGGTTTCGAAAAACACAAACTGAGAAAAACAGGTTTAAAGTTTATAATTCTGAAAAAATAATTATTATAAGCTTAATTAAACTTAAAACACCACTTTAAGATATTATTTATACGTTTTTCTTTAAAGTAATTGCATTTTCATATTTTTCAACCCACACATTTTTATAAATGATCAACTTTTAGAGAGTACTAATTGCACAAGAAAAATCAAGAAAAACGTTAAAAAAATTTTTTTTTCTGTCACGATAGAAATTTTAGCTGTTTTTTTTTTCTTATAATATTAAAGTATTACATTTGTATGAAAAATGTATCACGAATAAGAACTAACATTATAAAATTATTAATATAAAATGCCTTTTTTTTAATTTAAAAATTTTACATGCACACATTTCACAAGGAAGAAAAATTACGTTATTGTATTGCCTCGGAAATATTCTGCTTTTAATACTACAAATTTTTTTAGTTATTATTTCTATTTATAAAATAGATTTTTTTTATCATAACGCATATTTAGCTTTTTTTTCTAAAAAGGGGGTGTGGCTGAATTGCTTAATTTGTTTTCAAATGAAGTTTTATTCAACTTCTAACTTTCCGACATGACCAAGTGATATATCAATCGTAAGATAATAATGCAGAGAATAAGATAAAATGAAAATACAAAAAACGATAGGTTTGTGAGTTTTAGGGTACCAAGTCGCCTTAAGATTTTAGGAGAATTTGTTATAGAATAGTAGTAGGTTGTTTTCTTCTTTACTTCCTGTGAGTTTTTATATACTTTGAATTTTATTTATTTTATTTGGTTTTTCCTACCCAGTTGCAAAGAGGGAAGGTTGGTCGCTTTTAAACTATTTTAAAACAAATTATTCGGCCGTAAGTCCTGAAATTGCTTTATGGCTCTTTTTTTGTGTGGCTCTTTTTTTTTGTATTTTTCTATAAATTAGATCTTCATGTTTATCTTTTATATTTTTATTAAGTTATTTCTTGTATGTCCATTATCTATTATTTCTTATTTTTTATACTTTATATAAATTTCTTTCATATATTTATATGATCCCTATTGCAGTTGATCGATAAATGAGTACCAAGCTTGCTCGGGGACTTAAACACAAGGGTCTTACTTCACACTGACATCCTGATCGGGACATCTGCTGTAGCACCTCAGCACCCAATAGCCATGTATACTGAAATGGTCACAGTAGGTCTTGACCCTCATTGGATGTTACGCCTCTGAGTTTGAGTTTATAAATACGTATATTTATAAACCTAAGTATAATTAGTCAAAACAGTAAGAAATGTTAACCATAATAGTACAATAGAAAACTCTTGACCTTAGGAACCAGTATTGCAGGTTTAAACAATGCTTTGTGACCCGCCAACCTTGACATGTAATTTGCTTATATACTGGGTCATAGGAAAAAAAAGAAATATTATAGATATGTAATTATTACCAAAAAAGTACACTGATACCAATTAACAATTGTGACGAATCTATACGGAAATTTATCACTAACCTTCTGAACCGACCTTTTTAGGGAAATTTAATTCCCTACCTATTTCCAATCAACTCCAAAAAGCGGACAGGATTCTTTGTTATGTAGATTAGATTCAGTATTTAAGTCAAACGAAATAGTAAAGTTAGAGCAGTAGGAGATAGATATTGAAACATAGAGTTATAGTGAATTTGAATTGGAATTTTATTGTTGGAGATAATTTAATCTCATGAAGAATTGAGATTCCGAGTGGTAAATATTATTTTGACTTTAAAGTCTCATTACAGTTTTAAGAGTCAGATTAAAGTTAAATGTTCAATAAGAACATTATTAAATATAATTCTGGGATCTCTTATCGTGGTGATTTCTGCGTGATCGTTATTTAATAAATTAATTAATTAGATCATTAATTAATTGAGTTAATTTAAAGGATATTATCTTTAAAACCTCATAATATTGGTAGAAACAATTGTTAATAAGTCTTTGATTCTATTTGGGAAAGATAACCAAATAAAGAAAGTTATTTATAAAAATGGCTACTGGTTCTTTTGTGACTCAAAATTATTCTCGTTCTCAAAGTGAGGTCCCGAGAGACCTTCACAATGGCGCGCCAAACGTATAAATCCCGAGAATAGAGTCGGATCCAGTTTTAGAATCATTCCGGAACAATATTTTCGGGAATTGAGAACATAGATGATTTTTGGAGAATATTGATCATAATCTCGCGTATTATGAGATACCTGCACAACTGGCATGTGCTTACTTGAAGGGTCATCTCAAAGGACGGGCACTCGACTGGTTCAAAGTTCTAGGTTATAGAGTCATTGAAGATAAGACAACAGACTACGCGCACTTAAAACAGGCATTGTCAGAACAATTTTCCGTGGTCAGAAACAGGTCAGAACTAGAAACGCGATTTTATTCCTCATCACAAAGACGAGATCAACAGCCTTCGGACTTTATTTATGAATTGTTGAAAATTCATAAAAAGTCGCTTAAACTAGAAATGTCGGAGGAAAAATTAATAGATCACGTCGTTAGTCGATTAGAACCTCAAATTTTGGATTATGTCGAAGTTAGACATCCCGAAATACTGCCAATCTCCTACAAATCGTTGATAAATACGAAGAACGTTTTATGCATAGACAAATCAGAGGTTCGAGTGAGGGATTTAGAGAAGTTCAGGCCCTCATGAAAACAATCGTTTTTAATACCCGGCATAGGCAGGAAAATTGGAGGAAAACAGAAATAATGAGAGATACGCCAATAATAGCCGACCACAAAGGGAATTTAATCGATTCGAAAACCAAGGTTTCACAAATCGCAGATTCGAGGGTAGACGCCAAGGTGGACAATCGGATCAACCATTCCTGTCAAGGCGGTCGACAAAGTGGGTCGAGAAATAGTTCATTTCGAGGTCAAAATGAACGAAGTAGAAATTTAAACTTTTAAGCGATCGATGTGAATATGGGGGTAATCGATCGCGAGGTACGGAAAATCCTCCACTTTGGGATCATCGGCATATCAGAGTATCCTCTATAAGAATGATCCCAGTCGAATTACCGTATGTCCCTATTCTATTAAATGAAACCTTTATTACAGCACTATGGGACACGGGAGCGGAGAAATCTTTTTATTTCAGAGGAGGTATACCGCAATTATTTTTCATACCGACCTCGTCAAAAGACGAAAGACAGAGTCGTGACAACACAGGAGCCCCGTGCAGTCATTTGGGTAGAGTCGAGTTACAAATTCGAATCAGGGAATTTCAGAAACCCTGGGAATTCCATATACTTGATAACATGCAGTATCAGTGCATTTTGGGGATAGATTTTATGAAGGCGTCGCGATTAACATTAGATTTTGATCAGAAATCCTTAATCATTCCCGATCATCTGATCAAACAAACGCCTAAAGAGAAGAAACTCGTTGATATTGATCTCACAGAATCGAAACTTGATGACGAGCAACAGAGGCAATTAAAAGCCTTATTTAATAATTTTAAAGGGTTATTTTCCGATCAACCGGGATTAACGCATGTTGTATATCATGAGATAGATACTGGAGATAAGGGACCGGTAGTGTCGAGACCATACAAGTACGACCGGGTCAAACAAGGCATTATTGATTATCACATAGATAAGATGTTACAGCAGTGCTTCTCAAACTTTCAATACTGGCGCCCCCCTTTTCGATCACAATTTTTTTCGCGCCCCCCTTATACATTAATAATGTACTGAATGCAATAATAATGCACTTTGACGCTAAAGCTACAATAGGCGATCTTAATTATAAACCATACAAATTAGTAACATAAGTATTAAATTTTGTATACTACTTTTAAGCAAAATAAATAAATAAATAAAATAATAGGATAATTATTATGTTATTTTTCCTTTCTCTAATTTTTAAATTGAACATATTACAAAAATGCGGTAGCTGCTTAGAAGACAAAATATAGATATCTGCTAAATATAAAAAGAACTCAGAGGGTCAATTTCTAATAATAAAAGCATTCCTTATAAAAACTTTGCTTTCCAAGACAAGCTCATGGACGTCATTAATACTTATTAAACTTGTTCTTAATTTAGTATTAATTAATTAGTTATAATATATTCTGTGCAGCACTGATAC
The DNA here is from genome assembly GCA_019973935.1 of Trichonephila clavipes. Lineage (NCBI taxonomy): Eukaryota > Metazoa > Arthropoda > Arachnida > Araneae > Nephilidae > Trichonephila > Trichonephila clavipes. The sequence goes on along the minus strand of BMAU01007057.1, from coordinate 451,827 downwards.
ATTAAAAGTAAACCGGCTGAAGTGCCCGCTCTTTGCTCGAGTTCATTTATAAGAAAATAAAACGTTATTGATATAATAGCTGAATTGCAAGGGAAGCAAAGCCAAGTGCTCGACAATGTTTACAAAAAGGTAAAATGATTTTTTTTTAAATCGTTGCTCAAATTATAATTAGTTTTAAGCGAATTGTAATTTTAAGCCTCACATAATTAGCATTTATAATTGATGTTAAACAGTAGCGCACACAGGAATTTTTCAAGGGGGTCCGGGGTCGAAAGTTCACCAATCTTGTATCAGGTTCCTTATGATTTTGTCGATTTTCGGGAACAAAACACAGTAAAAAACTAATTCTTGAATAAATAATTAGAATTAATTAATAAAATTAATCATTAATAACAAATACTTAACTAAATTTTGCGTAAGGGGGTCCGGACCCCCCTTGTGTGCGCCACTGATGTTAAATAATGATCAATAATATAAAATATCGATGAAGAATAATTGTATTATTTTTAATATTTAAAGCAAAAAGACACGGGATGTTTAACACCACCATGATAATAACACCATGTTTTAACACGGGAGCAGGCGCGCACTCGATACGGTCACCCCAATCTTTTTTTTTTATAATTATTTTATTGTACACGATACAAATCGTGATTCCAGTGAATAATTTAACTAAGAGAAAGTTTACTTACCTACTTTCAAGGACTTTTCAATTTTTCTTTGGTAATAAATAAACAGTTTTGCCAGAATTAACGATTTCGTAATCTGTGTGTCCCGCGCGACCACTTCCGGGTAAAAAGTATATTCATTATGATAATATGTATGTTACTGCTAAAACAATTGTGTGAAACGTTTTTCGTTATGCTTTATACTTTGAGAATATTTACAAAAATATGTCTTTGCCAAGTAATCCTTCATGAGAGAGATAGTGTGTGTGTGCTCTCCGTGGTTTTCCAAGTATCATAAAACTCTATTGCATGAAAAAAAGCGCAACAGAGAACACGTAAGAGAAGGGTCATAACTAACTGTACCAATAACTTAGAAGGTCAAACAGATTACAGCTATAATGTGCAGTATTTCAAAAATAATGACAGTGATGAATTTTTTATGTTCCTAAAGTTTTTCGATTCTGGGTCCGGGATCTGTTTTTTCTCTGAAAGAGTAGTATGTTAGGTTAAAAAAAAGCGTAATAAAAAAATCTCTCATCGCGGGATGACAGCAAATCAAATAAAAGTTTTTTTATTTGGTTATAGGATAAAAGATAGCTAATTAGGTATTGAAGAAGTTTTTATTTTTGATGGCTTAATATCGCCTATAAATTATATCAGAGTAAAAGTGCATTTTTTATTATGTCTGAAGGTATTTTGTTTTAATTCATTCCAGTAAACTAATTATTTTTTAAATCTTTTATTTTCGATATGCTCGCGCCCCCCTCGTAAGGTCATCGCGCCCCCCCAGGGGGGCGCGCCCCACAGTTTGAGAAGCACTGTGTTACAGGATGGTACAATTTGTCCTATTAATTCGCTTTATGTATCTCCAGTCGTATTAACTCGAAAGAACAACGACCTTCCTCCAGATTCTCTTGAGGCGTATCGTTTCGCGATCGATTATCGGAAACTAAATGGAATTACCAAATATCCTCGATATCCATTACCGGTTATTGATGACTTACTCACCAATATCCCTCACACCAACGTTATGTCCACTCTAGATCTCAGAAGTGGCTATTTTCAGTTGGCGATTAGTCCAAAGGACATAGAAAAAACAGCGTTTATCACTCGCAATGGCACTTTTGCATTCCTACGCATGCCTTTTGGTCTTTCTGGGGCGGCGCCTAATTTCCAAAGGGCTATCGATATAATCCTCCAACCTGTTATTGGGCGTTTCGTGTCAGTTTACATGGACGATGTTATTATAACATCTCCATCGTTCAAAGAACATCTTGATCATTTAACTCGGGTTTTTACCTTATTACGAGACGCAGGGCTAACGTTAAATAAGGAAAAATGTCACTTCGCTCGTGACAAACTCAAATATTTAGGCCTGATTATTAGTAAAGAAGGAATCGAAACTGACAATAAGAAAATTCGGGCAATTACGGAAATGAAACCTCCCAAAAATAATAGAGAAGTGTCAAAATTTTTAGGGATGACGGGTTGGTACCAAAATTTTATTCCGCGATAAGCAGATATATGCGAACCATTGTACCAATTAAAAAAAGGGGGCGAAGTTTAACTGGTCGGGGGAAGCACAGGATTCTTTTGATCAGATCAAACGCACACTAACGGAGGCACCGATCTTGCAATTACCAAATTTTTATGAACAGTTCAATTTATTCACTGATGCTAGTGGGGTCGGAATTGGTGCTGTGCTTCAACAAAATCAAAAACCTATTGCTTTCGCGTCTCGAACCCTTAATAAAGCAGAACGTAATTATACGGTTACCGAAAGAGAATGTTTGGCGGTAATTTGGGCTCTAAATACGTTTAAAACTTATTTTGGACCCCTACCTGTGAAAGTGATTACAGATCACGCAGCGTTAACGAAGTTAACCAATGGTAAGAATTTATCAAGTAGGATGATCCGATGGGCATTGAAATTGTCAGAGTTTAACATAGAATGGGAGCACAGACCTGGTGTTCAAAACGTGGTCGCAGATCTTTTATCAAGAAATCCAGTAGACAGTGTCGAGGGGTCGCAAATTTCGTGCGCAGCTCTTAGAGCCCTCGCAATAAATTCCCGTGAACAATTCATTAAGGAACAGAGGGAAGATCCTGAATTAGGACATATTTATCGATACTTAGAAAACCCTGATGACGGTTCTGTTAATGCGATGGTATGCGAGAGTTGGTCCCAGGACTTCAAGTTAATAAATGGTCTCCTCTTTTACGCGAAGTTTTTTTTTTCTAATCTGGGAGAACTAAGAGTTTATATTCCTGGTTCTCTTCGAAAAGATATAATGAAAGAATTTCATGATCTGCCACTGGCAGGACATCTCGGAAAGAGGAAGACATATCTTAAACTTCGTGACACGTGCTATTTTCCATTTATGAGAAAATATATATTTGAATATGTTTCAACCTGTGACCGGTGTCAAAAGTTTAATTATAAAAACGCGCTACCAGCTGGTCGTTTAATGCCTATAGTTTCGAAATATCCAAATGAAATTGTAAAGCTAGACTTATTAGGCCCCTACCCCGCATCCCGACCCGAGAGATATAAATTCATATTAGTTATAACTGACCACTTCACTAAGTGGTGTGAGCTGATTCCTCTTCGTAAAGCTTCAGCCCAGACAATAGCTAATGCCTTTTTGATAACTATATAGCGCGTTACGGAGCTCCGATTTCTTTGATAAGTGATAACGGCCCCCAATTTATTTCTGACGTGTTTGAACATCTCAGTCACAGGTTGGACATCAAACATATGAAAACGGTAACGTACCGACCACAGTCTAATCTCACGGAGAGAGTGAATAGAAATTTAGTTCAAATGATAGCTTCTTTTTGTTGAAGAAAATCATGAAAACTGGGACCAATTTCTACACGAGTTCGCTTTCGCATTGCGCACGGCGGTAAATGAGACGACAAATAAAACTCCGGCTGAGTTGTTTTGGGAAGGAAAATCATAACTCCGTTTAGCAAGCTCATAAATGTTACGGAGGATGCGAAATATGTTGGTAGTAACATCGAAAGATTATTCGATGAGGCAAGACGAAATATGCAAAAAGCATAAGTCTTGGGAAAAACATTACAATCTCAGAAGGAGGGATGTTCACATCAAAGTGAACGATTTTGTTTTACTTCAAACACATTTCTTAAGTGCTGCGGGTAGGAAACAGGTGGGAAAATTTATGCCTAAGTTTGAAGGTCCCTATAAGGTTTTGGAAATAAAAGGAAATAATTTAGTTATTTGGAAAAACGGAAGAAATATAACTGTTAATATTGATCAGGTTCGAGTGTACCGACCTCGTCAGTCGGACACGATTAGTTCGGATAGTCCGGTAGAAACTCTGTATGACGAACAAGAAGTTAGTCATGGGTCGAATAGATCGAAGCAAGGGCAGTTTAAAGAGCATAGGAAAACCTCTAGTCAGGAAAGTGAGGGGTGTAGATCACGGCAGGGTAACACCACACGGGAGATTCCCAGAAATAAACGTAAAATTAATAGTACTGCGTCGAAGGACCAAGCTTTAAAACGATCCAAGATATGTAGGAAAAGATCACGACAAGGATCTGATCATCAGGACCGGAAAAGACACGCTCCTGAGCAAGGGCAGGGAGTCAAGAGGTCGATCCCTTCCTCAATCTCGTCCAGGAATTATAAGTTTCAAAAACATAATACCTCTTCACCAGGAGTAGAGTCCATTGCAGGTCCATCAAAGTTGCCTGATCGCAGGACTGCTACGACTACAGGTGGATCCCGAATGGAAGTTAGTGGACGTGATAACCAGACCCGTCAGACCAGAGCGACAACGAGAAGACGCAACGAACAAGCGGAGAAACCAGTCCGGTCGAATCAAACCAATACAAGGAGACCTTGCCCATACTATCTACGGAGCCGTATACAAGAAAAAGACGGAATTCCTGAGGAGCTCAGCAACATCGAAATCAACGGCATACCTGGCAGCACATTCCGCAGAAGAAGCCTCAGTATGGAAGCGTTGAATGGAGATCCAGTGCATAGGATTTAACAGACAAAATCCAGGTTGTATTGTTTTCTTTATCTTCACAATGCGAACAAATGAAGAATTTTTGCAATTAAAGCAAGTCACGGGCGGACTCTAAAATTAAGAAGACTGACAAAAGTGGACACTGCATTGTGTGTGTTTTTTTTTTTCTATACCAGAAAAAAAACGACATTTGTGTTACTTTTTGTATTTTGGAGAAAACATCTGTAAATTTTGCATTTGTTTACTTCGATGTATGACTTCGCTAAGATGCGACAATTCATTTGGTTGTTTGTGTTATTTGTTTATTACAAAATGATTATTATTATATGCTATATGTGTTTCTATGTATGTTTTGTTTCACATCTGGTGACTTGGAACGCGGCGAAGTTAGATAGGATTAACCATTAACACTAACTAGCGCATCAAGTTTTTCGAATGGGAAGGCAAAGGAACCAGATATTTATTGTATATGACATTCATGTAACAAATGTATAACTTCATGTCTGCTTTTACCTACTTCTCAAATGGATATCAATCTTTCAGGGTAGCTGACCCTGAAGTCTTCGATGTTCCAGTGCCACAGAAGATTGTATTTCTTTTTGTATAATGATTAAGTCATACTCTATGGGGCTGGTTTTTTGCCACCACTAGGTGGTTTTTCCCACGCCCCCTTAGCCAAATGGATAGAGTGAAGGGATTAATTTAAACTTGTAAAATATTATGAGGTTTGGCAATTAATTCTAAATCGTAATTTTGTCATTTTTCATTACGGAAGATGTTTCAGTAATATACAGTTTGAAATTAATATCGTCGGAACTGTAGGACAAAGATAGGATTTACGTAATTTATTTTCAGGACGTATGAGTCCTTCGAATAAATCCCGTTTTCTTTTTGGAGGGGATTGTGACGAATCTATACGGAAATTTATCACTAACCTTCTGAACCGACCTTTTTAGGGAAATTTAATTCCCTACCTATTTCCAATCAACTCCAAAAAGCGGACAGGATTCCTTGTTATGTAGATTAGATTCAGTATTTAAGTCAAACGAAATAGTAAAATTAGAGCAGTTGGAGATAGATATTGAAACATAGAGTTATAGTGAATTTGAATTGAAGTCTTATTGTTGTCGATTATTTAATCTCATGAAGAATAAAGATTCCGAGTGGTAAATATTATTTTGACTTTAAAGTCTCATTAAAGTTTTAAGAGTCAGATTAAAGTTAAATGTTCAATAAGAACATTATTAAATATAATTCTGGGATCTCTTATCGTGGTAAATTCTGCGTGATCGTTTTATTTAATAAATTAATTAATTAGATCATTAATTAAGTGAGTTAATTTAAAGGATATTATCTTTAAAACCTCATAATATTAGTAAAATTATTGTTAATAAGTCTTTGATTCTATTTGGGAAAGATAACTAAATAAAGAAAGTTATTTATAAAAATGGCTACTGGTTCTTTTGTGACTCAAAATTATTCTCGTTCTCAAAGTGAGGTCTCGAGGGACCTTCACACAATATATAGCAATAAAATGTAGTAGACTACTAAATAGAAATGAGTTTAAATCGTTGAAATAAAAACAAGAAGAAAATAAAACTTACATCGTGAACATATGACATCAAGTTAATATTTCTCGCCAATACAAAGGCAGTATTAGCAGTACTGCATAATAGTTATATTAGTAAATTAAATTACAATAAATGTAAGTCTATAAATATATATTTAAAAGCCTAAACTATTGATGTAAAATTTATTGTAAATAAAATAACTTCCTAACATATACAATGATGCTAATATAAAATGAAATATTATTAAACTTATTAAACATGTAGATCCATCTTTTGGGTAACTGTTTAATTAATTTAAAATATACTAAATACAAAAACTATTACATTTTATCATTCTACTGATAAATCAAAAATATAAATGACCAGCAATTTTGTAGGATATCCATGTTCAATAGAATGACTAATAAAGCTATTCAAATTTATATATATATATATATATATATATATATATATATATATATATATATATATATATAAGATTTATCGCTAACTAATATATTTTACAATAAACATAATTTAAAAATATTTCTATGTATAGGAATTGATATATTAGAATCCCAAAAAGGCACTTTAAAAATGTTAAAATGAAAAAAAGTAATATCTGATATCTTAAATAAGACTATATAATTTATAATACCTGATATAATATGATACATCTAAGCAACTAGTTTTAAATGGATTATTATTAATTTTAACTAGGTTTAAGTAATCAGGGCAGAAGTTAATATTGGGTTTAAAATTATTATTTTACCAAAATCTATAAAAGATCATCTATATATATATCTAAAAATGTAGCAGTCATAATTATAAATTTATATTCATAAAAATGTAAATCTAAATGAGCCAAACTTGCATGTATGGCCACTTTGAGACAAACCTTTAGTTTGCTTATTCCATGAACCACTGAATTTAATGTAATTTTCTTTTAGTACTAAATATATGAGATTTTTAAATTTGTGGAAATATATAGTTAGATTATAATATATTACTGTGTTTTCCTGAAATTACCTTAATAATATCATTAATAGCAATAGAACTGATTAAATCTTCAAAATCTAAACTATGAACCGAATAACCAGTTTTTATTTTTAAGCAAATCTATAATATCTTTCGGATTTTTAATCATAGCTTCATTATTTTGCTTGTTGATGAAATTTTGTACAATATTATGCAGCATTTTACCTGTCTTAGAACCATTTGTTACAGAGCGAAATTTAACATGATTTTTATGGAATTTAGGTGTTAAAAATATGTAAGTAATTTAACCTTTGGAATGCAAATACCCATTAATGTATATATATATATATAGGAATAATACAATTACTAATTTCTCAATGAGTCGAGTCTAATGTTTTAAAATATTAATTGTCCAATAAGTGTTTATTTAGCATATTAGAATAAAAATATTTACAAATTATAACATAGTTACCACATGATTTCTCAATGTAAACGACAATAAATTTCTTTCGGAAATCGGAAATCATATGTTTTTTACATATATATATAAATAAATTCAGTTAAGATTTTTAATTGAACATCATCATATATTTTAATATGTTGTATTTCAATTTTTATCAAAGGCATCTGATGGCACTCCATATTTAACTGTAGATTTTATAAGAAAGATATTTATATTTTTATTAACTTGTTTTTAACAGTATTGTTGTTATTAAAAATAATTCATCTAAAACTAGTGTCGTTACTCATTATATCCTTTAAAATTGTTCTTGATTATATGTATCTAATATATATTATAAATGCGAAAGTTTGTGAGTATCTTTGTGGGTATTTCACGCAAAAACAACAGAATGGATTTTAATGAAACTTGACAGTAATATAGCTTATAAATCAGAATAACACATAGGCTAAAATTTATAATGATATTGGGAGAAGCTTTAAAAATATAACGACAATTGTCAAGAAAGTAGGAAAAAATTCTGCCATTCGCAAAAAAGCCCGTGACAGCATTCGTCTATCTTTTTTATCCCTTCTGTTTTGTCTCTGCCATGCCTCATTTCGCTTTTCATTCATTCCGTTCATCAGAGTCGTCACTGTTTTTATTTCATGATAAAAATAGATTTCGAAGGGAGAGGTGGTGGGAAGATTTTAACATAAAATAAATACAACAAACAGTAATATTAATGTATATTACACTGCCTGATATAAATTATTTACACTATTTTAAGCATACATTATACAAAATTTGTAACTATCACAGTGGAAGGAAAGCTATGAAATTAAAATAAAATATCAAAATGTTCTTATCATTTCGTTTTTTTTTTTTTTTTTTTGAATGTTTTTTTCAATACATGTAAATATATATCTACGCTTCCCCCATACTGTTTTTATAATGTATATATATATATATATATATATATGTATATATATATATGTGTGTGTGTGTGTTTTAAAAGTATTTCTATTAATTCATTACTAAATTAATTATTTGTTAATTAAAAAAGTACATTGTCCATTATTTTGGATAATAATAGATTTCAGAGACATTTTTAAGCAACTAAAGAATCGTTTTCTTTTTATTGCTTCACATTAATAATTTTTTAACTAATGCAATATTGTTTTTTAAAAGCCATAAATCGAAATTTGAAGCTATATTTTATCTATGAGGGGGAGGGGAAGAGGAAGCAGTAATTTTACACTAAAAAACCCCTGCTTTAAATCGGAAATATGTGGAACAAATTTCGAAAAAGGGAAATTTAATGAAATAACTTTAGAAATCACTCACATTGCGTGCGTACAAACACACACATAATTGCTGGCGTCAAGAGGGAAACAGAAAGCCCTTACAAAGCCGGACCATGCAGCTAGTATATATATACACTGCTGGATAATGGCTAAGGACGGATCACAAATTGTTAAGTAGCATAACATTAAGCGAGACATGAGGCCTAGTAGAATAAAATGTAGTTGCCACACTGTTCAGACATTAGAATAAAGAATATTTATTGTTCTGGAAAGTACAAAAGCTGTGAAACATCTGAAAGAAAAAAAATGTTCATTAGATCTGCGTACGGAGAAATGGAACAATGCATCTATAAAAGTCAGCAGGCACCTTAAAGAAAGGTATCAGTACGGGATATGTCCACCGTGGAGTGTGATGCAACATTCCACACGCCGTACCATACTTTGCACAGCATTATCCAGTAGCTGTTTAAGGCAATTTATCCCATTCCTCTGTGAGTGCACGGATGAAGGTGTTCTTGTTTGTCGGAGGATAGTTTCGATCAGCAACTTGCCTCTCCAAAGTATCACACATATTTTCAATGGGGTTTAGATCTGGAGAACGCGCTGGCCATACGAGACGTTGAATACCCTTGCTGTCTAGACAATCCTGAACAGCGAGTGTTCGATGACATGTTGCGTTGTCGTCCATAAAAACAAATTTATCACCGACAGCACCACGGAAAAGAAGAACATGAGGAAGTAGAACTTCATCAATGTATCGTTGGACCGTCATAGTCCCATTCGCAACCACATGTAGGCGCGTGCGGCCATTGATCATGATGCCGGCCCACACCATGATACTGCATGTCGGATATCGGTCCTTTTCCAGGATATTTTCTGGACGATAAGCAGTACCACTCTCGCGCCAGATCAGTTGGCGTCTACAATCCGATGACTGACTGAACCTACTTTCATCTGATAATAGATGCTCACGACACCGTTGCAAACGGGCAGTACGGTGCTGTCTGGTCAATGGGACACACACAACAGGTCTGCGTGCGTATAGTCCTCCTCCCCTCAAACGTCTGGCAACAGTTTTTCGGGAGATCTGCTTTCCTGAGGCAGCAAGAAACTGATTTGCCACCTGCTGAGCTGTGGTGCGCCTGTTCCTTTTTTGCTGATAGGACGATATATATGTCTCCTGCAGGCGTCGTACTTCTAACACGACCTACCCCGTGCCGTCTGCTACACATTCCAGTAGTTTTAAATGACTTCCACAGCCGTGAAACAACGCTGTGAGCGATGTCGAACTCCCTGGCAAGATTTGTTATTTTTCGCCCTTCTTCGATCTTTCCAATAATTCGGCCACGCATAAAATCATCTATTTGATGTCGGGAAGATATGCCAAAAATTTGAAGTTCGTCTATTAAATCTTTCCTGTAAAACTTTGACTTGAAACAACAACTCTCCACACGCGTCAAAACCTTTAAAGCTCTTATAAACGCTATCACGTGATGAACAGACGTGGAAAAAAAATTTGCATACTCATACTTCTTCTTACTAATATCCCGCACTTATTCTAATTTTCCACATTTTGCTTCCTTTCATTTTGTGGTTGGTATGGATGATAGTGTTATCCGTCCTTAGCAATTGTCCAGCAGTGTATATATATATATATATATATATATATATATATATATATATATATATATTGTACACAAAAGTAAGTAAAACAAATAAATTGAATTTAAAAGGAGAAATTGCTTTTTGTATACACATTTCAGGTAGAGATACCTACCAAGCATCATGAACTTGCACTGGTATCAGTTGAACCAAATTTCGATTGCGAAGGCTGTAAAGAAGAAACGCAGTGAGATGCGCTGAGAAAATGATTTTAAAAGAGATTTCAATGGAGACGAAAATGTTTTACCAGAAATATATTATATATGTGATTTAAAATACTCAATTTAATGAAATAGAAAGTATCACCACCTGTTTTCAGAAAATTAAATATATATTGAATAAAAAAAAATAATCTAAAACTAAAAATATAAAATATTTTCTAGAGATCCCACCTGAATTCAAATATATAAATGCATAGACACATACATACTTGTATATATGATCTCATATAAGTGCTTTATATTTGGTAAATATTTAATTTTGTTTATCTTAAACTTATTATCTTACACAACTGTAAAACGTCAATTTTATTACGAGTAAACTCTCTGTAAACATTGCCACCACGTGAAACTGAAACCAGGACATATTTTCTCCTATTCTCCCATTCTGAAAAAACTTGCAGCACATCAGCAAGAATCTCGTGAGGACTTATTTTAAGATAACTGTATCAAGATTGCCTATAGGCCTATACGACTTTTGGACCTATTTAAATACTTTCCATGACAAGACACCAAACATCCTATAGGAGTAAAAAAAAGTTCGAAACTGAAATATTAGAATATTTCTGTATAACAATTAGAAAAAAACTTTATTAAGAGGAGAATTGTGCTTCTCAACATGAGTTGTCTTCCAAATAGTAATTCCAAATTATAATAAAAGTTTTTAAAATATATGTAAGAAACTTTATCACATATTTTCAAAGAAACCTTAATGAGTTTATCAATTAATTTTATTTCACTCAGTGAATCTTATTTCTTCAAAAATTAAATAAATCATTTCAACCTTCATTTATTTCATCCAAACTCATCTTAATATTTTTGTACACTATTTTCAAACAAAAGTATTGTCTTTTAATAAAGAATTACAATGAAATGTGCTTTAAGAATGGCATGTGCTTAGTTTTATAAAAGTTTTTCATTTATTTTCTGTATCGTATACCTCACCAATAAATACGGAATGTCATTAAAACCAGATTTATCAGCGTATTTTTCCAAAATCATTAGAGATAGAATGGATAATTAACATTCATGATCACCTCCAAGTTGCTTCTAACACGGAAGTCACTGAACTCCAGGCAGGCGGTTAATCCGAAACTCATTAGTCAAAGGTATAATTTATTCAGAGTTTAATTTCTTATTCTAACATGTTCTCTCTTAAATATCGGTGTAATGAACTCAGTTGAAATATAAAGATCATGCCTTGGGAATATATTTCGTTATTTTTAAGGAGAGTGTGATTTTATTGGATTCGATAATTACTGCTATTCTTTCAAAAGTAATCAATTTCTTTTAAATTTAAATATTTGGAATAGGGCCCAATTTCATTTTTTTTAAAAAAAATTAGGAAATTTTCTTTGAAAATCTATTAGATATCTATAGATTTATTTTAAATTTTTATTGAAAATAATTGCTTTCAATTTCAAGCACATCTATCTATTTTATTAAAAATGTAGGGAATTTCAAAATTGTAATATAGTTAAAAAATGTATTAGATTACACACATTATTTTTTTTAAATTGAAAGAAAAAAATGCCTGATTCTTTACAGAGAATTGAATAGTGTTCGTTTTTGTGCATTACATAAATATGCAATCAAAAAAACTGAATATGATTTATTTTATGTTTCATTAAAAAAATATTAAAATTACCATCGTCATGATTTTTTATGTGTGCAAGTTAGTGAATATTAGGGTCATATTATTGAGCTGTTTGAGGGCTTTTAGCTACGGACCTCGTACCTTTGAGCCATTGCCAAGTGACGAGGACGACACCTGATCTGACACCCTCCTTTCTAGACTCTCACACCACACCAGTGGGGAACGTTTGAACCTCAAAGGTTTTAGCGAGCATCAGGCTTCCTCTAGACAGCGAGTCTTCAGTGGTATCAGACTTGAACTCATAACACGCCGAACACTTTGTATGTGTGTAACTCAAATATTTAGTTTCATTCTAAAAATTCATAATTAAAATGTCTATTTAACTTTAATTCTTACATTACGTTTTTGATTACATTATGGCCCACATTAATTTAATTGATTATTCCTGGAGGTGACAATAAACAAAAAATAAGGAGGAGTGAAATAAAAGGGAGGAATGTTCGTTTGACGTTAAAGGGAAGGTCAGAGAGTCATGCCCAGCTGGTTTAGTTACTTTATGGGAAATTCTGTAAAGTATTACTCGATGGGCTGTGTTTGCTTCAACGTGCATACTGAGTATGCTCTTTCTTAGTAATTAAGATATTAGGTACTATAAAAGAGCATAAACGTGAATAAAAACATAAACATGCGTACAATCAAATTAGTACATGTTTCAATAAATTCAGTACCTCGCGTCTGCTATTCAAAGTCCCGTTACATCAAATGTTTACATTCAAAACGTTAATATGTTGATTTTTATTTCTGGATTATGGTGCCTAGGAGTTTTGTTATATCTTTGGACAACATTTGTTTTGTTTGCAGTGAATACAGGATACAAATTTCAGAAAAAAACATAAGTGATTTTGTGAAAGGAACTCATTTGGCTTACTTGAGATTGAAACTTAAGGGACTAAGGACAACATGGACTACAAAACATGATACATACCAATGTGTATGATATCCTGAGTATGTTGAAAGATGGAGATGCACCGCAATCTCCCATGATGAATCTAGCTTAGGGTTTCTGGTGACGATGAGTTTTGTTACAGATTCTCGGAGTAAGTTCGATGACCTACATATAGATTTAAGCCTTCTCCCAAATACAACTGATTTGCCAATATCGAAGCTAGAAGACAAGCTAAAGACTAGCTTCGAAGCAGTTTTGCTGCATTATACAAATGCGTTTATATTTCTTCCTTTGAGACACCAGGTACATATGGAAGAAAATTAAAAAAAAATTGGTAATCATTCTTAAGAAAATCAAATGCAAGGCCTTTAGTAGATGGTTTGTGGAAATATCAAAATACTAACCATGTTGTTGGCCAGTATATTGCAGGTTATACAATTGTGGGACATAGAGCTTTATTGATCAAAAATCAACTGGCCAAGTCAAGACATCTCAATACCTGAAGAAGAACACGTCATCAATATAACCTGGCTTCCTAAAGAAAAAAAATCATTACCACCTCTTTATATTAAATTAGATCTTGTGAAGCATTTGCTGAAATAACTGCCAAAGAGGAGGAATGTTTCAAAATCAAAACAAAAAAAAATCAAGATAATTTGATTCTAAGTTATTACAATTGTCTGAAACCCAGTTGAAAGAGGGAGTTCTTACTGTACGAAGCATGCGAACGTTTATATAATTCTCTCTTGGAAAACAGTGAGAGTAATAGAGGAAGAAAGGAGAGGCTCTTTCAAAAATGTAGTGTACAAATTTTGGGAGATTCCTACAGACCACCGATAAAAATCTGTTAAAAAACGCTTGCTGACGCGAATACAAGATGATTTTAAAATGTATTACTTCACTCCTAAACTGACTATTTTTCTGAATAATTGGTAGTCTACAGAGAAAAGCAAAAGGAAACACACTGGTGTGCAAAAATTAAGGACGCGACGGTTTTTTCAATATAACTTTGTCCAAAAGCTTTCCAAATCAACACATTTAATACCGTAAGATCCCCAGTACGTAAGGACATGTGTAATATGTAAGCAAAACTTACTAAAAGAGAAATCAGAGGGATAAAAAGAAGCTAGATTGAAAAAATAGCATGGAGCGCAATGCGACTGAAGGCCGAAACATCCCTGTGATGGGTGTCCAGCAAGAAACATCCGGTCTTTAGTAGGGGATATGATCTCCCCTGACTGTTACGCAGGTTTCACAGCGTCTGCCCATGCTAAGAATGAGGAAGTCAATGAGTTGTTGAGGCATTGCTGCCCATTCCTCTTGCAGCGCCAATCGAAGCTCCCGAATCGTTACTGGTGGTAAGGTACGAGCTGCCAAGCGTCTGCCTAGAAAATCCCATACATGCTCGATGGGATTGAGATCCGGAGATCATGCCGGCCAATCCATACGTTCAATATCCTCACTCTGTAAGAGCTGTTCGGCAGCTACTGTGCGATGACATGGTGCATTGTCGTCCATGAAAAGGAACTGCAGACCCATAGCGCCTCTAAAAAGACGCACATATGGAAGAAGAATCTCGTTACAATAACGGGTCCCGTTGACTGAACCTGCGTCGAAGATGTGAAGGTCTGTACGACTACCAAGCATGATGCCTCCCCAAACGAGAACACCACGACCTCCATACCTGTCCCTTTCAATGATGTTCGAGGGATGATTGCGGCTTCCCCTCTCTCTCCAGATGAGTATGAGATGAGAATCGTTACTCAAACTGAATCTGCTCTCATCTGTAAAGAGTACTCGTCCCCATTCATTGTCTTTCCAATTCCGGTGTTCCCGGCACTACAGAGAACGTCTTCTCCGATGGGCAGGCGTTAAAGGTACACACCGTACAGGGCGTCGTGCAAACATACCACCACCGTGCAGTTTTCTAGCCACTGTAAAACGCGATATCGGTCGTCCAGTCGCCTGTGTCGTGTGTCTAGCAATTTCTCCCGCTGTCTGCCGCCTGTTTCTTCTGGCCTATAAGACAATGTGCCGGTCATCTGCGGGAGTGGTTCCTCGTGGACGACCACTACCGAACCCCCGGATAGCTGTTCCTGTAGTTTGAAATTGTTCCCAAAGTCATGAAACGATGCTGTGAGCAATTCCGAACTCTGCAGCCACACTTGTCACACTGCGGCTATCCTCTTACTTCCCAATGATTCGACCTCGGGTAAAAGTATCCAGATGTCGTCTAACAGATTGATTATTCGCCATTTCTCGCTGAGGCAGCAACTCAGTGTGATTTTAACTGCTATATGGCGTGCAATCTCTTTGCCAGAAATACTGATCTTACACCGACAACATGCTTTATACTACTCAAACACTCCCCCATTACGTCTACCTGCATATCTGCGCATGTGCTACCGTACATCACCTTACTTAATCTCCTGATTGTTCTTTCTGTCCGCTCTGCCTCTTCGTTCAGCTGATATGCTAATTTTTCGACTTCGTCCTTAATTTTTGCACACCAGTGTATCTCACTTGCATGTCCTTGATATTAAGATACGTGTTACGAAAGACGATGGAATGTCAACAGCAGTCAAGATGACTGTTGTTGACATTCCATCTGTCTGCAACAACAAACTGTTGCGGTCTCCACAATGCATGATCTGTACTTCTGGCTAACCGCATGTGTCAGTGAGTTCTAGTAACAGGTTCTATATGACAGGTCTACGAGCACCAGTGGTTGAAGAGAGCTGAGGAGACAGGTCTCTTGCTGTGCTCTTTTTCTTTCTTTTGACGGTAACTGCGAAATGTCGGCCCTCATTGGGCATTGTAGCTCGAGAGAGTCCTGTACTGTAACGTCTAATCACATAACCATCATTTTTTAATCGTTGGCAAAGACCGGAGATGACACTGTAAGTGATTCCAAGTTCCTCAGATACTTTCAGCGTCATAAGTTGAAAATTCAGACGACCGATATTTCTACTACGTAAAAAATCATCTAAATGCGTCATCTGTGACATAACTATGCAGTTATTGCACAGAAAGACTTATAAAGCGTTTGCGAACAATTTTCCTTTTTTTGCCTCGGTATTCCTTATATATCCCCCTCTTACACTCTCGTCATTGTTACATACTATCGTTATCATCTGGTGCCTTCCTGAAATTTGCATATGATTCTTAAAGATGTGTGTACTCATTTTAAGTAGAATATATTAATACATATTGTTACGTTGATCGGGATTCGATGATTTAATGCAGATCAGTCGCAAAGAACAAAACAGTTCTAATACACTCTCGCTGCGTTGCTATTTTATCAAAGTAGGTTCAAAAATTGCGCATTGTTTCATTACGCATTTAAAAACTACATTTTAAGGTTTAAATGTTAAAAAAAATGTGTAAAAATGTTTTTGTTTTTTTTTTTTTTTTTTTAAAAAAAAAAAGCTCAGATCATCTAAATATGAGCATAAAAACATAAGTGAAAACAAACAGGGACAGAATAGGTTGCATAGCTAAAATGTCGGAATATATATATACCCGTGGAAATCGCGGGTTGCGCAAATTGTGCTACATCTACACTGTTCTTGGAAATCTTGGGATGTGCAGCGTAAGGGTTAAGATCGGGCGCGCGGTAAGAATATTTTTGTCCAGAAAACATTCTTAATACAGGATTCAGCAGCAAAATTCTCAAAATAAATCTCAGAAGGTCTTCCCACCTTCAACACCTCTCAAACACAATTATCAGTGTCTAAAATATACGTAAGTAAAATATTACTCACAAGCACTGCCCCTAGTATTCAACTGCCGAGCTAATCTCTAGACTCTTCATGGTCAGGCAAGATTAATAATTGCTAGTGAAAGCAATACTAACAAATCGCGGGTAAAAATCGTACTACTTGTTTTCGCATGCATCTATTTATAGGCCTCGCTGTTCATTCGAGAAAGATTCTCTTGCGTCATAGGTTTTGAAATTGGTGGGTTTCTCCACAAATTTCCAGAAGAATCCAGAGGGTCCCAAACTCACCATCATGATCACCAAAATGATCCCCAAATTGGTCACCAAAAATGACGCCAACTTGGCTCTATTGCCGAGATTTTATCCCGTTCTCATTGAACGTAAGGGACAGCATTGCTTGTGAATATTACAATTGAAACATAAAATTAATATAATACGGTAATATAAATGCATTACACACTCTAATACAGATTATTTACTCTATTTTACATCCAAATTCATAACAATATATATTTTAGAGTTTGATTCTCATGTGACTCAGAATTATTCTTAATTTATGGACATGAGTGTATTATGTATAACGTAATAATTATTAAATAATTTTTTTCACGAATGTTTATCATTATAAATATAATTGTATGAATTCTTAAGAAGGATAAGAGATATTGAGTATTTTTTAATGAAAGGTTTTGCTTTGTTTGGGGGGAGGGTATAATTAAAAAAATAATTTATTTTTCTAATTCAACATTATACATGTATGTTCTAAGAAACTAAATAACGTTGTATCAATCATTATTTTTCAAGATGGACAAATACCCGTCAGAGCATCCTCATTTTGAGCATAAAAAATTTAAATAAGAAAATTAAAACATCTATTAAGCAGTAAAATTAATGTATTTAAGTAATATGTCATTAAGTTATTTCTGGAATTCACAATTTACTTTTTAACAATAAGTCACAAAAAATATGTTTTAAATATAAGAAAATGAACTTAAAATAATATAAAACTCAATTAAAGATGGGAAAAAAAGCATTCATAGAAAAATGGAAGAACCATGTTTTACGGATGGTTCTTTATATTGTATTTCTGTTTAAATGAGTCTCTGTTAAGCATCTGATGATAACACAGAAGTTAAATATTTCATCTAATTTGTTTTAAAAAAAGTAAGTCCCTCATATTCAAAATTACTTTTTTTAAAAAAATATTGGCAATCTTAATTTTTAATCCAACATATTGTAATAGTTTATCTATACTTCATACTTATAACTGCTCTTGTTTTATAGAATTACGCATGTGCATCATATATTAGTATTCGTATATACAAAGAAATTTATTTTCTTAAAAATTGATAATTCAATTATGGGTAATATTTCTACTGACCAGAATCTTCTTTCTTAAAAAGATTATTATATAAAAGCAAAAATAGAAGTGATTTATAAAAATAGTACTTATGTTTTTTTACTAGATACTTTTTCGTATTTAAACATAAATTATTGGAGAAATTCAGTTTCGAAAGAAGTTTTGAAATTATATTTATTATTATTAAAAGTTTAATTATTTATCAATTCGAAAAATATTTCATTATATTTTCAAGATACAAATTTTCTTATACAAATATTTAACTTTAAACATTATATCAGAACAAAACTTACTAAACTTGATATATAACAATAGTATGAATAATACTTTACTGTTAAGCCTTAATTGATCAGTGACGATAAATGCAGATATAAATATTTTTACGAGCATTAATATATGCTTTACTACTCTTATTTGAAGATTGATAAGGTACGATAATTTGATTGTAGCGGTAGCAATAGTGCCATGGTGGTTTAAATAAAACTGCATATTAAACAAATAAGAAAAAAGTTCGTAGTGAAAAATTTACCCCATTTTACCATTAAAATCTCTTATGGCAAGCTTTTAAATAATTAAGGCGACAACAAAATATTTCCGCAACCTTCTCTTTAATTGAAGTGTTGAACTTTATTCCCAAGATAAGGTGTAACACGTTCTGCTAATTAATGTTCTGAATCCACGAAAACTGTTTTCTTCTGAACTTGAATAGGTGCTTCTATGCACTGTGGGATGACAGAGTATCTTTCAAAGATTACTCAATGGAAGAAAAATGCTGTTCCTAATAAAGCGTTAAATCTTCTTCATTGAAATTAAATAGCTAATTTGCAGCTAATTTTAGAAGCAGAACTCACAAGTTGTAAGTGAAAAGGAACATAAAATAAACACTGGCAGTATCATTCTAGTAGTGCAATCGAGAACACACCGAATGATTCATTATTCCATGCAGATTTATAAGAGTGGTAATCAGTCTCTAAAATCACAAAATAGTCATTTCATTTATAATCAATTGTGTAAACGTAGTTAATTAAAGTTAACGCATGAATAAATGTGTTTTGAAACTAATTATTAAATTAATTGAATAATATTTTGAACTATTTAAAGTCACTTTAAATGGCCTGTGATTTAACTGATGTTGGAAATACAAAAGAAAAAATAATTTGCTGTAAATTGAAATTAAATATATAATTGGTTTGAAGAAATGTTATAATGAAGTTTAATTTAACTGTTTTATACTAATGGAAGTAAAAAAATCTCTCCGAGAAATATTCTGATACATTTTTGCACTGTACACATTTCTTTTAATGTTGCATTAATAAATATATTGATTTCTTGAATCTTTTTCCTAAATATTAAAAACATTTTTTCCCAATTTGTAAGTACATTAGCATAATGCAACAATAAGCATAATGTATTGACAATTTTAAATAATTTAAACCATTTTTACTCTACATGCATCTTTAACATTTTTAATTTTGAAGAAATTAAGTTATTAATTTATGATACGTTATACGTGCTGGAAAGTATATTAATGACGCAAAGAGGAAATACTATACAAGGAAGAATATACCTTGTATTGCATTGCATTGCATTTGTAGATTTAAATTGTAACATCATATTAAACACTTCCAAATTTTAAATATGCTGCAATGTACACTAAATTTTACAATAAATATGTAAAGCCGTTTATTGCTAAGAAAATGTAACTATTGTTTCTAATGAGTTTGTTTGAGAATGTTGGACACATTGTATTTAATTATCAATAGATCAACTTTATTACCTCTCTGAATAGATGTTTTGTTTGGGTTAGTTGTCTCGCTTGGTTCATAACTAGTGCAGATATCGCGTGATATTAATTTGATACAAATCTTTTAGATAACTATCTATTAAAGCAGTGCTTCTCAAACTTTCTATACTTGCGACCCAATTTTCAATCATAATTTTCCTCGTGCCCCCCTCCATATAATATCAATGTATTGATGTTCAAAATTGATATACTTTGACGTAAAGGTACAAGGCTACTTTAATTATAAACCATACAGATTATCAAGATAATTGCCAAATTTTGTATATAATTTTATGACATGCCCATAGAAATCAATGGTAATTATTAAACTTGTTCTTGACTTAGTACTGTTAAATTAATTATGAAACAAATAATGCAGTACTGATACATTTATAAGTGTACTACATCAATATAAATGTGTATTTTATATTTTATTATGTCAGAATGTATTTCTTTCTTTTTTTTGCTCCTTTTCAGTAAATTAATATTTTTTTTAAAACAATAACCCTTTATTTTTGACTTTTTCATAAGCTCGCGTCCCCCTTGTGAAGTTATCACACCCCCCTAGGGGGCACGCCCCCCAGTTTGAGAAACACTGTATTAAAGTAAAACTAGTTTCATATTTTGTAATATGAACTTAGATATCTTAAAAAGATTTTATGGATGGGATATGATGTGGCAGATGTCATATTTTTATATATATTCTCGGAAATTATTATTTCCATTCTACATTTGATTGTTTCAGTCTAATTCATTCTATTGTTGATTACTAGTAATAAATATTGTTAGTTTAAAGCAGTGCTTCTCTCTCAAACCTTGCGTATTTGCTACCCAATTTCATAATTATCACCCCGTCCATTCAAAACAATAGCAATGTATTGGATTCAATGATACTGTACTATAACGTAAAGCTGCAGTACGTTTTTAACTATAAACCGTGCAAATTATTAAGATAAGTGTCAAATTTTGAGTATAGCAATCCCATGGGAGTCACTAATAATTTTTGATCTTGTTTCTAACTTAGTATTGATAAATAATTTATCAAATACATTGTGCACTACTGATGCATTTATAAATATATTACATCGGTATAAATGTACATTTTATTTTTGCTACACCAGAATGTATTTTGCTTTCTTCCTTTCTGTAAATCTGTAGTTTTTTAGACCTTTTATTTTCGACTTTTCGATATGTTCGTGTTCCCCCGAAAGGTTACCACGCCCCCCCTAGGGTGGTGCACCCCAAAGTTTGAGAAGCTCTGGTAGAAAGTTGCAAGATAGGCAAAATGATTTTCAAATTAATCTATTAAGGTGCAAAAGATTATATAATTTTCTAGAACACATATATTTTTTTTTTCAAATTTAAACACCTATTTGTAAGAAAATTATTTTTTTGTACTTATCTAATAAAATATTATGTATCATTACCTTCAGGCATACATAACAAGCCAAAATACCGTATTTATAATCTTTTTTATGAAAGAAAGGTCTAAACTATAGCAGTAACAGTAATTACAGGATTGTATATGGATTGTGATTTGATCGTATTATAAGAAACGTAAGCAAAAGCAATGGATTACTTGAAATACCTAGAGTGGCAACTTAAAATATGCACATTTTTTTTATTTTTAATTGTGTTTATCTCTAGAAGCAACATTGTATGCTTATCAAATACGTAAATTCGCTTAAAACATTTATAAATAGGTTTTTCAATGTGTTTAGTGCAATTTTGCTCTAGTTTTAAAATAAGATTTTCGTCATTTTTCTTTTTCTTTTTTAATTTAAGTAAAAATACAGTTTATTTTAAAATAAGTAAAATATTATTGTGTTTGTTTCAAATTCATTCGTAGACATACACTGAAATAAGACAATTCTAAATGATAAAAGCTTTAAGCACATATATTATTTTTTTTTCTGTATGGCTTGTACATGATCATAACGACAAAAATGAAAGAAAAGCAATTATTAATTCTATGTTAAGGAAGAATTTTTTTTTAGAAAAATTTAAATATTCACCCTTTCATAGATTTTTTGTTTATATCATTCTTGGTTTAAGGTTTTGTATGCAATATAACACCACAAATTTAAGAGGAAACATATTTTCCCGACATGAAATCTGAGAACTATTCATACAGTTTTTAAATGTTATTTCTATCGAGTTTTAGTAATAGCATGTACATATCATTACTTTACAGTGAAGTATTAAAACTGGTAATATATTATATACTGAAATACAGATACAAATATAGTCCCACCAAAGAGAAATAAATTATCAATGTAGCAACGCCCTCTCCAGACAAAGAATAATAAAAAAGTAGAGCTTCAATTTCTCGGCTATGAATTTTGTCGACCAAAATCCTCAGTAGAGAGTAAGAATGTAAGCAATATAACTGTTCTGCAACATGTACATTGTTGATATATATAATGCTTGCTTTATATAAGTTGTAGTCTTCTACAAAAATGTATCCCATTCATATATGCTTATAATACACTTCGTATATTATAAGTATATTTATCTTTCACTAGAAAGGTTAGACAATGCATGCTTGGAAACATTACTCAAAACTTAAAAAGTATGTTTCTTTATATATCTGTTAAGAACCATTATTTATATGGATATGGATATGTATGCTTTATTTTTTATCTTTTGTGTGTGTTATGCTTTTTCACTTCTGATGTATAAGTTATATGAGCAGTTATGTATTAGCCTTAAGCCACAATAGAAGGAACAAATATTATATATATATATATATTAGTTACAGATATTTATTTACCAAAAAGTTCACTGCTGTAATCTGCGAATTATTTCGCTTCTGAATAAGAAATAAAAGTGGAGCTTTTTTAGGTGTAAAATATTTGGTATTTATCGGCTATAGGGTCTATAGAGCCAAACACAGAAACAAATGTAAAATAAAATCAGTTCTGTTCTGTCACTGTGTTATTTTACAGTAAATGTACCCTATCGGTTAATATTACCAGTGTTTGTGTTGGCAACATGTCTGAAACGCCTTCGAAAAGGTCTCTATAACTGATAATTACGAGAAATTTTTGATTTTATTGAAATGATCATAACCAAAAAATCTTCAAAATTTCAAATTTCTCTGAAATAAGCGAATGTAATGAGAATTTTAGTTTTTCTGCAATTTGTTCTGCAACAAATTTTGGATATTTTTAAATATCTAATGTTCCTGCGGATTGGTGTTTTATTATTGCAGACATAGCACATTCCCCAGGAGCTGGTATTATTTATAGTGCGGCACCATATAGGCGCATACCAATCACCGCAGGTAAATTGGAAGCTGTATTTCTTTACCAGAGAGAGGCAACTGAGCTCTGGCGATACGGAAAAGTTCTTAGGATTTTAATTTTGCCGAGAGCCCCGAAACCAAAAAGCCAAACAAGAATTTTTTGCCTTCCTCATCATCATGTGACATGACCGTTGTCAATTTTCTGCATCATGAAAATCTTCCGACTTGAACCGGGGTCAAATTTTTAATGTCACAAGTTTTCAGGGGTTTTTTTTATATAAAATACCACTTAAAGGTTACAACCCCTCGGAAATAACTAGATGTGGGATGTTTGGTATTTACCTAAATACGATTACATGAAATTAAAATCATGAATTTTAAAAATTACTTAATGAAGATATGCTTTTTTCTTAATGTACAAACCGTATTTTATTATACAATAAAAATGATTGTAAATGCTCCATAATAGTACTAATTCCTTGAATGTGCATTTACAAAAATGATTCCTCTCCCGCAGGAAAATACAAAATTCCTTTCGAAATTATTCATGAGTAAAAATATTTATCTATATACGTGTGTAGTGCTCTTTTCGGGAAGATTCTTGGAAACTTATTTCACAAACGAGCTTCGATTTTAAAAATTTTGCATCAAATAACATCCCTGAAAAGATGAATGATATTGTCTTTAATTTTATTACTTGAGACGGTCATTTTAAAAATAAGTAATATCTGATGAGTTCCCTTTTACTCCAAAAAATACTTATTCTTAATTATACCGCTGAAAATTCTAAATTAATGTTTTAATGCAAGCAGGAAAAAGGCGCACTAAATTCTTGTTTTCCATCTCTATAATTTATTTCAAAATCTAGAACTTCAAATTTAAAAAAATCTTTCTAGGATGTAGAAGAAAAATTCAAAAAGAAAAAAAAAATATTTGGTATTCCAGATATGTGTCAAAGATTTTTAAAAATTCAAATCAAGTTATTAATTAGTTTCGAAAACGTGTGCTAAGACGTAATTTGTTATACTCTTATTTAACAAACTGTAAATTAACTGTCAGTTAACTAACAAATTGTGTTTTAAATTAAAAACTCTATTTTTGTTTCTTCTCGTATCGAAATAAGTAATTTATTTAAAGTTCTACGCAAAATTTGAAAATCATATTTTTTTAAATGTGGATTAAAAATTGACTTAAATTAAAATTAATACTGTGTTGAAAAAAATATTTATATGACTGGCATTCCTCTCCTTTACGCCAAAAACCTTCACTAATATTTCTGCAAGTTATATTTGATGGTATTCCAACAATTTTATTTTCAACCTGAGTATTAAATTGTAAACAAATACACAACACTATTCTTAATGTTTCTTATAGTCTTAGCATTTCACTTTACTTATTTTATAATTATTCATGTTAAATAATTTTATACTTATTGCTGTGTTACGATACGGTCAGTAATACTGCAGTTTTGAATCTGTATTTGCTTCTTGAATCAGTCAATAGCCTGCTTATCGGTTCATCGTTTTCTAAGTATTTTTAAATACATCTTAAAGTTAAGTTACTTTTTTTCTTGTAATGTATTTAGTACTTTTATCGACTATATTTAATAGGATTTTACACAGTATTTTAAACAGAAAAATGAAACTTTGGTAAATCCTAAAACTCTGATGAAACCCTACTTTTAAATAAATTTAAAAGCTGTATGCAGACTTTTTTACACTGCTGGACAATTGCTAAGGACGGATAACACTATCATCCATAGCAACCACAAAATGAAAGGAAGCAAAATGTGAAAAATTAGAATAAGTGCGGGATATAAGTAAGAAGAAGTATGAGTATATGCAATTTTTTTTCCACGCCTGTTCATCACGTGATAACGTTCATAAGAGCTTTAAAGGTTTTGACGCGTGTGGACAGTTGTTGTTTCAAGTCAAAGTTTTATAGGAAAGATTTAATAGATGAACTTAAAATTTTTCGCATGTCTTCCCCACATCACATAGATGATTTTATGCGTGACCGAATTATTGGAAAGATCGAAGAAGGGCAAAAAATAACAGATGTTGCCAGGGAGTTCGACATCGCTCACAGCGTTGTTTCACGGCTGTGGAAGTCATTTAAAACTACTGGAATGTGTAGTAGACGGCACGGGGAGGTCGTGTTAGAAGTACGACGCCTGCAGAAGACAGATATATCGTCCTATCAGCAAAAAGGAACAGGCGCACCACAGCTCAGCAGGTGGCAAATCAGTTTCTTGCTGCCTCAGGAAAGCAGATCTCCCGAAAAACTGTTGCCAGACGTTTGAATGGAGGAGGACTATACGCACGCAGAACTGTTGTGTGTGACCCATTGAAAGGACAGCACAGTACTGCCCGTTTGCAATGGTGTCGTGAGCATCACAATTGGACTGAGCAGGACTGGGCATGCGTACTATTCTCAGATGAGAGTAGGTTCAGTCTTTCATCGGATTGTAGACGCCAACTGATCTGGCGCGAGAGTGGTACTGCTTATCGTCCAGAAAATATCCAGGAAAAGGACCGATATCCAACATGCAGTATCATGGTGTGGACCGGCATCAAGATCAATGGCCGCACGCACCTACATGTGGTTGCGAATGGGACTATGACCGGCCAACGATACATTGATGAAGTTCTACTTCCTCATGTTCGTCTTTTCCGTGGTGCTGTCGTTGATAAATTTGTTTTTATGGACGACAACGCAACATGTCATCGAACAGTCGCTGTTCAGGATTGTCTAGACAGCGAGGGTATTCAACGTCTCGTATGACCAGCGCGTTCTCCAGATCTAAACCCTATTGAAAATGTGTGGGATGCTTTGGGGAGGAAAGTTGCTGGTAGAAACTATCCTCCGACAAACAAGAACACCCTCATCCGTGCACTCACAGAGGAATGGGATAAATTGCATCAACAGCTGCTGTATAATATTGTGTAAAGTATGGTACGACGTGTGGAATGTTGCATCACACTCCACGGGAGACATATCCCGTACTGATACCTTTCTTTAAGGTGCCTGCTGACTTTTATAGATGCATTGTTCCATTTCTCCGTACGCAGATCAAATGAACATTTTTTTTTCTTTCAGATGTTTCACAGCTTTTGTACTTTCCAGAACAATAAATATTTTTTATTCTAATGTCTGAACAGTGTGGCAACTATATTTTATCCTACTAGCACTCATGGCTCGCTTAATGTTATGCTACATAGCAATTTGTGATCCGTCCTTAGCATTTGTCCAGCAGTGTATATTATTGCAACTTTTTAAGTCAAATATCTAATATTTGTTCATTTTTTTATCTTTTATGTTCAAGACACTTTTATCCGTTTAATAGACAATATCAAAACCTATAGATACATAGTGTCTCAAGATCATTGAGATAAACTTTAAGGGCAGTTAGTAGACATCATAAGGATTCAGACTTGTATAACAGCCCATGTTTGAAAACTTTTCGTTCTGCGACAGGTAGCGTTGTTCACCTAATGATAGGAGTTTACAGATCCGCCTTACTGCAGTAACTTGAGGTGTCATTGACCCGATGGAGAATGGAACAGTTTAACAAGCTCTTAGCTGACAGTTATGCACCTGATTAATGGATTGGCAGAAGGAAATGCACGAGCAGCAGGAGAAAGATTCCATCGTGAAAGGTACCCCCAGAATGATACAACGGACAGCCGCATATTTACTAATTTGCATCACAGTTTGTTATGGTGTTCTTTGAAGATGGTGTGAGAATAATGGCTTGCTTCCACGTTACATACCAAGATGATCACTACTGCGAGGTCTTCCTACGGCTCTATGGTACTCGGATCTCTTCGAAAGGTATCCACCGCATTTTTTCTATGTTGGAAGTACCACTTGGGGCTCACCCTCACTATGCCTGTTACCTCGTAATGATCCATATTCACACAAATTGTTATGGAAATTAATCAACATATGGTAGTAGGATGCATCTTTTAGTGTGGGTACCGTTCGTGATTCAATCTTTCTATATCTTGTACATTTCTTTTGGACAATTCGTTAATCAGATGCACATCTGTCAGTTAAGTGTTCGTAAAAGTTTTCCGTACTGCTCTGAGGACAATGCCAGCTCAAATAACTGCAGGAACGCATGTGTGTTTCTTCCAATGCTTTTTTGAACAACGTCATCTGGTTCTGAACAAAGACGCTTCAGACCACGGTTTGCTATGACAATTTGAATATGTCCCCTACCCTCTCATAAAGTTTGTGTTAAGGGAACCAGGTCATGCTCGAAAGAGTAAAATGCAAAACTAAGACCCTTTGTTTATGAGACATATATCATTTAAAATTTCCAATAGAGCTTAGATTTTTTATGTCTATAATAAAGATAATTTATTTATTCTGTAGAACTACAAAAATAACTTTTTACTCCAAAAGTTTTTTTTACTACTTAATGTAAGTAATACATAATTTTTTTTTTGAGAACTCGTAATATATACTTATGTTTAGGTACCATTTTTTAAAAAAGCATCCTTTTTTTATGCAAAATATTTTTTACACATATATAAAACAATACATAAAATACAGTGAAACCCTTTTTTGTTGTAAAAATTTAGTATAGTTTCTTTAAAAAATTATGAAACTTTGAAATTTGAATTTTTTTTTATTTTTCTGCTTTTTTTATGCATAAAACAATTTTTAAAAAATTAGGTTCACTATATGCATAGGCATCTTGTATAGAAGTATAAAAAATCAGGAATCATATAGTGCAATAGTTTTTTTTAAAAATGTACCTAAATGAAAAAAAATATGCTTTTGAGAAAAAGTGAAAAAACTAAAAAAAACAATATTTTCACATATTATACACTTAATTAGTATTTCCTTGCCTATTTTTATATGACTAATAATAATCCTTAACCATTTTCTAGAGTTACAAAAGTAATTTTAAATTCATATGTTTTTTTTCCCTTTGTTTTAGTTAACATGAACATAGTTTTCGAGATCTTGTAATACATATTTTCCTGTATAGGTACCCCATTTCTTACAAAAATATTTTTTGAATATACAAAAAAAATTACAAATACATATGAAGTAACATATGAAACATAATGAATCTGTTTTTTAACTAATTTAATTGCATAATTTCTTAAAAATAATCATAAAACCTTAAAATTATGAAAATCTTAATTTTCTTTTTTTACATATAAAATCAATTTTCAAAAAATTAGGCACATACTAAAAGATATTTTGTTCACTGTATGCACATGTATCCTGTTTAGATATATAAAAGGTTTCAAACAATATGCCACAATAGTTTTTAAAGTGTACCTAAATTTAAAAATATTAAACATTCGAGAAAAAATATAATAAAATTTAACAAAAAAATTTCTCCTTACATTATAGATTTGATTAATATTTCCCTGCTTGGTATTCATTTTCTTCATCTAAATTCTGTTTGTCCATTTTCCTTTTTAAAGACCTTCTTTTATTTCTGGCTTCCAATGACACTTTATTTACTATACGTTCAGCCTCAAAAATTCGTTTGTTATCAATTATAAGTAAGGCACGTTCCGTGTTGTATCCTGGTTTAATGCCCAGAGCTTCAAAGACTTTTATCCTACTTACATATCCGTCGTTAAAACAAATTACAGCATCCATAACTCCAAATTTCAAAGTTTCAATGCCAACAAAAACTGTTTTAGGAATTCGCTCCCAAATACATTTGTTAAAACTTTCATCGGGATTTTGTGTTCTTCCATGAAGGCACTTTTTCAATAAGTCCTTCTCTATGAGATCCCGAAACACTTTTTTAACTTTCAATAAAATTGACTCAGATAAGGAATGCTTGGGAATATAAAATTCCCCCGTAACAATGCTACGGTTATAACCGCACCATCAATCCTCACCAAGAGGACACAAAGCGTGTTGAGGATTATCCTCAGTACTTAGTTTATGAAAATAAATAGCCCATATGGCTCTTTTCATGTCCTCCACAGATGACACATTTTTACGGATTGCTAGCCCATAATAATGTTGGATTGAGTCCACTTCTTTAAGCGTTAGCCGTCCACGTCCCGAAATATTTTTCCCATCTGATAGCTTAATGCCTTTGCTCATTTTTAGAATGTTTCTCAGCCTTGTGCCCATACGCTTTTGCACATGGCCAACACATTCTAATTTTTCAACTTCTGTGTCGCCATATACTTTTGCTTCTTTTATAGTAAGAAATACTTTTGAGTCCCCATCACCAAGATACTGCGTATAACATGCATTTCGTGATGTTTCAGATCGCTGAAATATACTTAATACCCCCCAACATTCCATTCCCCCACTGAATCCTTCGTAATTTTTAGCACAATTTTCACATGTTTTTTTTTTTTACCCTTACATGAAGAACAATATTTTGTGAGAGCTTCAAAGTCGATAACATTTCCGTTCTCAACAGACGCAGCACATACAACTCCATTCAATGAAGAATAGCCTCTTTTATGCCATGTGCCATCCACAGCCACAGCTATATTTGAATTATTATCATTCGCTATGACTGCTTCGTGAACAGCTGCATTTATGGAGTATTCCCTAATTTTTTTAAAACATTTAAAAACAAAGAATTATGGCGTTCAAACTTTGCAGTTGGTGGAGGCAAATTCATGAGCCCACAGAATATTCGAGCAGCAGCTCCACCTTTTCCAATAGCTCTCATTCCATATGTCAATCTTAGGTTAACACCATAACATTTATTTGATATTTTTGATGACATTGTGCTCGTCGATTCTCCACAGTTGTGACAAATTATTTCCAAACTCACAGCTGGATCTCTACGACTCTTTAAATCTTCTCTCAGCTCAATTTTCTCTGAAGAACAGCAATATTTACAACATAAGAGAATTTTCATAAGGGAAGATAATAATTCCAGTTCAACGATTATGTTTACATTTTGAGAATCTTTTTCTTTTAGTAAATCCGGTATTTTAATTTTTCTCCTAGAAGCACTTTCCACGGAATTCAAAAGCAATTCTTCAGTCGATTTAGACGTTTTATGTTGATTGCTACTATACTTCCTTCTGCCAATTTTTTTATTCTTGGCTTAATTACTCGTTTAAAAAAGTTAAGATACTTTTAAAATCTTATGAATATTAATAATTATAAGTAAAAATAAATATTTCTTACGAAAATTAATGTAAAATTAAGTAGTTGTATGCCACAAGAAACTTCGGAACAGACGAACTCGGTTCAAAACATTGCCATAAACCGAAATTTAAAGTAAGAAATTTTGTCACACAGCTTGGAACAATAGCTCACGCACAAGCGTGGCTAAAAAGTAGCGGGGTTAACATTCAAACGAAAAAAAACAATCAAAAGTTAATATAGATAAAACACAGGGGAAACTACATATTTAAAGTTCAAAGGGGCGTGTCAAAAGGGGCGTGGTCATTTATTTACATTTTTATTTTTCATATTTTAGGGCTATTTTATCAACAAACATATAAGTATTATACATATTTAGATTCAGACAAATAAGCACTATTTTTTAGAACTAAAATTGAAAAATCGATTATTTGAAAGTATATGATGTCCCTGTTCCTTTAATAATCCTGGCGCACCTTTTATATATATATATATATAGAGAGAGAGAGAGAGAGAGAGAGAGAGAGGAAGAGAAAGCAAATAAACAACTTTCGTATGTTTCATTAATGATTTGATTAGATTTGATATTAGATAAATATTTTAATTTTAATGGTGCTTGATGTGATTGCATCATTTTTTCATGGAGTTGCTGGAATTTAATTGAGTGATAAAGTATGGAGAGTTATGTATAAGTATGGAGTTATGTATTATATAAAGTATGGAGAGTTACACTCATATTTATTTTCTTACATTAATATATAATATACCTTTTTTTAACTTTAAATCTTATAAAAAAATAATATAAATTATTAGCTTAATTTATTTTGGTTTTAATTATTCTCTCCAAAACATCGCTAGATTTTTTAAAAATTTTTATTCTTAAATAACAAGCCTAAGCTAACATTCATGCTGATATTTACATAAAACCTTAGAAAGAGTGCACAGTGATAAATAGAACCTCGTATCCAAAATTAATGCAACTTTCTTTGAAAACAAAACGTTATTTCCTTTAGCTGTCTTCATCTCCGTAAAAGGTACATAATAAGGAATGCATAGAACACTTTGTAGAGAAGGAGAAAATACAAATGTTTATTATTCTAAATATTCTTAAAGAGCACACATGAAATGTTTTTTTTTCTTATTTCTAGATAATGAATACTTATTTTTAAACATGCTAATGAAGTTCTGATGAGAATCTAGAGTAAGATGTGTTTGAAGAAAGATGTTATAACAATAGAAACTGTACTATTTTTGTTTTTTTCTGCAGCTTGCATTAAAAGACATTTCTTCATCATTTTTGTTTGCTTAGTTGTTACATTTTAATAAGGAAATAATATTGGTTTTCAAAAGAGTGTATAAGGTATACATTTTTCTTTATTATTTATATAAGCTTAGTGTTACCCCCTTTTAGGCGTAAAAATTATTAAAGAAAAATATTTCTTGAATAAATGTTTAAAGATATTTACATATTTGGTACCTTATACTAATAAAAGGATTATAATAAATGTATACATAGCGTCAGTAATTTTATATTATTCTCCTGATTTGAGAGATAAGCAAATATATTAATATTATGTTTTTATTGTTCTTCTAATTCTGAGAATACAGTTCAAACTTTATGGAAAAATTTTGAAAAGCTAATTTTTGTCACAGTTTATATGTAATGGTAAAATAAAGGGAAGAAAGGAGCAGGAAAGTAACCATGAACACAAAAATAAGACAAGGTGTTAATGAGATAAACTTAAACGTCATAGTTCATTAGCAAATATAACTTGAATCACTTAACGTTGGAAATCTCGAGAACTAAAAATCCATATTGTTGAACATGCCATTCAAATTTTTTATCAGTCTTGCAACTTATATCTACTTAATGAAATAGAAGCAAATTGATAGTAATATAAAATAGTCTAATGTAATTTTAAATTATTTTCAGTAAATAATTAATGCGTATTGAATCATTCAGAATCTTTACAGTCAAGATAATGAAAAGGATCAAATAGGAGTTCGTAACAGTATTTTTAGTTTTCTTTTTTGTCTATACCGTAAGTCAAAATGATTAAGCAGTAAATACTTTGTCACTTTATATTTAAGAAATAAGTTGCAATAGCATTATTAAATAAATGCTAGAATATTTTTTATGTTTTCTCGTTGTTTATTTCTGAGAAATAAAAGAAAAAAGAATTCATCACTTAGGAAAATTTCTGATATTTGATTAGTATTATGTGTGAGGTATACAATACTTTATATTTTACTATTTTTGAAATGCAAGAGAGGGAACGACGTTTCATTACTATGAAACTAATAATAATAGCCTTAATCTGTCTTTTCTTACCAAAATAACTCAAAATAAGTATTCTTATTTAACCCATAATACACAATTGTATATATATATATATAAATATATATATTACAAATATTTTGAGAAATTACTCTACTTATGCATTTGTGAATTACTATAGTTTAAATTATGGTAATACTCACACAATTACCAGTAATACTATAAATGCTATTTTTTAGGTAGAAAGTTCAGTTTTGAAAGCATATTTACGTAAAAAAGTATGCGTAAAACTGCATTGGATTTCTATAAGTTTCAGTTCAAAAATTTCATTCATTTTCTTTCTGTAGCATTACATTTCATAAACCAATAAGTCAATTTGCATAAGATTAATACTGGCATCATCCCTTTGGAATATACTTCATTTTAAAAGTGAAATGTATTGATTCCATCTTTAATACATAATTGCCATTTGTATAAAAATTGGCATACTGATACCGTATAATGCTTTTACAAAAAAAATGTGTGAAACATTTTAAATTCTAACATGTAGGTTTTTTTCATTCTGGTCGATTAATAATGATAATCGAAATTAGCATAGCCATAAATAAATACTCATTATATATATATATATATATAACAAAACATTTATTAGTCGCAATAATCCAACATGACCAGCGTGTTGATATTTGAACAAGTGAGTGAGTTAATGCTATTTACAAATCAAAATATTTATTTGTGAAGACCTGGATCTGGGTATTTCACTTCAAGGTGGCAAGAAACATCACAGTGTCGCCACATAACACATTATATTCTCATATATATATATATATATATATATATATATATATATATATATATATATATATATATATATATATATATATATATAAACCAGCTGACATCTCAATATTAAGAAAAAACAATTATTAATCCATATATGTAGCAAAAATAGCCTACCTGGTTGAGAAATCGTTCTTTTTGAGTTATGCATTACTATCTAGTAAGATACTATAACAAACTGAAGGCGAATCACAATAAAATTAACTTCACTTTAGTAGCCTTTATTAAAGCCTATCACATTTGAAACATTTTAGTTCACTTTGATTGGATTTTTTTTTTCTCAAAATATCAAAGAAAAATTTAAATGTCCTGAAAAGTAGGTAAGTATACTTTCTGTTATTTAAGTTAGTCACTATAATTACGATTTTTATTTAGAATCAAGAATTGCGGTGACTCTATTACCACGCGATGCATATAACGTTAGTATCGAATGTGTCATTTCTCTTGGAGTAATTACATTAATTCCTATAATTTAAAATAGCATATTTGGTTCAAAAGAATTGAAAGAAAAATAATATCAGCCTTGTAAACTAATCTAAGGGTGTTTTAATGTTATTTAACATTTAATGAGTTTGCTTTTCATAAGCAATATGTGCAATAAAAAGATTCATTGTATTTAAAGCATTTTAATTATACAACTTACTAATTTCAGATGTAGACTCTCAATTTGGATTTTTCAGTAGTGCTATATTTTTTGCTAGATAAGAAACAAATCTCTCACGTAAATTTTCTGAAAGGTATTTTAGTACGAATTTTCAATAATGAGTCTCCAACCATACAAATATCCATGCATTTGTTGCTATTTTAAGTAATAAAATAGTGGAAAAGAAAATCTGAAAATTCATGCAGCTAAAACATATACCATTTTACCACTAAGTTTCCTCACTGGAAACCTTTAAATAATTAAGATACCTTAGTAAAATATTTCCCCAAGTCTCCAGTCTCCTCTTTAATCGAAGCTTTGAACTTTCTTCTCGGGACAGTTGAGATCACGTTCCGCTAATTAACGTTCTCAAATGCAGGAAAATTGTTCTTGTGAATCAGAAGAGATGCCACTATCTGTCTGAAAGGCCGCACAATGGGATGACAGAGTCTCTTTCACTGGATCCGCTGCAGAAGAAAAATTATGTTCCCTAATAAAGTGCTAAATCATCGTCATTGAATGAGATTGGAAGTGATTTTGAGCTATTTTTGGAAGCAACATTCGTTTGTTTCTATCGCTTAAGAACGTAAGAAAGAGAAGGTAATTTAATTGAAAAAAATTTCCCATTTAAAGCATGTAATTGCTAGCTGTGCTATTAATATCACAACAAAAGCACAGACACAAATGTAAGCTTTTTTTATTTTCAATATACTAGATATTTTACTTTTAATTTATTATAGTTATGTAATACTATTCCTAAATTACCTTTTGTCACCAATATTTATTTATAGAGCAACTCAAAAGTTCGTTATGTAAAACAGACTGAGTCAATCACACGCAAGATGCTTGAGGAACGAAACTTTATGGATGAATGTATTGATAAGAATTTCGTCTTCTTAAAGTCGATACCGAACTCCATTCAATATTGAATGACTCGCAAAAAGACTTATTTGCAGTGTTGCGCCAGCTTGGAAAACCAACAGTGTTTCTTACTATCAGTGCTAACGAGATCAAGTGGCCAAAACTGCTGAAAATACTACATGGCCTTAGCGACTCATTCAAAGATATTCATGTCGAAGATTTTTTAGTCAACTTGAATCGATCTCAGTGGAGCCATCTTGTTAATGAAGATCCGGTAACCTGTTCCGTGTATTTCAACAAATTGGTCGACACAATTATGGCGTTGGTGCAAGCGAAAATGACATACAACCCATTCGGCTCTTATCGGGTTCTCGATTACTTACTTCGTATTGATTTCCAGCACCGCGGTAGTCCACATGCTCATGTTCTGCTATGGCTCGAGAACGATCCACACGGTGATCTACCCGGTGAGTTGTATGCGAATCAAGTCCAAAAGCATACGTTTACGTGTACGAAACTAGCTGCCGCTTCGGCATACCATACTGGCCGATGACGGAGACTAGAGTGCTGCTGCCGTTGCCCAAGGACGATGGACGCAAAAACGGGTTACAGTCGAGAGCCACGAAGTTACGCAAGTTGTTAGAAGAAAAGAACTACGAGACGCTCGGCGAGTTTTTAGTTGATAAACAACCTAACAATGACGCATTACTTAGATACAATCAGAGCAACATTGCGTCGTCCAACCGTGGTGTTCAAGCGCGACTTAAGTGAAATTTATACTAATACCTTCAACCCGTGGATTGCGCGCACCATTTGCGCTAACATTGATTTGCAGTTTATATTGGAAGAGTACAGCTGCGCAGCTTATGCAGTAGAATACGTCAATAAGTCAAACCGCGGCATTAGCAATCTGCACCAAGAACTTATTAAAATACAAGAACAGACTCCCGAGAAGGTGGATGTCGAGATTATGAAACACCTCGGTGTTAAGTTCCTCAACACTGTAGAAATGTCATCGCAGGAGGCCGCATGGTACCTGCTTCGCCAACGAATGAGTCGTAGCAGCCGTGAAGTGAGCTATATCCCGTCTGTGTGGCCACAAGAACGTCATAAATTACGAAAGCGTAAAGCGGTGATGGACGAGGAGAACTTAGACGAAAATAGCACCGACATTTGAACTAAGAGTATGATACAGCGGTACGAAGAAAGGCCGAGTGAACTTGAAGACAAGTGCCTCGCTGACTTTGTGGCGTGGTACACACCAGTAACTAAAAAGGGTCGACCGCTTGGAACTGAAGTAAACGACGATGCATCTGGTGATGACGAGCCAGCACCGGACAACGTACCATACGAGTCCACCTTGACAATTGGCAGCGCGTACCGTAAACGAAGCACCCCGCGAGTCATTCGCTACCGAGGCTATGAATTGAATGATGTTGTGAACTATAAGCGAGAAATGGTAACGCTCTACTTACCATTTAAGAACGAGGCGGTTGAAATTCTGTACCGAAATGGCTTCCTCAGGATGTACGACGAAAGGGAGGTAGAGATCATGGCCAAGCGTAAAGAATTCGAGTCTAACATAGATATCGCGAAAATACTTGATGAATTGAAGAAGATCTGCGAAGACTTCGATAACGTTGATCCATTAGATACAAGCAACAGTCGAGATGATTTCGTCCGAAACGTTTTAGGGACCGATGGTACGTAAAACAACGTGACTTTGAGAATGCCATTAATACAATAGGTATATCGGCTGTTCGTAAACGCAGCAATGTGATGTCTAAACAAGAGTACTGCCACATGATGCGCAGCACAAATAACGGCCAACGCGAATTGATTCTCAAGACGATACATCGGTTGCACTTGAATGATTCGATTCTCATTCAAATTTTCTTTACCGGCCCTGCTGTCAGTGGTAAGACCTATGTGCTCACACAAATTGCTAATGGAGACGTACAATAGATAAACCCAACAACATAATTAGCTTCGCAATGCGTTTGTTGCTTGCGCGTCTATCGGCAAAGCAGCCGTAAACTTGGGCGGCGTGACTGTACATTCCGCTTTCAAGATTATTCAATCAAGACGCATCGGCACTATGGCAAGAGAGGTGCTTCAAAATTACAGAAGTACATTCATTGGTGGGAAATGCATCATAATCGACGAAGTGAGCATGATTGGATGCGATGTGCTACATAAAATAAACCTGCGCTTGCAAGAGATCACTGGTGTACATGATCACCCGTTTGGCAATCTTAACATCATCTTCTGTGGAGGCCTTCATCAGTTACCACCCGTAAATGCTTCACCAATATACAAAGGGCCACGAAACTCGATCTGTGGACCAGTGCTGTGGCAATCGCTCAACTACTATCCACTAGAACAGGTAATGAGACAAAGTGATTCCACCTTCTCGGGAATACTCACGAAAATCGGTAACGGTGAGAGTCTCGGTACCGAGCAAATTGCTCTGATCGAATCACGCTTCAGAAGTAGAGCTTGGTGTAAAGTAAACGTACCCGCGACTGTTCGCCTCTTTCATCGCAACCACGACGTTGACGCATATAACAGCAACGCTTACATACCTGAGTTCGAAAATATTGCAGACAACAAGATGATTGGCTACTATACGCTAACGGAGGTCGCAACTGCTCGCCGCAACTTGCACAAAATGAGCGTCGTAGAGTTAATTAATAAAAACTCGTGTTGTTATGCTAAAAGTATGCTGTAATTATTTGACAATGCCATTTATTCATTTTTAACATTAAAACGTTATATATAAGTGATAAAAGTAATAAGATATTACAATATGGAATATGGAATATAGTACACAGTTAATAAGTTATTCGGACAACTTGAATAGAAATATTTAGTTTCTTACCAGTCGAGAATTCGTTCATATTTAATCACACTTTCGTTAACTTCTTTTTATATATTTTGTACACTTTTCACTTATCAGTTTTTATACAGTCAAAACAAGTATCTACAGTTTTGTTTCCACACTGGAAATCTTTGCGATGAACCCTTTTTCGCATCTGGTCAGATTATTCAGTAGTATCCGCTTTTGTCTGTGTATCTGACGTATTTCTTTAGTGAATATACACACTACACACCCTTCAATGAATTGTTGAAGCTATTCTGTCTTCGTAAATATTTTACCAGTAACTTCTTTGTAAGAAATCCATGAATTATTCTCTGCAAGATCAAGAATATTGAAGAATATATGAACTGACCACCTCCTTGATCCTGCCTCTTCACAGAATAATTAAGAGCCATTTGGTCGGCAATGTTGACACCAAATTTTGTTGAATTATAAAATGATATTTTTCTGGAAGCTTTTTAGAGTGATTATTGCCGATATCAACTGTAGGATGAAGGTATTTCAATAATGAGACATTTTATTGCTGGTTTTTTTCCCTGATAGACTGTCAAATGTATATCATCATGCTCTAGTAACAATGCATCATATAACAGTATATTTACTTTTTTCACAAATTCACATTTTCTTTCCGATTTCGTTTTATCGGCTCAGTTCAACTAGTGTTCTTCGTTTTTATCATTTGGGACAAATTTAGTGTAGTGAAAGAAATATCTGTAGTGATATGTTTTGCTTTATTTTCAAAAAGTTCTATCAAACGCAAAAACGACGCATTAGGAGAGAGATAGGTTTACAGGACGTTCCTCATCTTTACACAAATATGGAAAACCATTAAGCACATATTTACTATCAACATCAGTGGCAAGCCAGAACTTGATACCAAATTTATCTGGTTTACTTGGCATATATTGCGCGAAACAAAACCTAACTTTAGACGGAAACAGTTGTTCATCAATAGTTATATATGGTCCTGGTTTAGAGCAAAAATTATCGAATTTTCAATAAATTTCTTCCAAAAGTCAAAAATGAAACACAACTTATCTGTTTAAAGGCGTTTAGATCGTGCAGTTTTTTTGTCGAATTGCAGAAATTTTATAAGTTCTCTGAATCTATCTCTCGCCGTAGTATCGCGGGAAAAGGATGGATCTCAAACAACAGACCACATACTATCAAGCTCTAGATGATTTGCACCGTATATACCTCGAGCATACAAAATTGATATAAACGCATCTAGTCTGTCTAAAGTTGTAGATTATTCATTTTCTCCCAGTTACTAGTGAGCTTCTTTCTCTGTATTATTTTTGATATGACCATATAGAGTATTTTACTTTATTTCTCTCTCTCGTATATTGTTTTAAACATTATATTTTAGACACTATTACATTTTAGCATTCAAAATTTATAGCAAAAAGTAAGAGTTGAAAATACTTAAATGCCTTATTTATTTAAAACTTTTAAGTATTCAATCTAGGCTTCTGCACTTTTTATTTCATTTTTAAAAGAAAAATAAATAAAACAAAATAAAAACGCTTGTAAATGGGATTCAGTATTAGGCAATTCAGATATCTTAAGCACACATAATCAGAAGTGTCACCGTCCACGTAGTTTGGTGCTTATGACACTCGGCTTGTAATCGAAAGGATTAGTGTTCGAATCCAGAGTAAGACCTGTATGTAACTTCGGGAAACGAAATCGGACTTTCGCCTGATATGGATTCTCGTCTTGAAAGGAAAGAAGTTATGTTCTGTTCTTTGCTGGGGTAATCGTTTGTAATAAACTCTGTATTCTTCTGTGAATGTGTTATATCTTTCTTATTAATATATCTTTCGTATGTGTGTGTGCACGCCAGTAATAAACAAACAACAACAACATCAGGGGCATCTATGTGCGTATGCATATAATGTGCATTTTTTATACTTTACAAACATTATGGAATAAAATATTGTTTATAAATTTAATGCTGTAAAATTTACAGCCTTACAGAATTTGACATTAAATCGACATTTTTCCCTGGAATTAATCTGTGTCATGATCCAATAATATACTACTAAAATTTATAGCGCTTTAATAAGAATGATACTCTTGGAAAAAATTTTATTCATGAGCCAGGGAAACATTTTGAATGATCTTTCACGAAATATAGTTACAAAAATTTTCTTATAAATTAAAGCTGATTTCTGTAAATATGTTTAAGGTGTACGAGCATGCTGAAAATGACCCAATTTAGTCAAGACAGATATTTTTCTTTTTTTATTTTATTGAATAGAGCTATCTTTTGTTTTACAAAACATACTTTATTTGTTACTACGCTACCTAGAGGACAAGTTACAATTTTATGGTTATAAAAACTGGAAGTAGTTCTTCGATCTACCAGAAGTGGACATTTAAATTGCTCAAAATCTAACCTGGCGAGTCTGATAACTCAAAATATTACACATGCATTTCTATTTAACTTTTTGAACCTGGTATTTATTTTATTTTCTCGAGAATGTATGAAGAAAATTCGTATTGCATGGATGCTTTTGAGTTATGGCTTGTTATTTAAATAATGGTCTCATAAAGAATGTCACATTTCTTACTATGTTTATACAATCATAGCTCTAAAATTTTCAAATTTTAATAAAACATAAGCATTTTAATATATTATTCAGAAAAATGCATCTAATTTATTTTAGTAATACTCTTACAAATATAAGTTTATTACTTTTACCTCTAACTGCTTTAAAGTTTTTCAAAAATATTGCTAACATTTCTCTTATAATTGTGGTTTTTGTAAATTTTATTTTAAATATTGTTAGTTAAATATTAGTATTTATTGGTATTGAGTCCTAAACAAGCATTTATAATGTGTAAATATGCTATTTTGTTAAAAAGTACTTAGGACGTGTTCGGATACCTTAAAATAGCCTTTAAGGTACCTGGCTACGCTCGTAATCGTAAATGTCAAAACCGTATAAATGAATATTCTTTTGATATTTAGTTTCACTTGAAATAGTATATAAGTATTAAAATATTTAAAGAATATTATTACAATTAACAAATTAATGAATAGATTTTTGATGACAAATAAAGAAAAAAAAGACACACTTTCAAAACATTTTCATTTCATTAAAATTGCTTCTATAATGATAATAGTTTCCCTGTATATTTATAACTGAGACTTCATTGCAGAACATGAACAAGAATTCTCGAAATATATATCGAGAAAGTGGAATTATTCATATTTTTACTTTCCGGAATAGCAAAATTTTAACAAATAAAACCGATTATTATTTCAATTGATAATACTTCTGAAAATATTCTGAATTTTTCATAATTCCTAGATAAATCCTTGTCTAGAAGTCTTAGCTGTACATAAGTAAAATTTTATCATAACGAAAACAGTTTTCATAGAATTAGAATGTTTAGAAATTGTATAATTCTTTCTTCATTGTTTGCCAAAAAATATCCTTTAATTAAATTTCTATTGTATTAAAATAATCTTAAAAAATATTTATAAATTTTTTCTAATTCAATTGACATTAAATATCTATATAATATTAATTTATACGTTTTTTAAAATCATTGTTTCAAACGATGCCACTGACTTAAAAACTTCCATTCAATCGAAACTAATTCTAAAAAAAATTATTTTTCTTCAACTAAGGACAGATTTTCTGCCTTTTAACACTAAGATAGAATTGTAGCTATCCTCATATGTTCCTAAACTTTTTACTTACTTAGAATGAAAACCAAACATCAACCTTATTAATTTATTCTAGAAATACTACTGGAACAAGATGCATGTCAAACAATTGTATCACATTGGAATGGTTTTTCTTCACAAAGTCTATTTTATTTAATTATAGGAACAAGTTTCGGCTAAATATTGTAACAAATGAGATGTTTTTCATAAAATTTAATGATATAATTCACACAATTTTATTTAACAATTGAGTAATAAGAAAATATAAAATCAATCTTCCAAAACATATTTTAACAACAACAGCATTATTTTGTTGAAAAATACTTTTCCGAATTTTTTAAATATTTATTAATTTAATTATTTATATATGTACTATTTAATTATATATTTTGATAATTTTATTTAAAAAAAACCTATAAGAATCTTAAAGCACATATCCTTAGAACGTTAAAAATGTACTCAAAGTATGACCTTTTTCAATGTAGTCACCATAAAACTTTGTCATTTTGTTCACTTTACAATTATTGTTTTCAAGTAGAAAAATGTATTTTGAGATAGTTTTAAAAAAATGGCTTAGTTGTGAATTTATTGTAATAATTGTATAAATTATTATTATTAATATATTAAATAATGCAATAATACGATTTATAATTAATAATTATATTTAATAATTCAAAACCCAAAGTAATACAATATCAAATAAAACATTCTAGTAGTCTGGATTTTCTTTACAAACTGTCTACTGCAGTATTTATATGTCAACAAATTATATATAATATATTAGAATTCATTCAATTGTTTTTACTCGATTTATATAAATATAAAACATAAGTATTTCAAATTTTAAATTAAAATTTACTAAACTATTTAATTCCATTGAAATATACTTAAATTTAAGTTAGATTTTTTTTATTGCTCGCGATAAACAATCAGGAAAATCAATTTTAGTATAAATTATATTTTCATGAATTCTGTTCTGAGAGAAACAAGTCTATCTCTATTATTTTTAAGTAAATAAATAGTATAGATATTAGATATTTTCTGTTAAAAGGGGTTACCAGAAAGAACACAAATACATTGCAACAAAGGTAAAAATACTTCTATATTAAATGCTCGAAGAAATGATTTGTTACTTGTAGAATGTAAACTTGTTATGTGGGACATGAATAAACGAAACATTCTTATAAAATATATGAACAAGAAGAGATATTCGAAAAAAATATTTTTAAAAAGAGTTTAGTTCTGAGAAATTAAAAATGAAGCTAAATGTACAAACGATTTTTGTGCTATTTTTATCGTAGTTAAGGTAAAAATAAAAATATAACTGTAATTTACCTGAAAATATAACCATGAACTTCATTAAAAAATAATAAAAAAGCTTAAAAAAACATTTACAGTTATATAAGTTATGGCATTTCTGAGAACTCTTGAAAGAGACTTAATTTCCCAAGGGGAAAATATATCATTCAACTAAACTTTTATAATTTTATATTTATTTCAAACAAATAACTTGATAAAAAATTTTCCCTTTAAAGGAAACTAAGCAAAACAAGAAATGCACAAAACTTTAAAAAATAAAAAAACAGTGAAC
The DNA here is from genome assembly GCA_019973935.1 of Trichonephila clavipes. Lineage (NCBI taxonomy): Eukaryota > Metazoa > Arthropoda > Arachnida > Araneae > Nephilidae > Trichonephila > Trichonephila clavipes. The sequence goes on along the minus strand of BMAU01007057.1, from coordinate 408,470 downwards.
TCAAACTTTGCGTCATCAATATTAGAATTCTTTTCGAAGTTATACATATTGCATATACATTATTACATATATAGATCTCTGTTTGTACATACATACATGTATACATATAAATAAATACATACATATATATATATATATATATATATATACATACATATATATGTATATATATATATATATATATATATATATATATATATATATATATATATATATATATATATATATATGTATGTATTTATGTACGCATTGTTTTTCACGTACGATGCATGTAGAAGTGGCCGTAACATTGCAGATTATAAGGAAATAAGTGTGTGTGGCATTCCCTTGTATATATATATATATATACTTGGGGAAAGACGCCACATGATGCAGAAATAAATGAAATGAACTTAAAAATTTGGGTTTTTTAAAACGAAATTGTAACACTGTTTATCATCGTATAAAATATAAATGAAATTAATCATTATTTTTATAATTAAAAATACTTACATGCAATTAATGATAAGTGATTTATCACCATTGGTTACCTCAACCATCATAGAACACGTGAGCACAGCCCTATTCCTTTGGTCAGAAAATGCGAAATAACCGGGGGTAAAATCAATTATCAGACGCCTTAACTGAATAAGAGAGAAGTGCAACAATGCGGGAAAAGGTCTGAAAAAAGCTAGAAAAGGTGAGTACGGTCAAAACAAATAACAAGAAACCTTCGAAGATCGTCACCTCTAAAAAATAGTAGTGACAGTTTTGACGAGGATAATAATGAAGATTGCTATGCTTGGTTTAAAGGATACGTTTATGCTAAAAAAGGTCCCAAGTGGGACTGGATTCAGAGCATTGAATGCAACAACTGCATGCTTGAAGATTGCAATGATAATCATTCGCATAGAGTGAAATGTTGTGTAGGCTATAATTCGAATCTTTGTACTATTATTGTTTTTAGCAAGCTAATTATGAAAGAATTTAATTTTTTTAGTTTTTCTATAGTTATTACTTAATATTTAATTTTGTAAGGTATTGCCTTGTTTTTTCATTTACTGTGGTGTTGCTGCGTCTTACTCCCTGACTGGTGGCATCTTTCTCCTTATATGGAGGAATATATTACAATTAAATGGATTTTTTTTACATTCAATATTTCTTATTTAATCCATACTAAGAAGATAATTAAATTGTATACATAACAAATTAAGTATTAAAAAACAAAGTGTATTTTTTCGTGATCTTGTCATTTCTATTTTCAATGCATAATTGAAAATTTTTAAATGTGGCAACTTCCTCTGATTTACCTTAAGGGAAGTAACCCGCGTAAGGAACACATTCGATAGCGTTATTTTTGCTTTTTGAAATCATTGTGGGGAAATTTTTATATTAATTTAGATGACGTATGTAATAGCGAAGAATGTTAGATAATAGGATGCAATTAGAATAGCCAACAAATGCAGCTCTAGTAAGTGAAAGATTTTACAATCCTTTTGAAGTAAATGGTGGCTGAAAAAGGTATGTTATGATGGGAGGCCGCCAATCCCTGCGATGCAATTTTAATTTGGCATTTGCCCTGTTTACTGGAAACAGGGATTAGCAAAAGAATGTGGGTACGTCTAGGTTCAATGCACTTTATGGCCGGCAAGGTTGTATTCTTAAAGCGGACTGTTGAGTCTAATCAGGGTGGTAGATTTGACGGTAATGAATTCGTAGCGGATTCTTTTCGAAGTGGTGCCGTCAGCTTTAAAAGCTCTGGCAAACCATTTCTCAATGCTTTTTCACCCTTATTTTATATTTGTAGAAGCCAACCGGTCTCAGAGTGAACCCCGGGGTCACTTTTATCCCAATCCGTCCCTTCACTCAGATAAGTATCGTTCTTTTTAGTATTGTTTTCATTACGTTTTGATAATAAATACAATTGTTTACCACTATGCGACCAGACTTTTAATTTAGTGTAAAGTTAATTTGTTAATGCATAATTCTTGTTTATTTTAATTTTGGTCATGATGCGATGTGAAATTATGGAAACTGGGTTTATATTTGAGAATTTAAATAAGTTAAAATAGCGTCGCATCAGTTAATTAATATTTCTAAACTCTGCAGACCTTCACCTGGAGTTTTTAAGGGTTGACTCGTAAACAAGATGGGGCAAAGAAATGTGGCAAGCTTAACCCTATGACCGGAGCATCCATCTCTCAGACGGGAATGATTTGCATTGATGCCTGTAGATAATGCTGCGCTGTGATTTTTGGGGTGGGGGGCCTTGACATCTTCAGTTGTACTCTACCCAGTGAGAAGATCACGTGGTGGCACTTGTCGATGTTTTTGCAGCTCACTATCTGTGCCATTTTTCTTATGTATCACCGTCTATCAGAACGGATATTCCTATAGGTTTTTCGTGTTTTGGATTTTTATTTTTAATTACTTTTACATGAATATAAATAATGTTTAATCAGTTTTTATAGAAATACTAGTCACAACTCTAGTAAAAAGTATTATTGTGCTTGATTTAAACCTACACATCTTATTTGAGCCATACTCAATTTTAAGATCTATAAGGACATTTAAACCAGTACGTAAAGTAATAAAGTTCAAAAAAATTACGTACTCGTCTGTTAGACGTTATGCTCCGCAGTGCAGCAATGAAATTGATGTTCCGGCCAGAGGGCTAAGCACTGTCAGCGCAGCCAGGTTGCATGCAACAATGCACCCATCGACAAGTAGCTCGATGGTTCTACAAGCCATTTCCCCGTCATTTTGCCGCAAATGTGGCAAGCCTTTTATGAGCCCATACTGTGTAAGTCCACTATTCCTCGATCGATCGCTAGTGCCTCGCATTCCTTGCGCTTCTTAAGAAGATTGCATGTAACACCACAATAAGGATGTCTCACTTTGCAATGGCGCTGAATTAGAGTGGTATGGATTGACCTTAACGTAGTGACATTTCTAACCCGGCTGTATCTACTGTATGACAAACCTGCATCAGTGATTACTGTACCATACCATATTGAGCATTGTATAGGATGTTACCTCTGTTTCGAAATTGGGACTTTATAACAGCCCAATGATACCCAGATAATGTCCGGTTGCAGTTTCACTATTTTTTTAAGATATGATCAATTCCCTTTGCAATTAGTTTTATTCTCTAAAACTACACGAATGAGCCAATGAGGCTTGCAAGATGTATGGATAACTCAATGGCCACCATTCTGCTCTGGTCTCTCACCAACAAAGCACGTCGGGAATGAGAGTCGATGACCCTCTCATACATTGCCACAACTGCATTCAACAGAAGGACATAGGTGAATGGTTGACAGTAAATTGTGTGCGTGTGTGTTTATCAAAACAATTACAATAATACCTTACAAATAAAAATATATATAAACTTGAGCTAGCTTTACAATTCCCCTTCTCCCTCCCACACACAATTTTAATTCATTCACACACACACACAGATACTGACAAATATAATTTACAAAATTCCTAGAGAAACATCAATTGTGGAGGTTGTGTTTTTTAAACAGTCATTTGCTATTTAATACACTTTATGAAAATTTACTACTGTCTGAAATTCCACTTATGTTAATAAAGTAATTTATGATTGTTATTTAATTATGATGCATATTATTTATAAAATAACATAAAAGAAGGAATTGTCCACAAATAAATTTATTGAACGTCGTATTATTTTTAACTATGCAATATATCAAATGGCGCAAAATAACATTCAGATGAAATTTTTTTTGTATTGTACTAAATTCGGTAATCAGTAATGGTACAAAAAAAACCGCATAACACATAAAAATGTTCTTGAAATAGATTTTAACATTAAAATGAACTAACTTCTAAAACTCTGCTAGAAATAAGAATGTTAATATAAAGCTCAACAATAAGAAAAATATTCTACCATTTTCCAAGAAATATCCTTTATTCTATTTTATTGATTTATTGTGAAATAAAAAAAATAATAATAATAAAAAATCTGTAAGAAAATGTTTTGAAACAAACTTAAAAACTGTTGTGCCCTTTTCTAAATCTTAAAGGTGCTGAAAATGATTGCATGGCTTAAAATTATTAAATCCTTCGCAAGACATTTTTTTAAGAAGTAAATATAAAAGGCGAACAGAAAAAGACTATTTAATTTTTTAAGTAGGATAAAAGCGCAATATCTTGCGTAATGAAAGCTTTTAGAAAAATATAAAAATATGCTTCTATAGTAGCAAGTGTTAAAAGCAGTTTTTTAAAAAGTATCTGTAAAAAAAATTGTTTCAAAAACAGTTTTTGTAAATGTACAGATGAAAATGGATGTAATTTAATTTTTTGTTTTAACAGAATAAAAAACTGCCTTTTTTTTACTTTTATTTTATAAAATAGCACTCTTTCGTAAAGTTACAAAAAAACCCCTAATATTTAAGATAATTTTTCATTTTTTTTTTTAATTTTAAATCTTAAAAATAAAAAAAATATTTGCGTTTCTCAGGTTGAATACCTATTCTCAAAATACTGCTTTAAATACACCACCACACCTGCATGTATATAAAAACTATAATAATATCAAAACTAATCTCATTATACATTACAATTTTAAAAATAATCATTTATAACTGATAAAAAACGATATTTAAGACACAATTTTTGGAATATATATGTGTAGAGAGAGATATATAGGGATGTATATGCACACATAGCTTTTGAAAGAAGAGGAATATATCAACTTAAAAAATAGTATTTTTTTAAGAATTTGATAACCCTTTATTTAATTCTTATATATATTAATGAGAGGAAAATAGAATATTGTGAATTACTTTCCAACTTAACGGAAAATCAAAAACAAATTAGATGAATTTTCTTATAACGGAAGTATGATGAAAGGAATTTTTAAAGTTTCATTTTATTTAATCTCTTTGAGGATAGGAGTATCGTAATAAATATCGTCAAATTTATTATCGGGTTGGAGGGAAAGTTCTGACGTATTTTAAGAAATATTTGAATGCATTTTTAAAATATTTGTTTAATATTAATCAATTATATATGATCTATTATTTGTTACAACTTGTTGCCATCTTTCAGGTAACATATAAATTCCTATTTTGTAGAAATTCTCGTCCTTGGAGATAAAATAGTCAGCAACTGGCTTAAAAACACTTTCAAAAGACTCGAATTTTTTTTTTCCGTTAGATAGGTTTGCAGAGATCTATCTGAACAGGTAATAATCAGATGGTGCAATGTCAATTGAATACAGTGGGTGACCAAGGACTTCCCATCCTTACGCATTCAGTTTTTGTTGTGTCACCATTGCAGTATGTGGTTAATCATTATCGTGGTGGAACACTATTCCTTTTCTGGAAGCTAATGCTGGCATTTTTTCTTTGATTGCTGCATTCCATTTATCCAGTTAATTCCAGTACAGATCCGCGTTGATGGTTTCCCCCTTTTTCAGTAACTCGTAGTACACTGGACCTTTCCTGTCCCATCACAAACAAAGCAGTACTTTTCATTGATGGATAATTGGTTTTGGAACTGTTGCTAATAATGTTCCTGCTTTGCAATAAGATTTTTCTCTCTTAATATTCTCTTAAAGAATCCACTTTTCATCTCCAGTAAGAAGCTTTCCCAAAAACGGCTCCACATTGTGTCTAATCAGATGTGATGAACACATTCTTACACGATCAGACAAATTATTTTTTGTTAATTCATGTGAAACCCAAACACTTCGCTTTAACACAAACCCAATAGATTCAATGTGTTCTCCATCAGTTGTATGATAAATGCCAAACTCTTCTGCAATTTCTTGTTTTGAAAAATGAGTATTATTTTCCAACATGAATCAGAAGACATCATTGTCGATCTTAGATGGTCGGCCAGATCAATCACTTTCTTGTAGGCTCAGTTCCCCGGAACGAAATTTGCTAAACCATCTTTGACAAGTATGAACATTTACAAAACATTTTCCAAATACCGCGCATAAATTTTTACATGCAACCAATGCGTTGCTTCCCTTAAGAATTTCATACAAAATGCAGTGTCATAAATGCACTTTATATACTCACATGTTTTTCACTTTAAATATTACAAGTAAATGAAAAACGGTTTAAAAAAAGGAATCTTTTCATATTATACAGCAGCTAAAAAACAAAAAGAAATCCAAATGACTCACTAGCCAGATGTTTTTTTATTAACAACAAAAATCACCTGCCTATTTAAAATACGACAGAACTTTCCCTCCAACCCAATAGTTTACACGTAACATAAGGTTAAGTACACATGCAAATGAATACGTTAGAATAAAACATTCCTTAATTCCATTTCTCATTTTATATCAGAACTATTTTCATTTTTTAAAATTATGAAAATATATACATTCAAAATAAATTAACATATCATAAACTTATTGTAATATAAGATTTTGACATATATTTAATGAATCAGACATTAAGACTGAAGATTTTGCGAAGACTTTACGTTATGAATTTTTTTTTAAAAAAGCAGCATATTTTTCTTTTCTTTTTAATTCAGAAGTACTAACTTTTTTTTTCATTTGCTGTGAAATATGTGGGTCCATTTATCATGTAAAAAATTCATAAAGTACTGAAAATTGATTTGTACATGTGTGGAATTATTCCTTAACTGCAGAAAACACAAGTAAAAATCAGATACAGAGAAACATTTCCTTTCTGCTGAATTCGATTCTTTATATAACTTGTATGTTAACATTCTCTCATTATTAACATTTCAAAAAAGGAAAATATTATAAAACACATGTAATATATGAATTATTGTTTGCTTAAAACTTGCATAGAGAATAATTTGGGAGGTATTAAAATTCATTATAAATAATCCGAACATGATACATTTCACGCATGCAAATACGAGGGGTGATTTAAAAAAATTACAAAACGAATGAAAAATGTTTCATTAACAATAGACACAAAATGCAAATGGGAATTAAGAGACATAAGTGGCGTTCATTTTTTTTACATAATCACTCAACCTATTATGTCATTTATCAGACCTCTAGACACCTTGATTAACACGCCTTCGTAATAATCAGGTATATGGTCAATGAACCAGTTCTCGGCAGTTTGAACATCAATGTCTGAAATGAACCTTGTTCAAGATAAGTGTTTCTTCAATGCTAGAAAAAGGAAATAGTCACTGGGAGCTATTTGGGGGTGACTCCAGACCTCCCACCTAAACAGTCGTAGCAATTTATGAGTCTGGATAGCTGTATGGGGCGCCTCTCGTTTCCATATTGCAGTTTTCTACTTGCTCTCTGCCGGATTCAAAAGAACGACACCATTTCACGTGGTGCCGTAGGGATTGGTTTCGAATTCCAGAGAAGACATGGATGTTTGTAAATATATATTGACTTTGCGGCATGGGGGGTCTTCTTAATATCCGTCGAGCTGCAATGTTAATGAGATGTGTGGTTGGTGGAAGGAAAAGAGAGGCTGACCCCTAGCTACCCCCAGGGTTTTCTCCCTCTTAATTGGGGTGGAACCGAGCAAATTCCTACTGTCACCTGCATGGTGCTCAAAGCTAGTGATAACGACAGGCGTAAAATCTCTAGCCCTTAGTCGTGTTGAATTTCGCAGGCCTCGATCTGATTGAATCAGGAGGTGGCTTTAGTCACAACAACAACACCTGTTGTCTACTCAATGCTTCGTTCGCGTATTCTTTCATGATTTGTTTGTAGCCCATAAGACATTCTTGGCCCATAAGAATCACGTCACCTTTGTACAAGACTACTTCTCTAGACTTCTTGTCATTATTATTGCTCTTACAGGTTTAAATACTAACACTATCTACTCTCACAATCGGTGTAAGACAACAAACGCCCTTTATCTCCATTCTGAGTAATAATATTCCCATCCACGATTACTACTTTCCTAATACTTCTGCTTGTAAACTTATTTTGGATCACCTCTCGCACATACAAATGATAAATGTTTGCGAGAGAGGAGCGGAAATGACGTGAAGTGTTTATTGAAACAAAATCTTCGAACCAATAACGTAATCCAGTTCAATAAAAACGACTGGACTTTTCAACAGAACTCTGTCCCTAACCATAAGGGGGAGATGACCCAGCGGTGGTTGAAAGAGAATGTACTGGATTTTATTAAACACAAAAATGTCCATTCCCACAGTCCAGAGATTGAAGTCCCCTCGACAATAAATGTGGTCAGTTTTAGAGGCGAATGTATATTGAAAGCAGCATCCCAATTCAAAATGTCTTAAACGCTCTTTAAGGAAAACAGCGTTGAGGACATTCCCATGGTTGTAGTGCACTTCTAAATAGATGATTGGCCCTGTATTATAAGACAAAATAAATTTTAAATAAAATATGTAATACGCCAAATTTATAGATGAAGCAAAACCATAAGTTTTTTTCAGTCTCAAATTTTATAACATTTATAAAAAATCACTCAATTATATTTTATTAGAACTTATGACACGACTAGGCATAGAGATATTGGGAAAATATATCATACAAAATATCAGTATTTTGTTGATTACTGACATTAATAACAAAAAAACCATTTAATATTGTTTTTTATTCATAAAACTGTTATTTTTTACATCGAAAATATATGAACAAACCAAAAGCAACATTTCCCATTCTAGACAGACTAATAAGTAAAAGCCTTGAAATTGCTTCGGAATTTCATCTAAGATTTTTTACCTTTTCAATATGATTTACTATTCCTGTATGCTATATATTTCTCTATTGAAATAGTTACCAATTTCACACATATAGGTTTTATGTCTTAGAAGATTTCATATACACTTTGATCCTCAGATATATTTATAAATAAGATTTTCCTTCAAATATATATTTATAAATAAGATTTTCCTTCAAATATATATTTATAAATACGATAATACTGTATTTTTTATACTTGATATATTCAATTTATTTTATGTGTACAAAATTAATTGATTTCTATATTTTGATTACAATATTCAATATATTCAAGCTGTTAGTAATTATAATTTTTCTTAAAATATCTGGAATTACTTTCATATATTAACTGAACACGATTTGAATTTACTGCAATATTGCTTTGTCTTTTTATTATTCTATTCATAGAATTATGTTTTTTATTTGAATTTGATTGAATTATATATATACTGATTATTCCCTTCATCAGTCAAATCTAATATTTTTTACTAAATTATCGTTTTAGTTTTTATTATGATTCCAGACTGATAGTTAATATATCATAATTGTAAATTTTGATATAGTTAATAATTTAAAATAATTACTGTTAGGATACTTATTTCTACATTAGCCTGGATTATTGCTAGATAAATCATTAATATCACGTAATAATCATAAATAATGTTATACTAGTATTTTCTCGAATAAAGTCGACATATTGAAATACAAATATTATTATAAAAATAAAATAATACGAGCAATACTAAAGAAGATCTAACCAGTTCACAATATGTAAACATATTATTTTTCAATATGTAAAATTTATTTATGACTATGAGTAGAAACTACTCACACGCAATACAATCATAAATGTAGTAAAATCAATTATAAAAAATGGAGCAACCACAGGTGCAAAGCATGTCTCATAGCAGGTGAAGACACAAATTGAAGAAAACTTTTAACTTACTTGCAGCGAACTCTCACCTACTGAAGTTTGAGGTTCACGAAAGGATAAAAAGTTTCTTAAAGTATGAACTTCATTATGACTTTCTAAATATTGTCTAAATTATACCTAAGCTATGGGAACAAGTCAGCTTAAGCTGTAATCTAAATATACTTACCAACAGAAGGTCCTCAACAATAATGCTGGTTCTTGAATAGATCCTTTCAACTTGATCCAAGATGATTTCCAATTGGAACTTCTCTTAGTCTGTTTGATAACAATAAACATCACCCTTTCTTCAATTTCCCTCTCCACGTGTCTTTCAATGGTGAACTTCAATAACGTAAAGCACGGTTCCTTTACAAAAAGAGGTTTTATATAATCATATAACATCATCAAAAGTGTATTACTTAGGAGATTAATATGGATCCCGACTATATAGAACATGCTCATACTTTATTAAAACCTTTTCAACTACATTTGCTTGATGACATGTAAACTTTAGTATTTTAACTATATCGGATAACCTTATATTAATATAATAATCAATACATGCATAGATCTATCTGAAAACTATTAAAAATACTTCAGTATATATACAATCATTATTATACTACGAATTTCATTCAACTTGAAACTCAAGCAAAATACAATTATACACTTTTTAACATCATTCCGACAAAACGTTGAATTTACAATTAAAATTATCTCCAATACTCATGGAAGATTATAGTAAATAATTTATGTAGAATTAATCAAAATCTTATTAAAACAATTCTAATCTACAGCAGAAATTAATAAAACCAAACTAATATTACAAGGGTTAGAATTTATAAAGAGTTTTGAATCGATTAAATCATTCAAATCAATATTATTAATTAACCGTGAATTTGAAAATGTAATTTAGTATTAAAAATAATCAAAAAGTTTATGTTTATTCTTAAGAAAGGGATCATACATATTATAGGGAAAAAAAGAATAACTTTATTGAATATCCCGGCATGCATATTATTGAATTTTTTGACAATTATTTAAAGACTAAAATTAAAATTGATTTCAGAACAAATAAAAATTATCAAAATAGTACATTGTTTATTGAATCTTTCAATAAATCGTAGAATAAGATGTTAATTTAATCAATAAATTTAAAAAAATAAGGAAACATAGAATCACTACATTGGAATACCATCACACATACTATTTTTAGAAAAACTACTATTTTCCATACTATTTTCTGCACGTGCCTCGAATATAAAACATTATCTTTTTTATTCAAAATTTATTTTCGCATTTGTCAAAAAAGAACTATAATGCATGCCATGGAAAAATAGAACGGTAAAATCTACTTAATTTACTGCATGTGTAGGTGATATATATATATATATATATATATATATATATATATATATATATATATATATATATATATTATCAATTGGATTGTTTAAAAAGTACTTTGCTGCTTAACATAGAATTTTTATGATTTTACAATCTCGGGTTTTAAAAAATATGTGCTATGTAAAAAAGCTGTAATACATTTAAGAACTGTATTATTAGAATACGAAATGTAAACACAAACAAATAACAGAAAGCAAAAATTAATTTATAAAGAGTTATCTAGCTTATTAACAAAATGTAGTAGGAAATCAAATGATATTTTAGTTATATATTATTTATTGTAAATATTTTGCTTTATATTTTTAAGATGTTAAGTTTCCCCTTTTTTCTAGTCTAAGAAAATTTCAGATGGTCTTAATAAGCATTTTTTTTCCAAATTAAAGGGCGTATAACTACTAGAGAGGTTTTTATTTTAATCATATTAAAATTATTTCAGTGATTTGACAGTAATTTTCAACATACTATCTAAAAATCAACTTTATAAACATACAGAGTTTAAAATCGTATCCCTTATAGCAACAACTCCGAATGATAAACCGTCTCACTTGCCTAGGTTAATGTATTCTGTGTCGAAATCCAATGATAAATTAGCTTCCTGCAGTTGTCAACGTAAGAGATACATTATAGTGAAACGACTTAGAAACTTGAAACACTTTCTAAGAAAATATAATTTTTAAGTTTTAATAACTTCTCTCTCTCTCTCTCTCTCTCTCTCTTTCAAATGATCTTGAAGTGCAAATGGGGAAATCTTTTATCGTAAAATGATTAATATATTCGTTTTATGCATTAATTTAATTCTTATTAGGAATTTTAAGGAAACATATATTTTCTGAAAAGAAATATGTCAGTGTCAGAACTGAAATACCCGTTTCATGCATATATTTAGTTACAAAGTCGCCATTTATTTTACTTATTGTTCAGTTCCAATGCAGTTTTATTGTAAAGCAATGTCAAATATCTACATAAGTAGTCACATTATTTACATATGCTTGTTAATATTTATACCCTTAATCATTGTGCAAATAATTTTCATACTTTTTATGTAAAAATAATTAAGGAATACAATTTGTTACGGTCTTATAGAGTGAGTAAATAAGGAGCTCAATAAAGACACTTACGAGAATATTTTGATTTAGCATGATTAGCTGATATTCATAAAGTAAAAACTTTGCTCGGTTAAAATTTGAGCACCTCAGGGTGTGTTTCGGAATTTTTGCGCACACAGAAATACTTAGTGAGATAAATATAATATGATTGTGTATTTATTGGATAAAGCTTTAAAAGGAATTAAAATATTTATTTATCCATGTATATTAACTCAGGAGAAAAGAAAAAGAACACTCTGACGTCTTTTGAATCACAAATGTGTATATTGTTGCGAAATTTTGAGGAAAAGCCTTTGAAATTGTGCCCATAGTTTTTTTTAAACTTAACATGTAACGTATGGTAAATTTTCTTCTATAACATGTTTTTAAATAAAAATTAAAGAAAGAGTAAGATAAAATTGTTAAGTAAAGAAAAGTAGAATCTAAGTGGACATAAACATTTTTAATATTTTAGCCAAAATGATAAAAAACTTCGAAACTAAGGTTGCATTTTAGATCTGTAATACTCTTTTTATTTAAAAGCACATATTGCATTTTATAAAAAAGAGTTAATATTAACCCAGACTACATGGATAAATATCAGTTTTTCTGGAAAGAAATATATTTATGATTACATAACTATAGAAAATCATAATAAATCAATACAGTATATGGTTTCTTTGATAAGCTATTTTTAGCTTTTATTCGTATATTTCTAATATAATTTGTATTATTATGAATGTTCTTGAGCATGAATCCACTATAGGGTTAGACACACTTTATTTAAGGAGAATGGACAAAAATATTAATACTTTCATCATCATTACTAGAAACAGTAACGTGAGCTAAAATAACATTAGGATTAATTAGTTCATAATATATAAATAATGACAGCCAAAGAAATAAGAACAATCAAAGAGGAAAAATAGATTCCAGACGGAAGACTTCGTGCAAAGCGTTTCAGACGGTGATATTTTTTCCTGTATTTTGATTTTCCATAGTGAAATAAATCTATATCATGATTAAATAGGAAATTCTTCTTCACATAGCTGTAAGAAAGTAAAGTGAAACTGCGATACCTAATTGATGCTGGATTATTTATTTTAAGATTTTAGATTAGTTCTTTCTGTCACCTTTTATGGATGAGATTAATATATTTTCCTTTCCTGCTAGATCTAATCTCTAAGCTGTTGTACAGAACTCCTTATTTTACTTTATTTTATATTCAGAAGAATGATGGATAAAGAGGCTGAGGAACTAAAAGCGATTAAAATAGTTTCATTCTCTTGTTCATATATTGAAAACTTATTTAAGTTTATTGGATAACGCAATTTAATTCATTATAAACGCATTTTCATTTACAATATAATGTTATAGTAAATAGACTTATATTAATACTACAATTGAAGATACATAAAAAAAACGAAGTGTGAAATGGGAGGTTTTTTTATAAATAAGGAACTCTACCGAAATGATATGTTCTATTTTACACCCTTTTGAGTAAACATATTGACAGGTGACATACGAAAATAATTTATCTTTAAACGCGATTGCATACATCAGTTTATCATGAGAATTGAGTACACTTGAAAATTACACTTCAGTGTTAGTACAGTGTTTTGATTCTTTCTAAAAGTTCATTTAAAAATCCAAAAGTTTCTCTTAATTTTAATTATTTAATTATCTAAAGTCTGGACGTTTAATAAGTACATGAAACAAATAATTAAGTTTATATCAGCAAAATGAAAAAAATTCAGTAGTTCAGTTCAAATGCACGGCAAAATATGTGTCGGTTGAATAACAAACAGAAAAAGGAAGAAAGCAAAACAAAAGTATTTATCCTTATCAAATTCGCTCCAATTTGAAAAAAAAATGACGTGATCTTTAATATTATACCAGGACCATAAAGAAATAAAAACATAAACTTTTAACCTTACCCACATACTTAAATACTAGCTAAAAAGCAGCTATTACTTCATTTGCATTATTTATTTCAATTAAATTTCTAATTTTCGATGGAAAAATGAAGAGAATGGAAAGTGCGTTTAAAATAGTTTTAATATATAAGAAATTGAACACTAATCTACCACATATCATTCAGATGTGTGTCTCCAATCTTATTATTTTCTTTTTTCAATACAAAAATGAGGTAAACGAAGACGAGATTTAATCAATGTTTCTTAAAATGTGGGGCGCACCACCCTTGGGGGCGCGACCATATTGAAAAGTCGAAAACAAAAAATTATTGTAAAAGTTATAAATTTACTGAAAGTAAACAAATTACATTCTGATATAATAAAACATAAATACACATTTACATTGGTATAATACACTAATAAATTTATCAGTATTTTTCAATGTATTTCATTATTAACCATACGGGTGGTTTGCTTCCTCCTGAAAAAGCATTCTTAAAGCCTTTTATTTTTATTTTGCAATCTTCTGCAAAAATGCAACAAGCTTCATTCCTTTCCCCCTTTTAAAATTTGGGAGGTCGAAAGGAAGAATTCTATGACATAGTTTGACCTCTTTGTTAACTGAGAACCAGATCACTCGTTTACAGCTAAATGTAAAGTTGCCTTGGGCAATCTTGTATGAAAGTTGTAGTTCCACTTGGTTGTTTTACTGATATGCTCAGTCAAATTAAAATTAATACAAAATGAAGGGTAAAGGAAAATGAAATAAATGGCGTGTTAGAAGTCGAAAAATAATTATATTTTTTTTCAAACAAAATTTATTTTTCTATAACCGTATGTACATACGGTTATATATATACGATGATTATATTTATGAAATAAAACCGATCTTTCTATATTCAGTTATATTTTTAATTTAAAATAACATAAAAAATAATTTTAATTTAACTTTTAATTTAGTTTAATATAAATCATAAAAAAAAATATTTTTGTGTTATATGAATATTTTTCGGAAAAAATCTAAATTTTCATTCCTAGTGCTCTCCTTTTTAAACTGCTTCTATTAAACAAAAATATATCTTCTCTATATCAGCATTTCTGATGGACATAACACACATTCAGTCAATAATTTTTAATTTTAATGGGGATATACTTTTTCTTCAAATGCGAGTGATAGTATTTCTAAGCATTTTCTACTCAAGTTTAATTTTTTACCTTTCAGTTTCTTTTATTACAAGGAAAATTGTCATCGATAACTACATTTTTCCACAATTCAGTCATTACAAATTCTACTGTGATAAAATTTCTCCCCAATTAATTTTGTCTTTCAAAACGGTACACTTAAAATAATTTTGTTCAGTGAAGTTAACCTACAAATCCACAATGTATCCACACACATACCAAATTTTTAAAACAAATAACCATCTGGAACTGTATCATGTATTAATTTTTTTGATTATACACAAATATTGCCTTCTGTGGTGAAGACATAGTATGAGATGTGGTGTATGATTTTGAAAGAATGTTTTTGTATGTGTGTAGAGTATTTTTGAAAATTTAAATATCACTGAAGCTGATGATATAACTGCAAATGAGCCTTATTTTAGTGTGTGCAGTAATCAAAATGAAACACTTCACTGTTAAACAGCCCATGAGTTTATATTGAATATCAAACTATTCGCAAAGTTGCTTACAATTTCTATTCAAAATGTTAAAAAAACAGAAATTTTAATATATCTTACTGCTGTCAAAAATATTCATAATATGTAAAAATCCTATTCGTCCTCTTATTTCAGCACATTTTAAAAACTTTAGCTGAAAACATTTTTTTTATATTTATAAACAAGGCATTCAAACTCACAAAGTTATAAAAATGTCTTTATAATTTTTAAATATACTACTATAAAACGCACATGGATTGTAAGATCAGTTTTAAAAACTTTTAGATGAACAAAAAACATGTAATTTTGGATTGATCAATATTTTAATGTAATACACAAATATACATGTTACTAAGCAAAGACATTTGAGAAATCAAAGTTCCTTCTGAAATAAACGTAATTGAAAGAAAAATGTTTAATTTGCAAATGATTGGAAATAAATCTTTATGTAAAGGGTATCCCCAAAGTGAGGCAATCTTCAAACTTCAAACTCAAACTCAGTGGCACAACTTCACATGAGGTACAAATATACATGAGGGCCAGGCCTAATATGCCCATCCCAGTATATGTGACCATTGGGCGCTAAAGTGCATGAACAAATGTCCGTATTAGGTGGTCTGTCTTAAATAAGTCTTCCAATGCTTAAGATCCCAAGCAAGATTGGTACTTATTTATCGACACACTACAGTGGGGATGGAAGGCAGATATGATCTTACCCAGCCCATTAATAGAACCCAGACCTTTGTTGTGGAAGTAAGGTACACTATCACTTGACCCTATAGGATGAAAAATAAAACTTAATGATCGAATCTTATACAATTCCCTAAAGAGATAGTCCAAACTTTTTTTTATGTAAACTGATTGGACGGAAATGGTTAAATATGAATATTTCACAAGTTGCATAAATAAAAATTAACCGTTATAGTTTATGTAAATTTTAAAGAATACAAAAGGTGTATTTTCACTGCACGAATTTTAAAAGGAGTACGGTTTACGAAAAAGTAGTACAAATCTATCTAAAGTCGGAATGCTTAACTTAGATATTGTCAAACACAACAATGTATTGAAAGTCAATTCCACAATTTTTTGTTATAAAAAGTTATGGAAAATTACAAGACTTATTTTTGTATTTGTAATTTTTACATTGTTTTCCTGAAAACTTTAAAAGCTAGAGCGGCATCCATTAAAACCGCGGGTCCCTCTCTGTTTTCCCAGCTCGCCCCATCCTTAGCCGACTTTGTCGTAGTAAGTGAAAATGCCGCATTTTGTTTATGAAGATCATTTTATTGCAGACTGCATGTTTCATGTATTTAAGATGGTTATTTTGTATTTTCTACATCACTATTTTAATATCTGTCTTTAAAATTACATAAATTCTTGACATTTGCAACAATGATCATTATATTATTTATTAGTATATGAATGCGTCGTCAAACGATTACCTGATTATTATTACCATATTTAGTTGACCATTTAATTAATATTAAGTATAACATAACGCATAAATTTTCTGAACTTTAAAATAATTAGTTCCAAAACTAGATAGATATACTCATAATTTTTCATTCCTACGGTTTATCTTCTCAGCTTTGCTTCTATTAAAAATTTATTGTATATTCATGAATATGTTTAGCATATTCTTTGCTCTTAACATGCAGTTTTCAACCGAATTGTACGGAATTTTCGAAATTTATTAAAAAATACTAAAAATGCTATTTAATAAAATTTGAATTTTATATTATATTCAAAGAATTGTTAGTACTTATGGTAAATAATTTTTAACTGTGCGATACATTTTTTTTCGAAATTTCAAATGAAATTTATAATATAAAATTCCTAGTTTTATTTGGTTGAGATTTCGAAACCTATCCAGATGTTATTTACTTCTTTAGTTGGCCTTTAAAAAAGAAAAATAATGAGGTATTTTGCATAAATAGATATTTTTGAATAATAATTTGAATGTCGTTAAATAGCTCGTATTTAAAATTGATTTTTATGTTTATTTATAAGCATGAATGCCTACTGTAAATGTGTCGTATATTTTTGATTACCATTTATTTAAACATTTAAGGTATCCGAACACGTTGAAAATGACCAAATTCGGTCAAGACAGATGTTTTTATTTTTTTTTTTTTGTTGAATAGAGCTATATTTTGTCTTTATAAAACACACTTTTGTGTTTCTACACTAAGTAGTGGCCAAGTTACAATCAAATTTATAAAGTTAGAAAAACTGCAAGTGGGTATTTGATCTACCAGAAGTGTGTGCATTTAAATTTCTCAAAATTTATTATTGCGAGTCTTATAACATAAAATATTACAAATGTATTTCTATAAAACTCTTTGAACCTGATATGTTGTTTTCTAGAGGATGTACTAAAAATTAATATTGTATGAATAATTTTTGAGTTATGGCTAGTTATTTAGATAATGGTCCCATACAAAAACTGTAACTTTTCTTTTAATATTTATTCATCAAGCCCTAAAATTTTCAAAGTTTATAAAACATTAAAATTTTAGTACAATTTCAAGATAAATGCATCCAATTTGTTTTAGTAATAATTTTACTAATATAAAGTTATTACTTTTTTCTCCAATTCTTTTGAAATTTTACAAAATGATTGCTAAAATGTACTTATAATTGTAATTTTTCTGAAATTTAGGTAATTTATTTTAAATATTAGTATTTATTGATATTGAGTCCTAAAAATAATGTATAATGTTTAAAAATGTTATTTTGTTAAAAAGTACCCCGAACTTGTTCGGATAACTTAAATTGTTTTTTAGAAAAAAAGAGGGGGAAATCTTTATTCGTGTTTTCTTTGAAGTAAATTGAATTTGAAGCACTTAAGATTCAAATATAATTCGGTGTATCTTAACAATATATAACTAGGTACTGTACGTAAATTTCTCTGAACACCTTGTTTTGAAATCTAGGAAAAAAAAACTAATAGATGTTAATTAGTTTTTTTTCTCGTTGTTATTTTTATCAAAGTGTAAGAAAATGTTTCAAATTATTTGATGAAGTTTAAATTTATTCATTATTAGTGGTTGGAAAGTTGAAAAGGTTTCAAATTTTAAAGTGTTTGGTGTTTTATTAATTTTTTGGCACCTTATAATGAAATAATCATGTTTCAAAAACTGAAAGTATTGATTAAGATAAGAAAAATGAAGCAATAGAATATACATAAAAAAGTAAGTTGTCTGACTGTATAAAATAACAGATTGCCCTATTACGCCGCAACTTGTTACAGTTTCAAATTGATATGAAATTAAAAGGGAATTATAACATATTTTATTTATGCATTGGGAATTTTCAAATCTTTTAAAATCTCAAATCATGCTGACAAACAAACAACTACTGGGCTCTAAAGAAATTCTTCCCTGATTTTTTATGATTGCTCCAGGGTTAAAATACGGGGTTCCTTGCGAGTTATAAAACTTCGTATTAGTGTCCTGCTGTGTGGCTTCCACCGTTCCTGATTATCTTTCAAGATGTTAAACCTTTAAAAGGGGGAAAGGATTTCAGAAAAATACGGCTAAACCGCTTTTGAGAATCTTACTTGAAGACAAAATTATACGTGCGGTGCATTTTCGAAGCAGTTTCAGAATGGAGGAATTTTACGTGCAAAACGCTTGGAGGGCCAATTTAAAAATATTAAGTTCCGAACAAGTTTGACAATATTAGCAGTGACCCCATGGGGTTGTATTAACACATATCTTCCTAATTTGTACGGGTTATAATTAATGTCTTAACTACCGATTTAAAGTTACGCGATTCGTTCTCTAATGTCTCCGTTTTCATCATATGCGCGCATTTTGATGGGTTTTTGGGGAGGGGGAGGAGAAAAGAATGAATAAACAAATCCTTTGCAAACCCTATCAACGTCCTTTTATTGCATTCCAAAGTCTTCAGAATAATTTTATTGACAGCAGTGCACAGAAAAGGTCACACTTTGGAAAGACGTATATATACGTCCAGAAAATTTATGTTTTGGCAGAGTGAAATTTTTATATACATTGATGGCATATAAGAGGGTAAAGTAGTATTGTAGCTTTCGTGTCAAAGTATAGTAGTATTGAATTGTTATTGTATGGAGGGGGCTGCGATGAAAATGATGATTGAATATTGGGTCGCGAATATTGAAAGTTTAAGAAGCGCTGGA
The DNA here is from genome assembly GCA_019973935.1 of Trichonephila clavipes. Classification (NCBI taxonomy): domain Eukaryota; kingdom Metazoa; phylum Arthropoda; class Arachnida; order Araneae; family Nephilidae; genus Trichonephila; species Trichonephila clavipes. The sequence continues at coordinate 388,655 of BMAU01007057.1, read as the reverse complement.
TTAGAGCGATGATCATTTTACTAAATCGCGATCATCTATTCATTAGGACTCATTAAACAAAACTACGAAATGTAAAAGATCTTAGTTTTAATACATCATTTACACCACTGTATATGAAATGATTATTTATAAATGTGTATCTGTATTATCTAAGGGCTAAAAATAGTTCTTAATTCCTTTTTTAATTGCGATTATATGTATACGAATGTGTAGTACCGTTAATTTAAAACATATATGTACATGAGTTTTTTTTTAAAAAAAGTTTTGATACTTAACTTGTTCTTACAAAACGGGTAGTTTGTATTTCAAGGACGTCCTTTGTTCAAAATCAATGGGAAAAAAAGGAGACTACTTATGTTTAAAAATTCCTTTAACACGAGCCAACATATGTTGAGCCTAATAAAATGAGATGCTAGTTTGGAGGTAGCTTTGAAGAGAAACTGCCTTTCTTTTTGTTCACTTTACACACGGGGTCAAATAGCCCTTCTTGTGCCACTCTCTCATGTACTCAAAAAGCCACGTTCTACACTTCACTAGCTCACTCAGAGAAAGCCATATCGAAAAAGTTACGCTCTTCACACACGTTTGAATGTGTGTTAAATATAGGAAAATATTTTATTCCTTCTTAGGACGCAATTATTGTACCGATGATTCTGGCACTTCCTTGTCTCCTATGGCAGTTCCTTTACAGTCAACTTTGTGGCCATGTGTGAAAGGAATTCACTCTTCGCCAGATGTGTGACGACAGGGCAACAGTTGGCTGGGACAAAGCTGCCTTCAGTGAAACCGGCATAATTGTTTTCTGAAGCTTAACATTTTTGGGAAAGGGAATGCGAAGCGTTCCTCCATCCCATTTCAAAAAATAAAATAGGTCTACATTTAGGATGGAGAGGCCTGGAATGCTTCCTGATTGGTGGTGATGAAGGATTCAATTTGGTGTGTCTACGGTGATTGCTTCGGAGACATCCGAGATGCAAAATTTTGTCCAAGAGAGAAGACGATAGTCTCTCCTGCTATTGATCCACAATGGTCTGTGAATTAGCACAGACTTAGCTGCCCAGAAATTATGGAACAATAACGGGGAGGTATTTAAGGCTTGCCTGTATGGGCTTCCTTAGTGAGAGCAGCATGAGAAATTAAAATCAAAAATTATTTAAGAAATTAAAATCAAAAATTATTTAAGAAATTAAAATCGAAAATTTAGAAATTTTGTAATAGTCCTTCGATACATGATGAATAACAGAATTAATTATACGGGGTATTATATGAGCCTAGAAGTATTCTTATGTTGTTTTGTATATACATTTGGGTTGTAGTTTTTAAGCAAATAATTTGAAAGGTATTGGTGTTTGGCAGGTTGTTCAAAAATTTAATTGCCAAACTTTGAATATAGTTTTTCAGGGAAAAATATTGATACTTATATAAATACCTTTATTTTTAATGTATCTATTTAGTTTGGTTATATTTCCGATTAAAGGAATGCTTCTGAAACTTTCGTTATTCGTGACCCAATTTTCAATCATAATTTTCATAGAGCCTCCCTCATGCATTAACAATGTATTGATGTAGTAATAATGTATAATACTTTGACTCGCTAACACTACAATACAACCTAAATTATAAACTGTACTAATTATCAAGTATTAAATTTTGTATGCAATTTTTTTGTATATGATAAGCCCATGGAAAAAAATCACTGGTAATTATTAATTGTGTTCTTAACTTATTGATATTTAGTATCAATACCTTGTTTCGTACTGATACATTTACTCGCATAAGTATATTATATCAGAGTAAATGTGTATTTTTCATTTTTTACTATGTCAACATATATTTTTTTTCCGATTAGTAAATTGATAACTTTTTAAATAATCTTTTATTTTCGACTTTTCAATACGATCGTGCCCCTTTTGTAGGTTTATCAAAGCTCAAGGGGAGGGGGCGAGCCCCACAGTTTGACTAACACGGAATTAAGGTATCCGACTACGTTCGAAAGCTTATGCTTCTATTATAATGATAATTTGCCTGTATATAGCTCAGACCTCCCTACAGAGGCTCAACTAGATTTTTTGAAAAAATCAAATTATTTTCAGAGTTACCACCCATTGAAATTATTTTTTTCGTTTTTTTCTCAAGATTGCTCCTCTCTGTTGTCGTAAAATATGTGAATAAACCTCCCTTCTCAGTTATATGTTTCAAAAATTCTAGTTGAGACTCTGTAGAGAGGTCTGAGCAATATACAGGCACATTATCATTATAATAGAACCCTTTTTCACAAAAGGAGAACATTTGGAAAAAAAGATTATTCTTATTTAATTGTTAGCCAAAATATTGTATTTAAATAAATTTTTTGTCAAAATGGCCTGAAAACAATTTTATGCATATATTCTAATATAAGTGACACTAAATATCATGAAAATTATCCATTAATGCGCTTTTTTAAAATCACGTTTTCGAACGTAGTCAGATACCTTACTGCATTTTGAGCGTTTTCCAAAATTTTAATATTAGATTTTGCTGCACAGCGCCCCACAGGGCAAAACTGTTTCCTGCAGAACTTGTGGTTTGTCAAATCTCAAGAACATCTCCCACTTTACTCTTGTTTTCAGGTGGTGTAGAGAATTAAATTTGTTTCTTCCCTTTTACTTTCAGACCTACCAAAGTCATCCAATACTTCATAGGTTAACAGCACGTTTGCTCATTGTCTTAAAACATATAGTAAGGCTAATCATTGATAAAAATAAGGTAAGGAAGTATATCTGAAAATCTCGTCCTAGAGAAAAATACCGTCTAGAAATTCTTAATGATTTCTTCTATTATTAAAATCTTTGTAAAAACCATATCTCTCTTAAGGCATTTGAAGTAAATACAATTATTAAATTGAACTGTTTTAAAATAATATTTTCTCTAAATAATAATACTTTAGATTAGTTAGAGTTTTTTTTTGCACAAAATAGTCTAATTATTTTAAATTTAGTAGTATATAACTGTTTCTCGTGTCCATAGATTTTAATGTAATTTGCATAATAGAAATCACGAAGTTCTTTTTTTTTTGTAATTTGATCTGATAAGGACAATAGTATAAATTTGAATCAATACACTTTTATGTAATATAAGTTTCATTACATTATATAATTGTATATTGTATAAGTGCGAACATTATGCAAATTTAATATTTTTTTTTGCGAATTAATTATATATTTTTGCACACATTTAGTACTTTACAAAACCAATTGCCGCAGAAATAATTACGGTCACATCACTCACGGATTTTGACCAAAAAACCAATCCACAAATTAATCAAAATATTTGCTTGTTAAAATTTCTACGCATTTTGTGAGCAAATTAGAAAAAAGGCATACATTTTTCTCTATTTATGTAGTGCTCTTAGAGATAAAGAAGTGACCGCAGTAGCCTAGTGGTCAAGGTATCGAATCGTGGCTGGCTTGTCACGAAGTCTAGCCTAGTTTCAATGAAGACCCGCCGTGTAGGGGGGCGATGTAAGTTAAATCTGTCAAGAGTTCAAACGTCCTCCCGTTGGTGTGCTGTGGTAGATTGGAGAAGAAATGCACGCTCAGGTGTCATCCTCGTTACCTTTCCATGTTTCAAAGTTACGGGGTCCGTCACTAAAAGCAATCGTGTAGCTGAAGAGTGCAACGTTATTATTCACTCACTCTCTAGAGATAAAGAAAAAAATCAGAGGTTTTATTAAGGAGGTGGTAGACCTTCAAAATGTGAAATTTTGGTGAAAATTGCGATTTGATTTTTTTTTTTACTAATAATATTCCTTATAATTCTTTGTATAGTTCTGTCTAAGGATTTTGTCATTTTATTTTTTAATTACTGAATTATTTTTTTATTTTACTCAAATAAATGTTTAAAATGCACTTTTCTTAGATTGAAAATTGTTATCTATGTTACGTAAAATGCTCCTTGCGTTTCAAATTATGTCATATATCATTGAAGTTTTCACAAGTTATGAAAGATGATATAATTCACAAATTTGCGCATTAGCTTTCTAAATAATTTAACGGATCATATTTTGTGCGGTTTTGAATACCTTGATTGTGTGATAATTGGGGAAATATTTCATATAATATAGAAAATTTGTCTTTTTTTCAACAAATTTTGCTCTCGATTTAAAAATATATGCACATATATATTTTGTTGCAGCTCATCTATGTATAAAACAAAAAGTATGTACGTATCTTAAAAACTAATGTGCAAAGAACATTTTTAAAAACAATTGTAAAAACTTAATTTTTAAAAAAAATCAGTTTATAATAGTTTTTTAAAGGAAATATGTTTGAATTATGAAATATAATAATCCTTTACTCTATTGATTCCATTTTCAGCTAATTAAGATAGCAATTTAAAAAATTAGTTTTAATGGTTAACCGTTCCCTTAATTCCTAGATCAGAAAAGAGTTCTATAACAAATAGAGAGAGGATTAGACTTCTATTTTTATATTTTAAAATTCCACACACTATACACAGAATACAACGGTAACCAAAAACCAATTACATTGAGTTAACTCCTAGATAATATCGCATGATCAGATCAATTGTATTACTCATAAGAGATGGTTTCAAGTTTATCTGTAGCATTTAAAAGAAGTGTTTTTTCAGGAACATCACAGAGAATATCACACGGCTTCATTTTGTCAATAGATTTCTTCATGTTGACCTTTCAAATTATCAAAGTTCTATAGTAATACATTTTTTTCACTTGTTTCATCTCCGGTTTCGTAGAAGCCTTGCAAGTTTCTCTAATTAATGTTATCAATCGTAGATTTATTTTATTTGAAAGAATTGCTGGCAATTGAAAGGCAGCACAAAGAGATGACAAAAGCTTCTTTCGAATGTTAAGCTATTAAAGATAAATGTTATTTCTAATAAAGCGCTAAATCTTTTTCATTGAAAGAGAGTTATTTGAAGTTATTTTTAGAAGCTACATTCGGTTGTTTCAGAAATGAGGGACAGAAAGACAGAAATGCTCTGTAATTGTTGCCATATATGTATGTATTGCTGTTTTATGTATACTTGATAATCAGTGTATTTAAAAATAAATCCCATAACATTTCAAAATTTAGAGCAATGATATACATTTAATTAAAACATAAGTAGTCTATGTTTTTGTAGTCATGAATTAAAAGAATTGCACCAATAAATACTTTTGAATTCTTCCATGCAATATTTAATTTTTCATTTTAACTCCTTTGAATGTTCCGTTGGAAGTTTAAATATCTTCTATTGTAAATTACAATTATGTATAAAACAAACAAACATGAAGAACGAAAATAAGTTTTAAACCTTTATCTACCACATTATAATTTACTGCAGTTTTTTTAATGCAATATATATTTTTTTTTAATCACTACATTGAAAATTAAGAGATATACATAAACAAAATACTCAGCTTTGGGAAATTTAGTTCGTTAGAGCTAATTAATTGATTAAAGATATCCAATTGTAAAATTAACTATAAATACTGTTTACTTAAAATAAATAGTCAAATCGTTTTCTAAGCTCTTCATTAACATAGAAAAAAAAAAAGAAGACACTTACCTTTTGACATTAACTAATTTTTCGGAACAAAAATGAAAATCTTCGCAATCCGCTGAAAATGCCGTCAGGGTAAAACGCACAATGTTTATTGTAAAACCATTCGTCTTCCCCACTAAAACACTCACCATAGAACCCGTGCTGTAATTGATCTTGGAAAAGTGCATTTTATAGATTATTCCTGCTAAGTATCGTCAGAGTATTCCTAAAAATGGTCTCATTCTATGTAATTTTAAAGTAAGTCGTACTTATAAGAATTGTCGGTAGATAAATGGTTGAATAAAAGTACTTCTTAGCTCTCTCCCAAAATATCACTTTGAAACAGTTTTCCAGATAAGAGATTAGCGTTATGATTTAATGGTTTGTACAAAGGAAATTTTCAGATAATTTTCAAACAGCTTTAAATAAAAATATTAACAACGTGTTAAAATTAAATTTCTAATACATATTTTCTTGTGTGTTTTTAAATACGAAAATGAAACAAATGTATTCATTGTTTTTTACATGATCAAAAAATTTTAATAACTGTTATATATATTTTGTTATGAAAAGAATGAAGCAGAAAAGTGAATAAAAACATTATACATTAAACACTATGGTAAGTTTCTTCTTGCATTACATCATTCTAAAACTAAAATGGTATGATGGAGCTGTTAATTACTTCCGTGTTTTACCAAAAATAGAACTCAATCGAAAATCAATCCCTAGGCAGATGATCTCAATATAAGCCCTACATCAAAAATAAACATTAGTTTCATTAGATTTACCTTAGTGTATAGGATTCCTACGCTGACAAGCTTAACCTCAATTAAGCTTGTCAGTCAAGGGTTCCCACACACTACCGAATGTTCCAAGTCCAATTGCGGCACATGTACTTGTTTGAAAACAAGCATTCTTGGCCGCGACTGTTTAGAATCTTCAAATTCCGAACATTATATGTTACTGATAATTTGCACTAAACAGAATAAAGTTTTAAGGGGAATTATATATTAAACCTCATATAAAATGTATGCAAAAGAAAGTATTAATTTCCAAAATTCAAGACTTTCTTTAAGTTATCCGACTACGTTCGGAACCTTGATTTTGCAAAAACGTGTAAATGAATAATATTTAGAATATTTTGTGTCTCTTAGGTTAGAAAATGTATATAAAATTGTTTTAAGCACATAATTACAATAAAAAATTATTTAAGTACAATATTTTGACAAAAAATCAGCATAGAATTATCCATTTTCAAGATTTTCTCCTTTTGTGAAAAATTTTCTATTATAATAATATTTTGCCTGTATGTAGCTGAGACCTCTGTAGATAGGCCCAACTAGAATGTCTGAAATATTTAACTTAAAAATGGGTTTATCCATGTTTTACGACGATGGAGGGGAGGAAGTTTAAGAAAAAAACTTCGATAATTTTTTCATTTGGTTGTAACTCTGAAAATAATGTTAATTTTTCAAAACTCATACTATATACAGTTATATAAAGGCAAAATATTTTTATAATAGAAGTATTTTCACAAAAGGAGAAAATTTTGAAAAAAGGTTATTTTAATTTAATTTTTTGCCAAAGTATTGAATTTAATAATTGTTTGTCAAATTGTTTGTCAATTTTATACATGTATTATAATCTAAGTGACACTAAATATCATGACAATTATTCATTTATGTGCTTTTTTAAAATCACGGTTCCGAACGTTGTCGGATACCTTAAAGAAAAAAAATTGTGTAATGCAAAGGCGTTTTGAGCTCGGTTAAACAAATTTTTAACAGGAATATACTCGGATATATAAATATTGCAATCATAGATAAAGATAGGGCATAAAAGAGCTGCTTCATCGTTTACAAGAGAAGAATTGTTGATGATTATAGGGATCCAACTATGTATAGGAAAATAAGTTCGTAAGACTCCAGAAAATAAGAATTATATACAGATTTCTACAGAAACAGTGATAAGAAATGCTAAGAAGCGTTAATGTTGATTAACACAGTAAATACCATCATAGATATCAGTAACCATTGTTTCCTATGTTACAAGTCATTATTTGTGATTGTATTGCTGGTAGAAGAACTAATATGCATACACACAGTTCAGTTGTTCACAGAACTTTTATCATAGCATTTGCGCTTACAAAACACCACAATTACAACAATTTAACATATCTTTAACATAGGATATATAGCTTACTTCAGAAAAATAACCTGTGGAGTGTCTCAAAAAATATGACATCACTGTGTTTGCATAAATGTAAATTTGTGTGCGTTTAGATTACTTTTCCTGAAAACGAGTCATCATGCGTCTTCAAAAAACATTAAAAATAACTTTATTTTCGGGTAAAAAAGGGGCGATGAAATTAATAATTAATTAACGATATAATGAAAGATTGAATGTCATATAAATTCTGTGAAGACTGAGCAAAATTGTAAAGGATTGAACAAAAGTGCCATAGAAATGAAAGTCATTTTTAACATTTTATTGCTTCCATTTCATTTACTTCACTTTATGTAAAGTAAAAAAAACCATTGAAATTTCTGTACAAAAAATCGAACTTTAACCTGTTTTTAATAAAACCTTTGAATAACATGCATATTTTCTACATTTTTATATATATATATCTAGCCATGGAGTAAATGTTCGTGCATTTTGAAGCTGAAAATTTATCTCTATCCTCCTATTTTGAGAAAAGTGATTCTAAATCGTTTTCTCTGCCGATTCTGTTAGCATCAGTAAGTACCCTTATCATAATGACTAAATAGTTCTATTATCCACCAAAAAGGTGGGTTTTTACTCTGTCCAAACGATTGATAACTTTAGTGACTGAAAATTTCTAGTTTTGAGTGGGAATGGCGAGATTTATGATGATTATAGAAAAAAAAGTTTTTACTGTTTCAGATATATCAATACTTTTGTGGTTGGGAACTTCTTTGTGGATATTTTTAAATATATCCACGTAAGATGTGTGTGTCATATGATGGGTGGTTTGAATCCCTTTAATTTTCCATATACTTAATTAGAATTGTCTCATCACTGTTGACCAAGTTGTGACAGATTCTATCCCCATTCTTCCATTAATCTTCTTGGGGAAATACTTCTTTAACTGTTGTTTAAGTTAAACTCCAACTTCTGTAGAGAAAACTTGATTTCATGATAATTTGAGTGCTATTTAAACTCTATCATTGATTGTGCAAATCTAGAAAAGAACTTTCTTTAAGTGAAATCAGAGAATTTCCTTGCAAAAACCGTTGTGCAAGAGAGAAGAAGTTTAGATTAGATTATATAGCCAACCCACACACAAGAGAGCAGATGGGTACTCTTCCATCGGACTAAACTCACATAAGTATTCAATTACTTGTCAGACGATCTTAAGATTGTAATTTAATTAATTGCCCACGCAGTTTATAATCCTTGATTGATCCTAAATTGTTTAAGCTAAAATAAAACGTGGGTATTTTGATAATTATGTCAGCTGATTTGAAGTTCAAACTACTCCTGCTGCAATAGGGCAGCGGCAATGTAGTAAATGAACTTAATATCACACATATACAGGATCTCAGACCTGCTTAGTATAAGTTCCGGGATTTAAGTGATAGTAATTTCGTGATAATTTTACCAAAGAGCAGTATAAACTCGAAGACTGCTATGTGAATACCACTGATTAAATTGCTGACAACTGATTATTTGCAATGAAGTTAACAGTATTGAAATGAGACTGAAAACGCCATGCTCAATGTGCTTTTCTCAGGTAAATTGTCACTATATTGTAGGTACTAATTAATCTGGTATGAGAGAGTTGCGTTGAGCTAAATATTTTCTGTGTAAAGCCCCGATATAGTTTTGAAATTGTAATGGCTTGGCCCGGCACCTCGAGGAATGGTCACTTTTCGCTACATACAATGCTCGCTGGGAATGTGCAAGCTAAGCGATATATTAATGAAACCCGGTTACCGTAATATCCGCATTTCTTATATTGGTGTACTCCTTTATGTGGATGATAATGCAACAAGTCATTTCACAAATGTTATTCAGGGCTGTCGTCTGGCGGCCATGTTTGACAGATAAAATTTCTACCAAAATGCTTGGAATCCTTAGGAGGTCTACTTATTGCTACACAAGCATAGATACCCTAATTTAAGAATTTAAAGAATAAAGAAAAAAATGTATTTAATATTGTTTGGATTAAGTCACATTGTCAACACTGACGTTTTGGTACAACAACGGACTTTATTTTAGTCAGGCACAATGTTAAAAAATGTTTTATGAGTATTCCTGACGTGTTCTTGTAACAGGCTTCGTGTTGAGCACGTGAATATTTGTTCCCTCTTTTTGGTTTACCTACTCATATATCAATTTTATTTATATATACCCCAGGATATCAATAAATGTTTTCAATAAAAGTTTTTAAAGCAACCTGTTTTGATTTGTATACATTTTTAAGTTAGACAAATAATGTCTGATAAAATTATTAAAAAAATGTTTATAGTTGTGTTAGGTCTTAAAACACTAGCGCTTATTTCAGATCACACATGTAAAATATATAAATATTTAAATGTATTTTAAGATAAAATGCTCTAAATTCTTTTATTAAAAATGTAGTGTAGCAAAATTATTTCCACTAGAAATTTTTATATTAAGTCCAGTGCAAACGAAAAAATCTGTTTTATAATTTCCTTTTTTGCACCACTTCATTCTACTGGAAGACACAATTACAGAATAATAATAATTCATTTTGAGTACGGATGATTGAATTACACTTCATCTCTAACACAAAATTTACAAACACATTTAAAAAAACAGTTGAAATTTTAAATTGATGTCTTTTTCCAATGATTGAAAAAACAACGTTATTTCTTTGATATTTCTTATTAAAATGCACAAGAAAGCACAAAATAACTTTTTCAAAACATCGCAAAATCTTCCTAGAGTTCTGTTACTGTAGCTTCTGTTTTCAAGTATAAAAAAGTGGAAATGTGAAATATTCCCTATAAGTTGGTTTTCATCACAAATAAACATGCTGCAATAAAAATAAATTTTCCACTCTGACTGCTTTTTTGAGATATTACTATGTTGCTGGTGTGAAGATTTTTTTTTTTTTTTTGGAAACGAAGATTTATTTTTCAACTAACGTAAGAAAGAAACAGTCGTGAATGTTGATAAAGGAGAGAATTTGGAAACAATGATAAAAATGCATGTCTAAATTATTTCTTTGAGAAAACTTTAAATAAACAGTTATAGATACAAATACACATCTTTATTGCTTCTTCTTCACGTCTTGAGGATATTGTTCAGATGCTACATCTATGAGTAGAAACATTATTTCAGCCGTCTAAACATAGTGGTCATGTTCACTAGTCCGAAGATGATTTTGCATAGGGGAGTTTTGAGATTTGGAATATAGATGGAAAATACGTAAATATTGATTAAAAAATATGTTTATAACATTTCCATAATTGTGTGCTATATTTTAAAATATATATTTTAATAAAAATGTCCTCTACATATACTTCGGTATATATTAAAATATATGAAATGGTATGTATATTTAAGTGAAAATTTATATGATAAAAGTGTCAAAATATTGATTTAAATGCACAGAGGACGAGTTAGCATTAATATTGCTGTAGAAGTATGTCAAAGAAGAATGTACAATCCAATTAACTTTCATTTTAAAGTTAACTAATAATTAAAATTGGAGATATATCCGAAATAATATATACGTTTTCTATTAAAATCACTATTTCCACGTTATTATATGAATGAGTCATATATTTAAAAAAATATATCTGAGCAAATTTGAATGAAGGGGATTAAGAACTTATTTGAATAGAAAGTAATCCTTAATATAACTTCTAAATGGCAATTTCTCGCATATGGCAAGAGAAATAATTAAATTCTATTTATAAATTTTGCTCATTGAATTACAATGAACATTCGAATAAACTGCTAAATATCAACACGGTAGTTATGTAACGCATAGTACGTAAGCAAAAGTCAGAATTACGGAATACAGCTTAATAATTGTTTGGGCGAAATTATTCCTATCTTGTTCACAACAAATATATTTATCTTAAGTTAAAATTTTCTAAGATTTTAAAAGATGTAAAGCTTTATGTTGCTTCCCAGTCATAACGCAATTATTTATGCAACATTGGTGAACAATTGGTTTGCATATGCGCAGGCACACTTTTAACTTCATATCACTAGATGCATGGAACACGGTGCGATCATCAATCCCATAACTCTCATATCATGGAATTCCCCCAAACTTGAGACTACAATAAATCAACTGAACCCTGACACTTGCTCAGTCTTCAGAAATGAATTAATTGCGATTATTGTAGAGCATGATGATATCATGTCGTATGATTGGGATTTGGGGGAACTATGGATTTTATCAGATAGCCGCAGAGCATTACAACATCTTAGAGGCTAGTTCTCCACAAACGAGGAAATCAGCAGTTCCATTCTGCTCAACGTGAGGAATGTCTCTCAGGTTCACGATGTTCACCTTCAACAGATACCATCACACGTTAACAATAGAGATAATGAGATAGTCGGTTGACTTGCCGAAGAGTGTAGTGAAAATGAAGCGGCTTCTAGCACTTCGCTCACTTATCAAGAAATGTAATGCAAGATGTAAAGTAAATTTAAAATGGCGTGCTCCACCTGCATATTAATGGTACTCAGGAACATCACCCTGGCTCTTTGCTGAAAATCAAATGTGACCGTGGCTCCCAGATGGATCTGACTAGATTAATAAGTAGCCACTTTTTCTATGATAGTGGAAGAAAAATCCGCCCCGCGCGCGTTTGCAATAAAGGCTGTAACCATCCAGCTTCAATGGATCACATTATGAGATGCATTGGACTTTCAAAGAGGAACTTAACACCCGATTCCTTTGTTATTATACATTTTTTGGTGGTCAACAACGTTCTGAAGCTGATCTAATACATGTCAGATCGTTCGAGGATAATAACCAAAAATAACAACATAACTGCCATATAAAATTTAGATGGAACTGATATTTGTCGGCAGACATTCTATGAGGTTTTTCCTTTTACAGCTAGAATATCACACATTCGATACATTAAAATTTTAATTTCAGGTTTCGATGTCTTTAGCTATGGAGTCAAATTCAAACAACTTTGATAACTCCTACTCTGGTTCTGAATAAATAGACCATCTGGATTCAAGAAGCCAATTATAACAGTTCGGCTTGCTTTTTTCGTAGTATAATACTTAAAAACACGCACAAAAAATCATATTAGTCCGATAAAAAGAAACCTGTTAATTTTATTTTTTTTTGTTTAATATATATAAATTTTTAACTTATTATTTATTAATTTTTTCTTAAGACATTCATTATTTTCCATTTATTTTTTTTGAATTTTTTTTCGTTTATTTCATTATTTATCTTTTTTTAAAAAATATAATCGCAGATATTGATGTAGTTTTATAAATTTCAATATGTCTTGCAATTTTATAAAGTAATACATTTTTACAAATATAAATTCATTAACATGTTAAAAGCAATTCCTTGTAGTATAAATCATAAAACATGTTAGAAATGTAAGCTAAGTAAATCAGATCGTTTATTAAAATTACATTATCTTGAATTATTGCAATATTAATAACAAAAAAATAATTAAATGTAACAAATGTAAAAATGTCTTTCCGACAAAAAAAGTGCTTTACATTTTTAGATTCTCTTTTAAAAAGCAAAAAAAAAAAAAATTCTATTTTATTTACTCCTTCAATCATCGTGAAAATTTAAAAAAAATTATCACCTTGATACATTTAACATTTTTCATACTTGGCGCAATTCGCAATTATTACAGTGCTAAACAATGGGTGCTAATGAAAACTTAACGATTTTAATAAAATTTAACTTCTAATAATCTTGAAATTCTTCGTTAATTCTAAAAAAATTTTTCGACTGGACTGAAAAGGTAAATTACAAATACAGCATGTCTTCAAGAGATTTTTATATTTTCCTATTTTTTGCATAAAATCTAAGCAGGTTTCATTTCCATTAATCCTAGAAATATTGCTCATTTTACCCTAAGTTGTTATTCGCGAAATATATATAACTCAGAAACTTAATATTTTTCCTGCCTTAGTGCTCTTTAAACAAAGAAAAGAACTGTAATGTATTCAGAAATATTATTTAATTGACCACAAATATTAACACATATTGCAAAACAGAAACAAAGGGAAAATCTATATATTTTTTAAGAAAGTAGCATTTTACTTGCTCGTTAAATCCACTTCACCTCGATAATATATTTTCTGAGATGTAGCCAGACAATAATTTAAATTTTAAAAAATGCATATTTAAATTTCGTCGAAAGTACATTTTCAATTTTCTTTCATTATGCAATAATGTATTTCTATTCCATTATAATTTGATATGTTTCTCACCACTAATGCATATGCTTCTAAACATGTAAACTCCAAAAGAAAACGTAGAATTTCCCATTAATGCTTTTTGATGTATTTCGCACGGCTGGAGCTTAAAATTCAGGTTTTCGTGTAAGAAATCCAGATGTTTCGATGCGACAATGGGGTAAATACTATAAGAATCATGTTGAAAATAGAAAATATATTTTGTTCACATTTGGCGTGACTATAAAATATGAAATAAATTTAAATCTCTAAGTTTGGGAATAAATATCTATTAAATATGAATTTTCCATTCTACGATCAATAAAATATTTGCATTTGCTTTTTTTTTTAAATTTCAATATTTTAGCTGTCTTCTTGCACATAAAAAGTAACACGAGTTTTTTTTTTTAAATTTACGAAAATTTAAAAGTTTTAAATATTTAGACCTTTAGTACTTAAACGTTTTAACTAAGATTTAAATAAGACTACTTAAAATTAATTTAAAATGTAAAGGAAAAAACGTTAGATTCCAATTACATGAACCTGCGTAATATTGATATTTTATGTTCTTTTCTAAAGGGAGGGCACCAAATTATTTACTCCAATGCGTATCTAATATATAAATTTCGAAAAATGAACAATATCCTTGATTATCTTTAACGTACTTGAAACTTCTGAATTAAATAATGATTTATGAATTTTATTTTAAACATTGCATAAAAAAGAAGCGTCACGTGTCTATAAATAATTACTTTGAATATTTTATAACATTATGTACACAATACTACATTGTATACGTTTCCAAAAAAATAATTCAGTCAGAAGCTTCATCTTTTCAAATGCTGTCACATAGTGTCATTTTGAAATATTACTCTTATTTATCATTTGAAACATATAGTAATTTAGTTTTGTTTATAGTTTCGTTTCTATAGTATACTTTATAAAAAAAAGAGAAATAATAAAACAGATACGCAAAAAATAAAAATAATATTACTGGTATATTTAGAAAAGACACTGTTATTTCTCCCAAATTAGAAATTCTCATTAAATGCATTAGATCAGCATTGAACTTTTCTTGGCACAGCTACTTGTTTTACATTATCCGACAATGAGTGAGATAACAAGGTTATAAAAAAAAACCATTGCATTTATTGCGTGTTTTTAAACAGTATTATTTAAATTCTAATTCATCTAATACAGTGTTTTTCAAACTGTGGGGCGCGCCCCCCTTGGGGGACATGGCAGCTCTACGAGGGGGACGCGAGCTAATTGAAAAGTCTCTCGAAATAAAAATATTAGTAAAAAATATTCATTTACTGAAAGTAATCAAACAAAATGCATTATGATATGATAAAAAATAAGATTGGCATTTACACTGATATAATGCACTTATAAATGTATCAATGCTACACAAAGCATTTTAAAATTAATTTTACAATACTATGTTAAGAACAAGTTTAATAATTACTAGTGACCCCATGGGATAGTCACATAAAAATATATAAAAAAATTAACACTTATCTTGATAATTTTCACTGTTTATAATAAAATATCTTAAATGCCGATTAAAAGTTACGCGATTTGCTTCCCAATGACAACCGTTTTCCATGTAGGTGCACGCATCTGATGTATTGAAGGGGAGGAATAAAGAAGCAAAAATAATCTGAAATAAGTAAATCCTTCGCAAACATTGTCAACGTCCATTTATAACATTCCAAAGCCTTTGGAATAATTTTATGGACAGCAGTACGCAGAAAAGATCATACGTCTTAAAGACGTATATATACGTCAGGGGGAATTTAACGCTTTGGCCAAGTGAGACGTTTATATACGCCGGTGGTACTTAAGAGTTTAAAGTCGTATCGTAGTTTTAGCATCAAAGTATAGTATTATTGGATTAAATACATTGTTATTGTATGAGGAGGGGGCCGCGATGAAAATTACGATTGGATGTTGGGTCGCGAATGTTGAAACTTTGAGAAGCACTGATCAAATACATTACAGACTGTCAACTGTAACACATCATTTGAGAATATTTATTTTATTTGAATTCTATTGTGTGGTATTAGCTAATAAAAAGAAATTTTCCATACACGAAGATTTTGTGAAATGGAACAACCGTCTCCAAACTTTTGGCAATGTATCTCTG
This sequence comes from Trichonephila clavipes, assembly GCA_019973935.1. Taxonomy (NCBI): domain Eukaryota; kingdom Metazoa; phylum Arthropoda; class Arachnida; order Araneae; family Nephilidae; genus Trichonephila; species Trichonephila clavipes. The sequence continues at coordinate 372,565 of BMAU01007057.1, read as the reverse complement.
AACAAAAACGAAAATAACCACGTAAGTTGTATTTCATAAGTAAGAATATCATGTGTTTGTGTACTAATTCCCTTTTACATTTTCTCTCTAAAGATTTTATTTACGTATGGGGAAATATATTAATATAATCACAACTTTATATTCTAAGATATACCATATATGAGTTTTTCATAAGATGATGCAATATTACACCGTCCGCACAGTCCGTGGCCAATCACCAAAATCTTACTAGAAATCATTTGATTCTAAAAGCTTCCGGTGAAAAAGAATTCTAAAAAGCTGAGATATTTCCCTAACGAAAAAAATGCTTGTCTGTATCGCATTAATGTCCCCGTGTCATTGTGTTGTGTTTCATCGTTGTTTGTGTTCAAAGTGTTTTTATTAACTAAGTAGATGCACACCAAAAATTACAAGAAGTTTCTTGAATCGCTTAGTGACTTCAACAAATCAATAGCAATGTATATTACTTTCTTTTTTAGCGTTCTGAATGATCCGCTCCAAATATTTAGCTCATTTTGCCCAATCTCTTCGAAGCCACTGCTTTTATAATGTTTATGTCTTTAGATAATTGTAAAACTAGGCACAACTATCAATACAAAAACTCATGTGATATTCGATCAAAGAACTCGACTAGAAAGTGATCATAAATCTACATTTTACTCAACTTTCGATTATGAGTTTGTGTGCTCCAATTTCGATATCACTGGCATGGAAGGTATAAAAACCGTTGAAAGCCTGTAGAGATGTTTTAATTCATGGAATGATGGTTATACTTGAGAATTCAGTTTTAATCAGTTGCAGGGCATTTTTTTTCAAAAGTTTTAATAACTTAAGGCAGTGCTTCTCAAAGTTGCAATACTCGCAACCCAATATTCAATCATTATTTTCATCGCGCCCCCCATACAATAATAATGCACTGAATTCGATGATGTTATACTTTGACGCTAAACCTACGTTACGACTTTAACCTCTTAATTCCCCCCTCCCGTGTATATAAGCGTCTCGCTAAGCCAAACCCTTTTATTTCTCCAGACGTATATGTACGTCTTTCCGAAGTACGATTTTTTCTGTGCACTGCTATCCGTAAAATTATTCCAAGACTTTGGAATACAATAAAAGGACCCTGACAATGTTTGTGAAGGATTTACTTATTCCAGATTATTGTTGCTCCTTTATTCCTCCCCCCTCTCCTAATACATCACGTACGCACGCCTACGTGGAAAACGGTTGGCATTGGTAAGCGAATTGCGAAACTTATGATCGTCAGTCAAGGCTTAATTTTAAACCGTGCAAAAATATCAAGATAAGTGTTAATTTTTGTTATAAATTATATATATTATGAAACTGTGGGGTCACTGGTAATTAATAAACTTGTTTTTAACTTAGTATTGTTACATTAACTATAAAATGCATTGTGTAGCTTTGACATACACTCAGGAACATTTAAAATAGCGACCCAAGAAGAAAGCATCGGATTAAAATGAAATTTAATACACAGAATGACACAGATGAGAGATTGACTTGATCTCAAAAAACAAAACAATTAAACGAATACAGGGTGTGCAACGACACAAATACTGGGCAACTTAAATAGCGCGTTGGATCACCTCCAGCTGCAATACAGGCCGCCAAACGGTCCGGCATTGAGTTGCTTAGACACCTTATTTTGTCTTGTGGTAAATGGTCCGACAAATCTTGAACAGCCAACACTAAATCATGTACAGAATAAAACGATGGCATCTGCCGTTTTAGCTGATCTAACACTTGCTCTACAGGGGACAAATCGGGGTAGCAGGCCGGCTATGGATGAGTCTGAAAATGACATAGGGAAGTCTTCAGCAACTCTTTCTGTATGCGGACAAGCATTACCTTGCTGGAAAATTGCCTCTGGGAGACCATTTAGGAAAGGTCCTACATGGGGTCGAATAATATCATCAACGTTACGTTGGCCCGTTAAGGTTCCACGCATTACAGTTAAAGGGGACCGGTTATCATAAGCTATGCCTCCCCCAGACCATTACACCAGCTGTGAGGGCAGTGTGACGTAGATCAGTGTGGGGGGAATTGTAGCGCTCACCAGGGTGCCTCAACACACGTACACGGTTATCATCTGTCCCCAAACCAAACCGGGATTCATCACTAAACACAACCGTTTGCCAATCTGTGACATTCCACATTGATCTGGCTTGGCACCACTGTAGACGCAGTTGCGGATGTTCCGGTGTTAAAGGGAGTGCACGGAAAGGGCGCTTGGATTTAAGATTTGCTTCTGGAAGGTGCATGGAAATTGTTTGTTGGACAATTGCTATTCCTACGTCTGCTCGTATCGTTGAATGAGTCACTGTGGGGTCCACAAGTGCTTGCCGCACGATCCTTCGATCCTCTCTCCTCGTGGTCTTCCTGGTCGCTCCAGACCCGGTTTTCCGCGCATGGGTACCTTCTCGTGTCCACTGCTCCCAACAATTTCTAACGGCACACTCCGAACGATCCACCTGACCAGCAACACGGCGCGTTGTCCAGCCTGTAGTTTTCATCCCGATGATCAGGCCTCTCTCAAACTCGCTTAACTGTGAGAAATATCTTCTAGCACGTTTACCTGGCATGCTTCGCTTACCAAAGCCTTCCTACAATCGGCGGGTAATCGTAACGTTTATGAATCTTCGAATTTGCGCTGGCTAATATAACACCCTCTTACTGATTGTAGCGCCACCTCGGCGTGTATGAACATGCTTATTGGCTTAAAACTGGGATCATTTGCATATCACATTACGCTTTACTTATTTGTAAAGTTTCAAGATTGTATTTAGCTTCCTTCTTCGGTCGCTATTTTCAATGTTCCTGAGTGTATATAAAAGTGTAATATATCTATGTAAATGTGTATTTTATTTTTTATTATGTCAGAATGAATTTTGATTGTTTACTTTCAGTAAATTATTAATTTTTTTCAATAATATTTTGTTCTCGACTTTTCAATAGGCTCGCACCTCCCTTGTAAAGTTGTCACGTCCCCAAGGGGGACATGCCCCACAGTTTAAGAAACACTAACTTAAGAAACAAATATCTTCTATGAAATTAAATCAACACTTGCATTAGGTATTGATTATAAAAGTAGCACACAAAAAATTAGAGTAGAGAGGTATCAATCTTAACTTTTATAAAAACTCATTTAACGTACGAGGATAAGTAACTCCTGGCGTCAAATAAAATATCGCCCTGTTGTATCTCTTATTTTTGAACCACTTCTAAGTTTCAACGAAGATACAAGTATTGGTATCTGAATCTCTTATACACCACACATCATATAGTCAGTGGTTTATAAAGTAAGATCAAAGGTCGAGAGTCCACCATACTCGAACCATATTCTAATACGCGATCTAACATTATTTTTATTTTATGGATTGTAGGGAAGAAGAAAACAGAAAACAATATTAAGTTTAAAAATTTAAATATATATATTATTGCAATTTTGGATGGATTAATCAAAAAGATCATCGGAAAATAATGTTTTAGGAAAGTTAAAATATATTCAGAATTTTATTCAATTATTCATAAAAATCATAATATTCATAATAATAGATTGGAAGTGCAAAAAAAGAAAAGGAAAATAAAATCGCCTCTTCCAACTAAAAGTTTTAAATACTCTCTAACATGCTCTTATTATGTTACAATATTAAATATTGGATGAAACGATTGCATTAAAATCAAAAAACAAATGTCTAAAATAAGTGTAATTATTCATCAAAACGTCATTCAACCATTACAAACGTGTCATTTTTTTCATATTTATATTGAAACAACATGTATGTATCTAAATCTTATTTAGAATAAATAACATTCAAATTCCATCTACTATTGCGAAATTAAAATAAATATATAATGCAGTAAAGGCGTTTTTCTTACTTGTATGCGATTTAAAATAGGCAAAAATTAGCCAATATGCAACATTTTGGAAGTCATTATATTTTCGTTATCAATACTTACAAAATAAGTCTAAAATCCTCATTTTTCATGCTAAAGTTTAACCACTTTCACATGATCCTTATTTAAACAATGCTTACAATAAAATAAGAAACGTCTTAGTTAAGACTAAATAACAATTAAATAAACACTCCAAGAAGAATCACAGAAACCCCTTGCTCCAGTTTCAGCAACACTGAATGATAAATAGAATCCTCCATTCAGAAAGGTTAATGCATTCTTCGTCAAACATTACACGCATGCTCGGTTGCTATCATTGTCACCGGAAGAGATACATTAGAACGAAACGACTCACAAACATGGCATTCTTCGGAGAAAAGAGTAGAAATACGTACAATTGTTAATAACTTAAAGGTCCTTAAAATGCAAATGGTGAAATTATTTACCTCTAGATAATGAATACTCGTTGTTGAACATGTTCGCGTGATCCAAATGACGAAAGAGGATAGTATGTATTTACACAAAAGAATTAGGTGAATGTAAGAATAGAAATACCTGTTTGCCCGGATTCCGATGGAGTGCACAGATACTTCCATCTTGATGTTTATTCTTTCATTGATTTACGAAAGCTACTGCTTGTTGAAAAGGGCTGTTAAAATTAACATTTTTAACATCTATTTCGAGTTCTCTCTTCATACCCATTGTATAAATAATGGATAGGATTCCTATGACAACGACATTTATTTTATGAAAGGGCAAATCATAAACGCGACAGGGCATCAATGAAAGATTATCAACATCGTAATGCAAAGCCAGACGAAGTCTATTGATGACCGACCTCATAATTTTGAACATTTGTTAACTGATGAGGATGACACATTAGGTTTCATTCTCCTCTCTTAAGCTGTGGCTGTGGTAGCGTAGTGGTTAAGGTAATGGACTCATGGCTGGCATGTCGTGAGTTCAAGTCTAGTATCGCGGAAGACCCACCGTGCTCAGGGGGCCGAAACACGCTACATACAGTGAGCCTCAAATATTTTGCCGTTGGTGTGGTGTGGAAGTTAGGGATGGGTTGACAGCTCAGGTGTCACCCTCTTCTCCTATCTATGGCTCAAAATTAAGAGGTCCGTCACCAAAAGCCCTCGAGTAGGTGAATAAAACGGCGTTAATATACACTCACTCCTCCCTTAAGTTATTCGACTACGATAGGAACCATTATTTTAAAAAAAAGTGCATAAATGGATAATTTTCATGATATTTAGTGCCACTTAGATTAGAAATGCATGTATAAAAGGGTTTTTAAAGACATTGTGACAAAAAATATTTAAATACAATATTTTACCAAAAAAAATTAGCTTAGAATAATCCTTTTCAAAACGTTCTCCTTTTTTAAAAATGTTTCTATAACAATAATGGTTTGCTTATATGAAATAAAGACTTCTCCAGAGAGTATAAACTAGGAGTTTTAAAAAATTCTCGTTATTTTCAGAGTTACTACCAATTGAAATAATTATCGGCGTATTTTTCTTAAAATTTCACCCTTCTGTTGTAGTAAAATATGGATAAATCCCCTTCTAAGTTGTATATTTGAAATATTGTTGTTCAACCTCTGTATAGAAGTTTGAGGTATATACAGGCAAAATATTATTGTAATAGAAGTATTTTTCATAAAAGGAGAATGTTTTTAAAATTGGTCATTGTATGTTCATTTTTTGTCAAAATATTGTACTTAAATAATTTTTTATTGTAATGATATTCTTAAAACAATTTTATATGCATTTTCTAATCTAAGTTATACTAAATATCATAAATATTATCCATTTATGCGCTTTTGCAAAATCACGGTTCCGAACGCAGTCGGATACGTTAAACAAGCATACCATGCCAACGGGAGGACTTTGAGCTTTGACAGATTTAATTTGTTAGCCGCTGGACATGGTAATTTTTTGGTACGCTAGGAATCGAACCCGTTTCAAGCTGGACATGAGTTTGTGACCATAACCACGCGGTTACAGCGGAAACAACATTCATATGAATGTTGATGTGATGCACATGCATCAAATATACATAAGAGGGGGGAGGGAAGAATATGCTTTTTTTTTTGCAATAGTATTGAAGAAAAATGATAAAAATAATTTAATTTAAGGTTAGTATAAGTTTTTTTAACGAAATTTTATGATATATATGAGGTTATCAATAAAATAATAAAATACTATCCGTAAATTAGAATACACATTTAATTATTTGTTTCCAAATGAAAAAAAGATACAGAAATTATTGATTAATGTAACATACACCCTATCATTTCTTGCCTGTTTATATGGAAAATAAATTTTTGGTTTTGAAATGATAATATATAATTATTACAATACTTATTTAATTAATTTAGGACAATATTGCATTAGTAATGGTCTGATGACGATTTTGCATTAAATATATTGAAAAAATTGTTATTCATTATAAGTAAAGTTGTCACTAATAAATGTTATTTGAAAAATTATGTGCATTGTGCAAAATTCATTTTCATGTTCAATTGATTTTTTTCAAATTTGTTCAAGATACTCTACAGTTATTTTACATGTGCTTTTGTAATATTAAGGATAAAAGTTTTACACATTTTAATTTAAAGCAAAACAGATAAATTCGGATAAAAAACATATATATTTTTTAAATATTTCTATCAAATTTAAATAAAAAAAATCAATGTGTGTGTGAATCCAGGTAAAAATTATTTAAACACATTTAAAATTCACCTATGTGTAAATGTGCATGCATAAAAAATTTTGCATCCCTACTTAAAAATAATCATCCTAGTAAGCATTCAGACAACATACATAGCGATGTAAATTTCAACGGTTAAATAACAGGGCCATTAATAAAATTCTCTTTTTTTGCGCAAAACTAGTGAATAATTGATGATAAAGGTAAAATAAACATTTAATTTGCAAGCAAAATGCTTGTTTAGCTGCAATTTTGAAAAATCAGCTAGAAATCCTTTGAAAAAAGTGAGTAGAACACTAGATGATATACGTATTCATTCAGGAAATTGTTTGGAAACTCTAATTCCAATGCATTAAAACACATTTCTCACGTATTCTGTCAGGATCCTATCAAAATTAATGCAGTTGAAAATAGACTACACAGTAAATGCTTTTCTATATCATTAGTATTTTTCTATTCTTTTCCACTTTCATCCACATAATAAATACACCATTAATTTAAGCTGTGAATGGTTAAAACCTATCTTATCATTTATCATCCATTTTCCGTCGAGAATGTGTCAGGGTAAAAGCGCCCAAAAAAAGCAAATGGTATACATTTATATAATTACATCTGTGAAAAATGGAAGTACCGCTGTTATATTCCCTGTCGTATTGCGCAAAAAATTGAGATATCTTTTTAAACACTATTCTTTCATCTACAGTTTATTTTTATGTGTGTATTGGTAATTTACTAACCATAAAAAACATGAATAAATTTATTTATACATACAGACGGTCTGCTATACATTGAAATCAATTATCAGAATGCAAAATAACACGACAATCAAGGAAAACATAATATTTATACATATGACATTAGTATTCCCAGCATTTCTTAAGGGAAAGAATCCAATGACTAATATTGCGTCAACTCATAAATGAAATTATTATTCATCCATCTTTTTCATAAAATAATGAAATATAAATCAATTTATATGCGTTATATGATTATAAATCGTTACACCCATGTCATTAAGAACAAATATAAGTAATGCATTGTACAATTGTACGTAATTTTAAGCAATGCCCAATGTGCTGTTAGAACTTACGGAGCAAACAAGCTGTTTTCAAAAGCAGACATACAATGTAAATCCTTCTTTCAAAAGTTTTGATAAAAATTCCATTAAAAATTGCAATCTGGGAAGCATGCTTTATTTCTCTGCATAATTCCCTCCAAAACATAATCAAATGTTATATCTGAGCATACACGTCTGTATACTATTCATAAGAGCTCAACGCCAGTTGTCGAAACAACAAATCAGCTTCATTTTTGTTTTTATCATCGTGGAAGTTTTGTCTCTTTCAGGTTTTTTCAGGCAAAGAAATAGATGAAACAGGGCCACTTTGAGATCTTAGGCACACTAGGCACGTGTCTGGGGAGCAGACGATTTGGGAGCTCAAAAAAATTAGAGAGCGAAAAGAAAAAAATTAAAATTACAGCTAATATACCCCTGCTATGTAGCTCTCAACACCAGAAATTTTCATGAAAAGGTGCAAAAAGATATGACAGAATAGCGAAATTTTTGGCTTTAAACTACTCTAAAGGTACAGATAAAGAACAGTTTGTGCAAGAATGCCAAAATTTCAAAATGTATAAGAAGTTGGATGAGAAAATGAAAAAAGCTAACTGTTTGATGCTGCTATGACTAAAAATGATATTACAATTGAAATTGATTACAATGATGTCAGTAATGGTTTTGCAATGATCAAAGCTCGAAGAAGTCCTTTGTTGTTCGAGTACAACGACATTGACTCAACAAAGAAAAAGAGATGTCGAAAAGCAAAAGATAGCAAAGCGACAAGCGATGAAAAAGCTGACAAATAAGAAGTTGAAAACAGTTCATGGAATATTGTATACTCTATTCTGTAATTCTAAACGATTTCGTTCATTTGCTGTACTAATTTACAAAAGGGTGGTTCATGAGGTGTGAGAAATGAGCAAGAGTGGCCAAAATATATATGCCACTGTCCTTTCCTTATGGCAGCCTGTTTCTTGTCTTGAACACGGCTGGTCCATAGGTGATGGGTAATGAAAAGACTCCCCAAATAACAAAAACAAAGAAAAATAAAAAGAGTAAGAGAGGTAAAGGAAAATCCGTCCCACACACAACCAAACCTGGCAAGGTAAAAACTGAATGAGGGGATGCTCTGGAGAAAGTGGGAGGGGGCGTAACAATTTGAAATGCTTAAGGTGCAGGGGAAGTTAAAGTCCGCCTTGAGATGAAAGAAATAAAAATAACGGAATGTAAGGTCAGCGATAGCAAATAGTTTTTGTTTGAATAAGATGTAACTCTGAGAGAAACAGCAGCTGAGCATAAGAGAACAATAAAAGGTTCAAGGTTAAAGAAATAAATCTGCGAATGTCTGACTAAAACTTAGTCACTTTCTCTCTATGTGCTGCATCTTTAATTTCTCTGAAAACGCCTCATTCTTCAAAAATATAGATTTGTATTTATTCTTTAAATCCTAAGAACAATAAAACTTTCCTTGTATGTGTTTACTCAATAAGTTTCTACAGGATTTTTGATAAAAATAAAATCACAACTAAATCAGATTAATTCCACATTAAAAAGTTTTTACAACTAGAAAATTAAAATGATAATATATGAATATTAATTTTGGATTAAATACTAATTTTACTCAAAAGTTAAATATTTAGAAAATCGACAATTAAAAAATTGGTAATTTTATAATAGATTAATGTTTTGTTTATTTGTAACTTTGCCTGATTTTTCTATTTCTTTTTGTTTTAAACAGATCCGTTATAAAGTGAAAAATTTAGAGTAATTAATTACTAAATGCTGTTTAAGAAAAATTTTATATTTATATAGGCTTCATTATTCCTATGTATAAATCATAAGAAGCGGAAAATCTTTTCTCATAAGAAAATTTAATGCGTCCAGTTATTTTAAAACATTATCTATTTGCTGATTTAATGTAGATATTCAAAAAATTGCCCTTGTTGAATGTGTATCTAAAGCTGAATGGCACAAACATGCTTTTAATATCTATAAAATCTGCATTCATTGAAAGTACTTAAAAATATATTGCCTTTTGAGTGTTTTTGGTAAAAAATAAAAAAAAATGCAAATCGAAACCACAATAGAAAACAAAAATCAACAATCAAAATTTCTGCTTTATGAATTTTTTGTGACATCAACTAAATTGCAAATGAAGAATAAATTATATTTAAGAAATAGAGGGATATAAAAGATTTCTTCAGAAAAAAAGGTCTTATTCTTTAAAAGTATTAAATTTTTTTAACTATATTCTTCCTGAAACGTATTAGTTCCCTATTCCCAATTTTGTCTGAAAATAAAAAAAAATTATTATACTCAATTACTTGCAAGTACCAGATCTCTCTCTCTCTCTCTGTTTTCTTAAAATCAGATGAGAGACAACAAAACTTATTTATCAGCTTTGACATTGGTTCAATTAAGCAATTCCTAATTTAATACAAAAACCAATGCCATGCATTTGAATATCAACCTTCATAAAGAATACAAAAATGAAAATGGTATTTTAGAAATGAATAACATGCGTCTATGTATTAGTATTTTCATTTAAAATATTTTGCATCAAAAAAGTCATCGAAACATTTATATAGAAACTGAATTTGTTCCATTTTAAAGAAAAATAAATTATTATGTTACACTTTTAAGAAAAATAAGTTATTATGTTACACTTTCAAACTTAATATAAAAAAATTCTATTTCAAACAATTTATTACCATATTTATATTTTTTTAAAAAAGTTTATTTGCTAGAAATGAACATAACAAGTATTAAATAGATTTAAAAAAAAGATATATATATATATGTATATATATATTTATATATACATATATATATATATATATATATATATATATATATATATATATATATATATATATATATATATATATATATATATATATATATATATATATATATATATATATATATATATATATATATATGTAGTGTATTTTCGTTAAAAGAGAGAGAGAGAGAGAGAGAAACAAAAAATATTTAGCACAATATATAATTATCATAAAAATGCATATAATGTGTGTGCTAGTTTAAATTATTTGAAACTTAATTGAGTAATATGAGCTTCCAAGTTATTATATAATAAAAATATGTACTCTCCTACGCAGTTAATACTTATAATTCAAATAATTACTTTTGAAAGTTTATTCACCAATGTCACATACTTGAATCGCAAACCTCGTGACGTCATATTTACGCACTGGCAAGATGACGGTTTTGTTCTAAGAATAGTAACTACGTTTTCTTTTTCAATCGAACATGTCCGGACTTAAGACGTCGTGAATGTATTATTCTGAAGGATCTCAAATTGTCACGGAAAGGAAAATTCATGAAATTCATTTGTAATTCTTATCAGAGCCCTAACCGTTTGAAGAAATTCTTTCTATTTTTAAGTTTTTGTTGAAAGGAATTTTTGCATGAAACATTAAATTATAAATTTGAAGCATTCCTTTTGATTTTGAAAACATTGTTTTATACAAACCAGTATGTGTTTGTAAAAAGTGCAAAAATAATAGTACATTTTGAGCAAAAATTTCTTTAATCAAATTTAACCTTTATGTAGTAATTTTGAGTATTATTCTAAAGAAATCGATTTTTTTTATTAATGTAAATAAAATGTTAAGTTTAAAACATTTTCTAATAAGCATATTCCATTTTGTTTATGGAAAACTTAATAAAGATATTTTAACACTAGGCTTTTTTATATGAAAGGTCAATAAAGAAACTGCAACTCTAAATTTGCTCTACGTGGAAGGTTATAAAGTGCAAAACTCTAAACTTTTCTGTGTGGAAGTTTATGAAGAAGAAGGGTATTATTTTAATTGTACGTCTGGAAGATTTATAAAATATTTGTAGCTTTCTAATTTTTCCTGTAAAAATATTTAATTAAGGTTGTAACACATATATATTAAATAGCTAATTGCCACACAAATAGTTTATAAAACTTATAAAAGCTCACTTATTTTCAATGACAGGACAAATTATTTATACATGGAATTATTACTATTTATTACAAGATTTTTGCACAATTTATAACATTATCTACTTATCAGAAAAATCAATGGAAGGCTTGGCTCCAAACCTTCCAAGCCTTCAGCTCTTTATGAGTCAGTTCGTGTAAACATCCTACCAGGACAACTCAACCCACCTCCCACATAAATACATATTTTGACTTCTACTTTGCCAGACTTATTGAAAACACGTGTGAACGAATGACTCACTTGTAGCTGTCTGACGCTGAAATAGGACTTGTCTCTGTCATGGCGTAGAGTACGGACTGTTTTGCTGAACATTAGAATAAAATATATGATAAACGGCTGCACTTTACATTTCTCCTGTAAGAATTACTCCAATACATGATATATATATATATATATATATATATATATATTTAAATTTCATACACTCAAACAACTTTTAATTTGTAATGGTGCATCAGAACTAGCAAGTAAATAATTAACTAGCTTGCCTAACTGACAGCAATTAATCGTAACTGTGCCTCTAAGAATTTAGAATCTCAGCAATTTTAAAATAATATTCCATAAGCACCAGCATACGATATTTTCCCTCCAATCACAAGCTCCGTAAAAAGCTCGAGATTTTTTGAAAAACCCCTGCCCGCTTTGTTCTCGCCATGTTGTAACGCGTCTGATGTATTTGTATTTTATGTTCTATGTTTCTGCTGTAAATAGATGGCGTCTAAATTTTAATTTGTGTTTGTGCCTAAATGTGAAATGAAGTGGATTACCATTCAACATGACTTTGCCTTATCAATACCATCCATATTACACCAAACATCTAAAACAGGGGTTGTTAACCCTGTGCCCATGGGTGCCTAAGTTATTCCTGTGAACTCGCGGCTGTCCGGTATATACTATACCAATATTAACCTTGGCAAACCTTATCAAATAAATAATTAGCCGTAAAATTATTGCACTGACTAGCTTTGTTTTCATTAGTACCGGTAACACGGTTTTATCTTTTCAGTTGTTATTGCCGTTTTGTAGATCCTCGTGTTGAACAAACCAAAATTTATTTTACATAATTAGGGCCGTACATTCATTATCATCATTTACTACAACGAATTCTTTCAATAATACAATTGGACAGTCTAATAGAAACTCTCTCAAAGGTTTCCTTGAATGACTGGTGTGTTTTGTATTTTGTTCATTCCCAGAAAGTAAATATTTTGATTTTAAGTCGGTGCTTCTCAAACTATTATTGTTACTATTATTACTAACCCAGTTTTCGATCATAATTTTTATGGCGCTCCCTCTATACAATAACAATGTATTGAATTCAATAATAACGTACTTAGGCGCTAAAGCTCCAATACAACTTTAATTAAGAACTATAGAAATTATCAGGATAAGTATTAAATTTTGCATATAATTTTGTACGAGCCCATGTGGGGGGCCCTAGTAATTATTAAACTTAATCTTAACTTAGTTTTGTTAAATTAATTTTTAAATACATTGTATAATGCTGATACAGTTATAAGTAAACTTAATCATTGTAAATGTGTATTCTCTGAGAATGTATTCTGATCTGATTCCTTTCAGCAAATTAATGATTCTTTAAATCATTTTTTTTACTTGTCGTTATGCTCGCACCTCCGTTATAGTATTATTTCGCCCCCCCCTAAGTAGCTCACCCCACAGTTTAAGAAACACTGTATTAAGCTATTTTGATTTCACGTAAAGAGAAAAAAAAGATTCGAAAACACATAGTAGTTTGTCGGGACTGTGGTATTATTTCGTGTTAACCGATATTTCATCTTAAGCCTTTTCGCGTTTAACGTATTTCAGTGTATTTATGACTACTCACACATGTTTGCACCCTAAAAGCTATTCAAAGTTAGAAGAAACGCTTCAAAAGTAAGCAAGCCAGATCAATCTCATATCATTTCTAGTATCATTCATCACAAACATTTTAAAGAAATAAAAAAAGAGAATGAAACCAAGATTTAACATAGCGTATAGCCATATTTGCGATTCTACTGCATAATGTTCAAAAGCCAACGGCTTGGCTAGGTTACTTTTTTAATGAGTCCACATCAGCATTCAGGATCAAATCTGTAAGTCTTAGCTTCAAACTTTCATTCTCCAACTTCCCTTCACTCTATCACAGAGGTTTCGCGCTAAAACGGAGCCTTCATAAAGTTCTTTAAAGAGAACCTCTTTTAATAGAATACCGCGTGTAAGAATCTCTTTCCTGCTTCGTGCCTTTTTTCACTCGGGGAATTGTAGCGGGCATATTAATTCCCTTATGAATATTTATCATTTTGTGGAGGTCTAGTTTGATTAACGAGTGTTTCTCATATCCTCTTGTAATGACCGCACTACTGAAAAGGTTACTTCATCGATTTGAACTACGCTTTTTTGTTTCTATTTTTGATTTTTTCCCCCTCGTTGGAAATCTCCATCTAGAAATCTAAACTGGAACAACTGAACCGAGAAAGAAATAATGAACGCCGCATGGATAAAATATCTGACTTTTTCTCAGACTGTGTAGTAGCTTGATTTTATTTTTCCGAAATTTAATTTCCTAGTTTTCGCCAGCGAGAGAAAGGTCTGATTTTTATCGATTTCTTCTCGGACAAGTCAAGTTTCTTTTCACGGTTTTTAAAAGGGTTTCGGTTAAACATATAATGTCATGTTTTTTTAGAAGTAAAGTTTCACTTAATTGGAAAAATGCCCAGAGAGAAGAAAAGTATTTATTTCGAATGGAGGGCCTTTTTGTAGATTCCCTTTGGTATTTGTTCATTTTTCGATTTTAGAAAATGTCCTTTGTGTTAGATTCAAGAGTTATTGTCACGTTGTGTGGTCATTATACATCTTGTTGTTCGTTAAAAAAAGTTTGTTCATTATGGCCAAAATAATTTTGTTTAGAAAATAAATTCCCAATTGCAAGAAATATCTAGTTTTACTTATCATTATTATTACAATCCTTGAATTTAAATAATTACTTAATTCTATTTTTATAGTACTTATATCACCAGATAATTTTAAATATATATATATTGAATTTCCTGCAATGCAATGGATTTAAAGTTATGATAATCTTAAGTTGATCGGGATTTGAGGGCTTTATGAGAATTAGTTGCAAATAACAAAACATTTTATTTAAGAACGATGATAATTTATTGTTGAAAATGTAATCCTTCAAATACAGGATTCAGCAAAAATATTTTCTGAATAAATCTCAAAAGATCTCTATACCTCCAACAGCACTCGGGCACTATTAATAGTGTCTAAAATACACGTATGTAAAATATTATTCACCAGCACTGCTCGTCCTATTCAACAGCCGAGGTAATCAGTTATCATGGTCAAGGTAAGTCTACTAATCGCTGGTGAAAACCAGACTGATTTTTGGCGAGCATTTCTCTATTTATAGTCTTCGCGGATCTTTCCAAAATTATCCGCTTGCGCCATAGGTCTTGACATTAGTGTATTTCTCTAGAAATTTCAAAAAGAATCTAGAGGGTCCCGAACTCACCAAAAATTATCACCAAGTTACCAACTTGGTCACCAAAATAATGCTAACTTGGCTCTATCGTTAAGTTTCCATTGAATCGTCATTGCAACTTAAGGGGGCGATATTGCTTGCGATTATTAAATTTTTAACACAAAATGAATATAACATAGAGAAATATAAAAGCATTACACATCCAAATACCAATTATTTTTACTATTTTACACACATTCGTAACAATATTCCTGATACACACACATTTTGAATATTTAATTACAGGTATAAATAATTAATATCTCGACAACAATATAGTCAATAACGTCATATGACAAAACATTAAAACACATATTATATAAGCACTTGTTAAAAACCGTAACTCAGTTCTATGTTAGAAAAATATGGTTAAATTTGTAAAAAAAAAATAGTTTAATATTGAAAACGGATTCTTAATATATGGTGTTTTTGCTATTTGATGTCATTTGTGAGTTATAACTCTTTTTTTTGAGTTTTTACAGTGCCGTTTGTGTTATTATGATAATTTGTTTTAACAATGCTGATTGTAATAAAGTTCAAAGTATTATTGCAGTTTTGTGTTATTACTACCCTGATTATATTATTACTATGTTGATTGCGTTATCACTATATCGAAAATGTTATTACTATCATGATGGTATTAAAATCCAAAGTGTTATTACTGCACTGATTATATGTATATTACTATCTTAATTGTGTTATTACTATGATGATTACATTATGTCCATCCTCATTGTATTATTTCTATAAGGAGTATATTGTGTTATTAAGTACTGATGATTATGTTATTCTAATGCTGGATTTTAGTGTAATTTATCAAAAGAGTTCAATAAGGTTAAAAATACACAATGTTATGTATCAATGTCTAATAAAAGGTATAAGAAGGTGATTTAAAATTATAATATTATTAATGTTATATATATATATTTTCAGAGTCACGGATTGTGTAAATTTTTTCAGGGGTACAAAAATGATAATTTATAAAAAAAATCTTCCTCTGGAGTAAATAGTATTGTAAATAACAAGATCACACACACACACACAAATAAAAATCACATGGTATTAATATATAACAAGTAGTAGTGATTTTAGTATCTGTGGAGCAGAAGTCGTTTATGATAAATTTCTTTTTTTAAATTACGCAACTTCCCATTAATATTAATACATGCTTCCAAAATAAAGTTATATACATTAATAATTCCTGTTATTCCACCAACTTTGGAAAAAAAATATAATTTTTAAGTAAAGAAATATGTAATAAAATTTACGATGTCAGTAAAAAAAATTACAACTCAAAATAAGCACTTTAATAATACTCCGGCTAAGTTGAACAATGATTTTTTATGTGTAATAGACAGTGGATTTTATATGATTTATTAAATTCTTGAAAACTGATATGGCAACTTTTTCTCGTTTATATTCTACTTTAAGAGGCCTTTAATTCAAACAATATAGAAAATACAATTTAAATTTTGCAGGATAATATGTGGATTAAAAGTTCATTATCAATTTATACATTTATTCAATCAGCCGAATAAAAATCGTTTTCTCATTCAACTTCTGAACAAATCATTGCTTAGATTAAAATTAATAAAGAATTTATAAAATCAGTTCAAATTAGTAATTTAGATTTGGATTTTGTTTTTTGTAACAAAAATTTTTATCTGAAAATTCAATATTCGTTTAGCAGTCCATTTTTAAGAAACTTTTTTAAAAGAAAAAAAATTAAATACTTTCTTAAATAGTTAAATTAAATTTTATAAATTCTATATTAATTTTTGGAACCTGTCAGACTCGTCTGATGGGAATTTCAATAATCAATAAGTCTAGTATGGAATGGGAGGATCCATGTAATTAAACAGTCTTGGCTCTTTTTTTTTTCCATCTATGGAAGATAAAGGAAAAGTAAAGAAACATAAACTATCACGGTTTTTTATTTCTTCTTCTCAGAAAATTTGTCACAGTAAGTTAATATTTTTTTAAAAAATATTATTGAATATCACATTAAAAAGTTTATATATAGAAATAACAATGAGTTTGATTAAAAGTATTTTAATAATATTTTAAAAATTTCTTTTATTTACAATATCACTCCTCAGTTAAATATATATATTTTAATTTTGAACTTAATGAATTTATGTTTATATATATTTTGAATGAAACAAGTAATATTAACTGCCTTCGAAATTCATACTTAGCTTATATACGAATTATTTTCTCCCTGCTGCAACGTCGCCGTGGCATGATCGTTAGCGTATCGGAGTACCATACAATGGGTCAGGGTTTCGATTCTCGCGAGCGGCCAATTTCCTGCCTTTAATTTGTTTTACTATTTATTTTCAAAATTAAATAACTTTATTATTTAAGAAAAACTCATTGAATTTTAAATGCTATTCTTTATAATTATGGTAACTATTTTACTTTTTTAAAACACAAAGCAACTAATAGTCATGATAATAATACTTATAAATAAAAAGTGAAAAAACTAAATAGTAGAATGTAAAGTTACATAAATATACGTAAAAAGTAAAAATAAATTAAATTATCATAAATAAAGTTAAATAAATATAAGTAAAAAGTTAATTTCATCTTATACATATTTTTTATTGCGTACAAAAACCTTAGTGATAATTATCATAAAAATATTCAAAGCATTTAATTTTTTGACTTGTAGCGCAGTTAATAAAAAAATTTACCGCAAGAACAATGTTTTTTAATTCGTAAAAGCAGGGGTAAAAATAAAAAAAAATTAAGCAATAGTATAGTCACCAAAATCAGCTATCCTACTGATTTCTCATTTTATTGAAACATTCTTTGTTTTTAAAATAATTCTTTGTTCTGAAAAGAATAACACCAGATGTTTAAAAATAGCGGCCTTTCTCTAGATCAGAATTGGTTTATTAAAAACGGAAGTAAAATTTTATGATCATTTAGGTATATGGAATAATTTTAAAAACGCAATTAATTAGATTTTTGACAGAAATTGTAGCTATACCATATATTGGTTGTTTTTGTGTTTTAAAAAAATAAAATATTTTCTATAATTATATAGAATATGATTTAAAAATCAAAGTGAATCCTTCTAAGAAAAATTATTTAATTCTGAAAATAAATAATAAAATAAATAAGAGAAAAAATAAAAACGGTCAGTGATGTTGGCCTCTCGCGCGAATCAAAAGCTGGTCCATTGCGTAGAACTCTGATACTATGACGATCACGCCACGGCGACGTTGTACAAGGAAGAAAATAACTTTTATATAAGCTAAAGTATGAATTTTGAACGCTATTTTCTAGGAATTGACTGGCCATTTAGCGGAATTACATTGGGGTTCGAATATCCTATAGCAGTACTAATGCTACACAAAGTCTCGGCCCCTTTCTTAGCCCTGCCTTCCCCTTGTTAGATCAATAAAGAAAATTTAGGGGCCAAATAGAAATCAATTTTCCATTTTCTGTTCTATACATGGTGATGGACTCTTATTTTTGTGTTTGTTACTATTTATCCATTAATTAAAATTATCATAACAATAAGTGATAATTATTTTTTATTAATTATCATTAAAGATATAATTGTCATCCAAAACAATCATGTATATAAAATTTTAGTTCAATTGAATGCTTTTAAACGCGAGAAATTTTTTTTTAAAGTTTTTTGACCCAAGTCGCTAAAAATGAAATTAACGTGGCTGTATCTGCAATTCTTTAAATAATTAGTTTCATTCAATTAATTTTAATTAAATTATCGTATTTTTACCCAAAACAATAGTGTTTAGATAATTTCAGCTCAAATGAGTGCTTTAAAATGCGAGAAATGAACCTTTTCAAGTTTTGACTCAAGTCACCAAAAAGGTCGCTAAGTCGCCAAAAATTAGCGAACGTGGACGTATTTGTAATTCTCTAAATAATTAGTTTTGATGAATTAATTTTAAATAATAATTCAATTATATCCAGAATAACCATGTACATAAAACTTCCTCTCATTTAAGCGCTTTGAAATAACGATTGGAATTTCCACCTAGATAAATATATATATATAGTGTGAGCTAATGTTAGGAATTGAAAAAGAGCGTTAAATTCACACCAGAATCTTTCAAATTTCCGGTTTGATAAAGATTTTTTACTCTGATTTAATTATTGTTTGTTATCAATATTTGTGTTATGTTTAACGCGTTTCTGATTAGCTTCACCTGTATGTAACGGAATCTTGGAATTCAATTTTTACTGACATTAAAAGGTTAGATTGATTCTTAAATTTTGCACACTTTTCAAGGACGATGACAATATAATAACTTTTTTAATTGCCCTGATTAGGGTTATCAGGATTAACGATTTCCCATTTCCAGTAGGCGAGCCAATACAGATAACATTTCCAGATTTGGTGATCAAAAGATTTAAAACAACTAAAGCGAAAACGCTCATGGTTAATACAAATAGAGATATTTTTAATGAAAAGAATCATTCATTTTACACCTTCTTCAGCATTAAATATTTCAAACTTAGCTCTTCCATATTTCCTTCATTTGGCTGATCCTACATTTTGCAAACCACGCCATATCAATCCGCTGCTAGGATGCCAATGGAAGTTCCAGATTCAGAAAAAAAGACGTATTTATGGTTAATTCATTTATGAATAAATTATAATTTAAAAAATTAAGAAAACAGGCTTTCATTGCAGATTCAACTAAAAAGTGAAAAAAAAATTATAGTTTAAGAAAACGAAAAAAAATACACGCTTTTATATTTAATCGAACTAAAAAATTTTAAAAAAATTCTTAATATAGAAATAAAATGATTAACTAGAAAATTAATATTGTAACGTTGCTCAGGGTTCGAGGATTTTATGCAAATCAGTCGCAAAGAACAAGCCAGTTCTTTAAGAGCGACGAGAATTCATTGTCGAAAACCCAATCCTTGAAATACAGAATTCAGCAACAATATTCGCAGAATAAATCTCAGAAAGTCTTCACAGCTTCATCACCACTCAGACGCAATTATTGGTGTCTAAAACATACGTATATAAAAGATTATTCACAAGCAATCACTCGTTCAACAGCCGAAGTAATCACTAATCATTTCAACAGTCAAAGCAATACTAAGTGATTGTTAATCAAAACCAGATTGACCTACTTTCGTCAAGTATCTCTCTATATTTATCCCTCATGGATAATTCGAGAAAGATCCGCTTGCGTCATAGGTCTTGAATCTTGTTTTTCTCCACTAATTTCTAGAAGAATCAAGAGGATCCTGAAGCCGCCAAAAATGGTCGCCAATATGATCACCATGTCGCCAAAATGGTTGCGAAGTAACTAAAATGGTCGCTTAAATCACCATTGTAACGTAAGGGACGGTGATGCGCGTGAATATTACCATTTAATTATAAAATATATGTAACATAGAGTAATTTAAATGCTTTACACATCCAAATACAAATTATTTACACTATTTTACACACACAATTCATAACAATATCATTGTGGTAAAATCGTAGGGTGCTTTATATTACATTTTTACACTATGTATTTCGGAATAAAACAATTTAGAAATTATAATAATTGACATCGAACAGTCGGCGCTTTTACTACAATGACATTAATTTTGTTATTAGCCATGTTATTATATTAAGAATTATTTTTTACTTTTTAGTTCTATTGTGTGTGTGTGTCTATAAAAGCGTAGTATTTTTAAAATTACAATTTATTTTATTACCTTTAGAGTTCACTATTAGCCAACAGTTCATTATCTTACAGCTAGATTACGTTACTTCCGTGGAGTCGTAGGTTCGATTCCTGGAAGAACTGTCAAGTGGAGGAGCTAAGCACCTCGTTTCAGTTTTAATACCCTCGCAGCATGAAAGTAGGTTGAACATTTTGCGAATGAAAAGCACAAAGGGGAACTTCATTATTTGGTTCACTTTTCGAAGTCTATCACCAACAATCTTCTTGTTGCTGTCCCAAGAAATGTTGATCCATTTATAAAGAAAAAAATATTAACAAGTAACGATATTAAAGTGAATGGTTAATCTAAATTTGTATATTGCATTTATAAATTTCGTTTTTTTGTTATTTATTTGTCATTTTTGTTGCTTTTTTTTGTTTCTGCCATCTGTACATGTGTATTGGAGTCATGTATTAAATAATTTTTTTCAAGCAAATTTGATTTTACTTCTTTTTTCTCTTCCCTGTATTTTTATTGATAGATATTTGTGCTTTGCACTTTTAAATACTTTTCTCAAACTTTTATAAGGTCACGGTAAATAAACTTACAACGAACTTCATAAATTTAATTTCTATAAAGTTTTCCTATATTTAATTTGCAAATCCTTTTGTCAATTACAACCATATGCTTATTTACAAAACATTTTTTACGCATTTTGGCTACTTACAACATTCTGATTCTTGTTTTCATAAATTTAATGGAAAATAATACGTACATACGAATTACTAATTTCATCATCATTTAAGAATACACATTTTATCTCTTATTTCATTCCTTATTTGTCATGTTATAGTATTTACAAAATATCCTACCAATTTCATGCAGATAATTTAAAAAGAACTAAAAAGCATAAAATGCTGTTCTTTTCAATAGTACGATAGAAGGAAACATACTTTACACCAAAGAAGAAGTCTTAAGAATTAAGTTAACCATCTTATAAACAAAGTTAAATTTCTTTCGTAGATAAATCACGATTTCAAAACTGTTTTAACATACCATCATTAAAATAAAGCTTAAAAATGGTTAAAAAATTTAACTAGTTTATTTAATGTTTTGGACTAAAATAAAATAGTTAATAAGGAACTCAGTTTCATAATCAGCAAAGTGGTAGTCATATTACAGGTAACTGGCAAGACCGGAATGCAATGTCAACTGCATAGACCGCATTAACTTTTAATGTGTATCATTGCCTCTTTTTTTTAAATATAACGTGCTAATTCTGAAATTATAATAAATTAGGGGAAGAGAAAATAAGATTTTCAACATATTTTACTATTTAATTTAGTTAAGAGAAGCATATTTTTTGAAAATTTGTATTTAAAACTATTTACAGCGTAATACTTAAGAATATCAAGTTTATAAATTACACTCAGTGTCATTTTTATAACAATATCATTCTTTATTACTTAAAGGGAGAATAACTGCTTAGCTCAATCATTCAGTCAATTTTGTATATCATTATTCTTCCATATAATGATTACTTTCAACAACAAAATTTCATTCCTGATATATTTCACAACGTAAGACTTTTCCATTATTGTATGGCGCGCTTCTTCATTATTCTTCAACAATGACAATGATAGTAAAAGGTTAAACTGGGCTTCTTTATTAGGGGTTTAGTTAATAAGATCACGTACGACTGAAAATCTATGTTTAATTTTCTTTTTCTTCAGCCTTTTGATTCTTTATCCTCATATAAATTCTGCTTCTAATTTTATTCTCTATTATACTCATATATAATTAATGAATATAAAGAGCTTTTAAATGGAGAGGGAGAAAATCAGAGAATTATAGCTGGAGAGAGACATATAATTTTTCATAAAGAAGCATTAGAGACAGATAGTTTTCTTTGGGTTTAAAAGTAGCTGGCATAAGTATCAAAAGCTAAAATGTACACGAAATGTGCGCATTAAAATGTATACTAATTTATTTTGCAAAAATGTACATTCAAATGCTCTCTTTTTCCTAAATATATTTACTCCCGTTGTATGGCTAACAATTTTTCTATAGCATATTATCTATGTTAACATGTAAGTAGTATACTATTTTTATATTTTTGTAGATTGTAACAAATATGGTGTTTGCTCAAGAAAACAAATATACATATGTTCTAATATTTATACGGATAAATTAAATGTGTTTGTTGCTTTGAAAACACTAATTTTGATTTGCCCAACATATAAACATTAGATCTCAGTCTGGCTTTGAAAAATATAGTTTCCTTCAACATCTAAATGACACAGGTCCCCTGTGAAGAGTGAAAGAATGAAAGAATATTTGAGACTTAATATTAGAATATAAAGGAATCCTTTGATCTCATAAGAATGTCCTTTCGTACAATTTCTTTCCAGAATTATATACGCTCATTTTAAAAACATTTTCAATCAATACTCTTCTCTAAATGACCTTGGTACCCTTTGTTTACAAATATGATCTAACTCGTGTGTAAACCCAAAGTATGTGTTTTTTTAAAATTTATCCAAAATTATAAGTCGTATACACACATAATAAAAAAATTTCAAATATGAGACTAAAAATGTTGCCAAATGGTTAGTGGGTAAAATAATTTCCAATTAAATTGCTGCAAAGTAAAATGCCAATGGCAACAGTTTTATTTATGGTAGTCCTATCTAAAGTTATAAACGGGTTTTTTTCTTTCTTTCATTCATTATCCTGTATACTATCTGCATAAGTCTGCAGCGACCTTACAGCTCAACATAACGACTCCAAAACTGAACTGAATTGATCTGTTATTATTGTAGCGTGCCTGGTTCCATGTGTTGTAGTTTTTGAAAGCTTACCTCTTAATTGCTCATTTAATCTTTAAAGTTAATAAATGTTATTGTTATTTAATTCAACCGTGTTGTACTGAAGAATGTCTAACCACGCAACGCGGCAGTGGTGACCCCTTTGGACTTAAAAACACGTAAGCTATTCTGTTCTACTGGCGAATGCAATACAAATTCTTCTACTACGGATTATCTGTACGTAGCGAAAGATTTTTTTTTTCCTTCTCCCTCAAGGCCACTTGAAGCATCTGCTCGGAGATTCGTTTCGCTTCCTGCTTATTCAACAATATGACTAGTGAAACCGTTGAAGTCGCTCGTATTGCGTTGCGGCTGCCGCCGTTTTGGAAATCCAACGTCCGTCTATGGATTGCGCAATGCGACCATGCATTCACTTTCAGTGGTATCTCCAGTGATGATACTAAGTATTCTGCTTTGGTTGCGAACCTGGATGCTGAAACTCTCTCCTACGTGTCGGACATTGTGTTAAGCCCTCCGAACAGTGACAAATATCACACTCTCTCGCAGCGGCTCATCACCCAATTTAGCGACTCGGAGACTCAAAAATTAAGAAACTGCTTACTGACCTTCAGCTAGGAGATGAGAAGCCCAGCCACCTGTTGCGAAAATGAAAGAGCTGTCTAATGGCCAACTCCAGGATGACTTTCTGCAAAGTTTGTGGCTTCAAAGAATGCCACCACATATCCAGGCTGTTTTATCTGCAACCTCAGAGCCTTTGGATAAACTGGCTATCATCGCTGATAAAGTTTCTGAGGTTGTTGGTGCGTCCTCGACTATCTGTGCTGCCACAACTGTTCCTCCACCATCCCAGTCATCTTCATGCAGTGTTTAGCCAACCATGGACTCTCTCGCCAGGCAGATCCAAGAGCTGTCTCTACAAGTTGCTGAACTGACAAGAGAGCGCAATTCCTCTCGCCACCAACGATATAGTTCTGACCGCCGGAGATCACATTCACGCTCTAGGAGTGTCAATAGAGGAAGTGGCATCTGCTACTATCATCGCCGTTATAAAGAGCAGGCCCGCAAGTGTGTTTCACCTTTGTGCATTTGTGCAAAAAACGAGTAAGCTCTGTCATAGCTAGAATGGCAGAGCCCTCGCAACATACCAGCCGGTTATTTTTATTAGACCGCAAGTCTGGCCAGAAATTCCTCATAGACTCTGGAAGTGAAATCTGTGTCACCCCACCTTCTCCAACTATGAATAAATCACCTCAGTCTAACTTCTCCTTATTTGCTGCTAATAATACCAAAATTCCAGCTTATGGTATGGTCCGTTAAGAAATGAACCTGGGTCTGAGGCGACCTTTTATCTGACTTTCATAATTGCTGATGTATCATCTCCTATAATTGGTGCTGATTTTCTAAAGCACTTCAACCTTTTAATTGACCTAAGAAAAAAAAAAAAAAGTTGGTGGATGTGGAAACTTCTCTTTTCACTCCTTGTGTTTTTTCAAATATTGTACAGCCCTCAATCCTCACTGTAGATGCAAACATCAGTTTTAAAAACATCTTATCGGAATATCCAGACCTCAGCAATCCTTCTTTAATTTCCAAATCAGCATCACATGGCACAGTCCACCATATTATTACTATTGCCCCACCAGTCACTGCCAGGCCTAGAAGGCTACACCCTAAACTGTATGATGCAGTGAAGGTAGAATTTTAATTTCTTCTTGCTCAAGGCATTATTAGACCTTCCAAAAGTCCCTGGAGTTCTCCTCTTCATGTTGTGCCCAAATCTGACTCTACAGTTAGACCTGTTGGGGATTACAGGCAGCTGAATTCTGTTACTGATTTCGACAGCTACCCCATGCCTTATTTGAATGACTTTGCTCAAGCACTACATGGCAAGAAGATATTTTCCAAAATAGACATTTTTAAGGCATTCCACCAAATCCCTATAGCTGAGTGTGATTTTCCTAAGACAGCTGTAACAACTCCATGGGGTCTTTACGAATATACCCATTTGTGTTTTGGCCTTGTGAATGCACCACAAACCTTTATGCGATTCATGCATGAAGTACTAAGATGACTTCCTTTTGTTTTGTCTACTTGATGATATTTTGTGTTACCTCAGAAAATGCTGAGGAGCATCGTTCTCACTTAAGAACTATATTCCAAAGACTGAGCTCATATGGTTTAAAACTAAATATCTCTAAATGTGTATTTGGTGTGACTGAACTCATTTTCCTTGGCCACCTTATCACTCCTGATGGCATTAAGCCATTGCCTGAAAAAAGTTCAAGCAGTTCTTGATTACAAACAACCAGAGACTGTTGGCTCTCTGAGAAAATTTTTAGGACTGTTAAATTTTTTTATAGACGTTTCTTGCCCAAAGCAGCTGAAAAACAGTATATTTTAAGTGAATTTTTAAAAGGTTCTAAAGGTAAGAAGGACTCAAAGCCTTTAAACTGTTCTTCTGAGGCTATTACAGCATTTCAGAGGTGTAAACAAGCTCTTGCTGATGCTGCACTTCTTGCTCATCCTTCACCTTCTGCCCCGCTTGCTCTTTCATGTGGACGCCTCTGATTATGCCATAGGAGGTGCACTTCACCAAGTTGTGGACTCTGAGCTACAGCCATTGGCTTTCTTTTCCAGAAAACTTACTTCATCTGAAAAGTCTTACAGTGCCTACGACTGTGAACTCCTTGATATCCTACTCGGCTATCCGACACTTTCGGTATATGCTGGAAGCTAGAGATTTCACAGTGTTTACTGACCACAAGCCCTCACTTATGCTTTTAGGCAAAAAAAAAGTGACAAGTGTTCTCCACGGCAGATCCGTCAGCTAGATTTCATCTCTCAGTTCACCACAAATATTGTACACATTTCAGGATCTGACAATATTGCTGCTGATGTTCTCTCTCGTGTTTCTGCAATCACCTTCCCAAGTCAAATTGACTATGACTGTATTGCTGAGACACAACAGACTGATCAGGAGCTTCACACCCTAATAGCATCTGAACTTCCTTGGAACTCAAAAAGGTAACTTTTCCCAATTCGTCTACTGAAATTATGTGTGATTTATCAACGGGCACAGCCAGACCCTACATCCCAAAACAGCATCGCCAAGATGTTTTCTCTGCTATGCATAATTTATCCCATCCTGGCATACGTCGATCAGTGCATTTGATGAAGCAGCGTTTTGTTTGGCCATCAATCTCATCAGATGTAGCTAAGTGGGCAAGACACTGCCTAGCTTGCCAAAAATCCAAAATTCATCGTCATACTAGATCACCTCTTTCATCATTTCAAGAACCTTCCCAACGTTTTGATCATGTTCATCTGGATCTCATTGGACCTCTACCTCCATCAAATGGCTACACCTATTGCCTGACAATGATTGACCGTTTTTCGAAATGGCCAGAGGCCCAACCTCTCAAAGACATAACTGCTGAGACTGTGGCTGAGGCCTTCTTTTCCTCTTGGGTGTCTCGCTTTGGAACTCCTGCAATTCTCACAACCGACAGGGGCAGGCAGTTTGAGTCCTCGCTCTTCAAAGCTCTTAGCAAACTACTTGGTGTTCAGAAGTGTCGTACAACTGGATACCACCCTCAAGCAAATGGGATGATCGAAGAATTGCACCGCCCATTGAAAAGTGCAATCAAATGCCATGCTACTGAGCGTTGGACAGAAGTACTCCCTGTCATCTTACTAGGTCTACGAGCTTCTCTTAAAGAAGATATTCTGTGTATCCCAGCTGAATTAGTTTTTGGGACCACTATTCGACTGCCAGGGGAGATGTTTGACTCTTCCAAGCCAGACGATGATGTTGTGAATTTTGTTTCGAAACTTAAGTCTCACATGCAATCACTTCACCCTAAACCACCAAAAACACCATGGCAAACGTCCAGTTTTTATCCATCCAGGACTGTTGGAAGCAACACATGTTTTCTTCGCCGAGACATGTTACGTCGTCCACTTCAACAACCCTATGATGGCCCTTTCAAAGTCTTACAAAGGAAGGATAAAAAGTGTTTTTCCTTGACATCAATGGTAAACGGGTATCTGTATCTATTGATAGATGCAAACCTGCCTTCTTTCTTAACACTGAGGACTTGCAACTACCTCAAACCAAGAATGAAACACCTGCTACTGTGAAACCTAATGCAACAGCTTCAACACCTGATACTGTGGAATCTGATCCAACAGCTTCAACGCCTACCCAGCCATCTACACGTTCTGGTCGCAAAGTTCATCTTCCAACTAGGTATCGTTGACACTGGAAGGGGAGTATGCAGCGACCTTACAGCTCAACATAACGACTCCAAAACTGAACTGAATTGATCTGTTATTATTGTAGCATGCCTGGTTCCATGTGTTGTAGTTTTTGAAAGCTTACCTCTTAATTGCTCATTTAATCTTTAAAGTTAATAAATGTTATTGTTATTTAATTCAACTGTGTTGTAGTGAAGAATGTCTAACCACGCAACGCGGCAAGTCTTTCTTTCTACAAAACATTTTTGTTTGGAAAATGAATGAAAGAAAAAAAATGTATATGGCAAAAGAAATCATCGACCTATGTTTTGTGTCATAGAAGAAAAACTCGAAAGTCTTTAAAACCTTACGGAAACTCGAATTACGACGCTAATTTTGAAGAATTTATGCATTTTTTTCCCTTTAAGAATAAAAGAGTTTCATTCAAAATAAGACAACACAGTATAAAAAGTTACATCTAAAAACGTTTGGCTTCTTATTTTGATTGATTATGTACACACACACACACATATATATATATATGGTCTATATGATTTTTTTCTTTAGTCTTGCTTCATCCATGTGTATTTGCTTTTAGACCCTACACACCTTATTCTCATTGTCTCAGATAGAACAACATATTTATAATTTGTTTTTTATGGTCTTAGAATTTTGTTTTCAAGAGACTCGAATACATGTTGAGAGAGAAAGAATTCAAATATTATGTAAACATTCCTTTTTTATCTTAATTTTTTTAAAAAAATTTAAAAGCTTTATTTTTAAAATGTTTTTATGCCAATTTGAAATTATGTCTAAAAAACAATAACTATACTTGTAAATGTACCCTTAACAAATATGAAATAAAAAAATATCCTCATCAATACTGTAAAATAAACATACGTAGTTTATTTCCATTTAATTTTGTAAAGCTGATGATTCCTTTAGATAGCCAGCCGTTTCAATGTATTGATGCTAGTTACGTCTTTCGAGCTCAAAGTCATCTCTCTAATTGTCACTATGTAAGTGTTGGAAAGTGAGGAGTGTGGCTTAGATGTCGTTCTCGTCACCACATTTTTACTGAAGCTGAAATTTATAAAACACCTCAAATGTGGCTCTTTAGTAGCTTCAAAATAAGAAGTTAACCAAAACTCAAATCAAAGCATGTCCCTTATTAGCTCAATATTACAATGGTCCTAATATAACTTTTGGAAATTTAACGATAATCTTGTTTTTATTAGGAAACACAAAGTACAGTGCTTTAGTGTATTGATATTCGGGAATTTCTCCAAACATGTGTAATAGTGTTTCTTCTATTTAATGAAGCATTTATTACATTAATAATTTGTTCCCTTCTGCTATCAACTATTTTATTTCGCTGCAAAGAGATTTCTAAGAATTTAAAAAAAAAAAACATTAATTCCATGGAGGACAGAAATTATTGGATTTAAACCAACTTTTACATTTAGTTTCAGTTTGCGTAACATAGATAAACAATTTTGGATCAATTAATTATTTAGAATATTAGAATGCTGAAAAAAACTCATTAGACATAGAATTATATTTATTCGTTTAATACATTTTAATAGCAAAAGCGTGTCATACATTATTTCCTTCATTTCATCAGAAATAATAAAAAAAAATGGTTCCAAGTATTTCATAATAACGTGTGTTAATTGAACTATTATAAGTTACGTCCATTCATGTCTAATTGATTAATTAATTACCATATACAGTAACTTTGAGAAGAGACTGTTAATTAACAATAACTAAAACTTACGAAGAAAAATATTTTTGAATTTTTAAGATATTATAGCTAAAGATTAAACTCCACAAATATGTCATAAAATGCTAAATTATCTTGATTCGAAAACTCTGTGCTTTATTTATTCATTAAAATATTGTTAATAGTTCATAAAAACAAGAAAGCAATAAATATCATTTTTCAAGAAAAAAAACACCCCTGAAATTTAATTGTGTAAAATCTCGTTAATTATTCTTAAACTTTTTTTTATTCGTTATTTTTTTAGTTTTAAACTGCGTAAACACAATATTTATTTATTTATTCAAAGCATCATCAAAGATTCTTGAAATCCTTTTTTTTTCTTAAATAATATGAACATCCTCTTAATGCTTCTGTTGCATGCAGAAGAAGAAAAAAAATCTAGCTCATTCGATTAATGGAGCTCATATTCCAGAAAAAGAATAAGTTAAATTCACTAAAGATACAGCACATAAAACAAATTTTCAATGAAAAGAAAACACACACAAAAAAAATAATAATTCATTAAAGGTTAATTTGAAACTCATAAAGATACTTAACTTTTTTCCATTCGTGTTTTCTATGTATTCCGCTAAAGTTTCCTTCTTTTTTTTCACTGAAATAAAAGTAGTTATTCTAGTTAAAGCGAAATCCTAGATTCGTATTACAGTAAAATTAACCCTAACGCCTCTTTCTGCGGTTCGAATGTTTCAGTTAATTTTAATTAAAGCAATTATTCTCTTCCATAAAACCTGCGTTCCACATAGTGCCTAATTAGTGTGTTTATACGCATTTTATTTGTGTTGTTACCTTAAAACGAAAAATAAAAATAATCTCCCTGACTAGTGTTAATTGGAGCAAAGGAGATAACTTCTATGAAGCACACAAAAGATTTCTTACTCCCCACTCCAAGCTGTGAATACATTGTGTTGTCACTTTATAAGAGCGTGTTGAAACGGAAGATAAATTTCTCAAGAGAAATTTGATGCTTTGGAAAATAATTTAGCGTTTCTGTCAAGACGTGAATAAATATATTGAAGATATTAAATTTGCACGTGAGCGTTGGACGCTTGTTAAGGATTAATGGGCTTTGATATTTTCAATACGTTTTGCGTTAATGAAATGTATCGATTAAAACTGTGATTAATTTGCGAATAAATTATTTGAAAGTCATCAATTAATGTTATCTTTTTGTAAGCGTTATAATAAAATTCCTATAATTAATTCATGAAAAGATTAAAGTTTTTAGCAAAAGGATTTGGAAGTATTAATTTTTTAATTTGAAATTGCATAACAAAGGGGGAAAAATTGACAATTTTTTAGCTTGTCTGGAACATGTGAAGTACATTCAGAATGTTTTTGAAAGTTTTTAACAAATTTCTGTAAAAAATACCGATAATGTAATATTAATTTTTGTTTTACTTAAAATGGAACATTTTAATCAAATTTGACTTAGACTAAGTGTTCTCTTTTTTATCTAGGTTTTTTAAAAAAATGTGCTTGTTACACTTATTGGTAAACTAATTTAAATTTTGCAAAGCTAGCAGTGAAATTTATGTGTCGAGGAGGCATGAAGACGAAAAACAGTTTCTTAAAATTGGCTTTTAATAATCAATCATAAAGTCACTTTGCTCGTTACTGGAGCGATAAAAAAAACCCAATCAAAGTTCAAAAAGCAACATTACCAGAGACATCCGATTCGAACCGTCTTCTAATATTGTAAAATTAATTTCTAATCTAAAATGGTGATGCAACCTGCAGTTGCATTCCAACCAGTTGTTCTCTCCCTCTAAGAGTTAAACCACTCACACACTTCTTATATTTCCGTTTCTCCTTCCTTTTTAAAAACTAACATCAGCCGAGTTTAAATACTAGCTCGATTTGCATGGCAGTTGCTGCCAACCTCAAATCACGAAACTCAAAAAGATCGGGTTCGAATCGGTGTGCTTACTTTCATTGAGATCATGGAACGGGATTGGAAAAACAACATAAGGAGATCATAAAAATTTGGATCCGATTTTTTTAAATGTCTAACAATCGGCCCCCTTTTTCCAATCTCGCACCATTATCTCTTACAAATCAGTAAATTAATTTTAATCACATGTTATACAATTTAACACAAAAAAATACATTTTATTCACAATCTTTATCGTAATAAACAAACTAATATTTTAATCTTAAAGAAACAAAGTCTTATTCTCTAAAAAGAAATAATTTTCTACAAAATTCTAACAATTTTTCCTTTACCATGGGTTTGGTAAAAATGTCCGCCAAATTATTTTTGGTACCTATATATTTAATTTGGAAAACCTTGTCGTATATCAAATTCCTTAGAAAATGATAACGAACATCGATATGTTTTGTTCTACAATTTTCTAACGGTGACTTTGAAAAACTTATAGCAGCTTGATTATCACAAAACATTACATTTTCACTTAATTCCAAATTTAAACTTTTATTATCAATTACATTCTTTAGCCAAATGAATTCCTTAGCTGCTTCTGTTAAACTAACATACCCAGCTTCCATGGTCGACAGACTAACGGATTTTTGCTTGAAAGTTCGCGATGAAATTGGAGTTTCGTCTATAAAAGTTATGAACCCTCCCATTGACACTCGATCATCCCTATTTGTAGCAAAATCCGAGTCTGAATAACATCTTAGTTTTAATGATTTAACTTTTGAAAGTTCTAATTTGTATTCTTGAGTGTATTTTAAATAACCTAATAATCTCAATAAGCAATTCCAATGTTTTATTCCCGGGTTTGCTTGGAATTGAGATAATACATTTACTGCATACATAATATCGGGTCTCTCTTGTATCTAACAATTTTATTATTTTTCATCATATTTAATGGTATAAACCCAACGGTTTTCTAAAATTTTTATATTATCCGGATGATCAACTAAATCCCAAACTTTACGTTCCTTCATTACGTTAATTTCTTTATCCATTGCATCATGCCATTTAGATGCGTCTCTGGATCTTATCGCCTGTTTGTAACAGTTAGGAATAGTTACTTCAACCATAAGAGCTTCTTGTTGCTCTGACAAATCTGAAAATCCTGGGATTCGGTATTATCTTTTCTAAAATTAAATAAACTAGGATCATGCTCAATATTATGCCTCTTACAGTATCTCTCTATTTCGTTAAAAGATTTCAATCGGGTTGCTTCCCTTCTATACTATAATATACGTTAGATCCAGTTACTTTCCTACCTATATTTCGAATCCACTTAACCTCTGTACATGGGATCAAGCTATGATTATCGGAAGATACATCTGGTTTTTCAGATGTTGAGGGCGTTTCCGTACTTGTCTTTGAAACTAAACGAGTCGTTAATGAATCTTTTGCTCTATCGGAATCATCCTCATCATCATAATAATCAGGGAGGTTTAAATTATATCCAAGGTTACTATTAACTTTTTGTCTAAAATTAATTCCCCTCTTATTTTCATCGAATCTTACATTAATAGTCTCGACTAATTTATTTTCATCTATCAACCATATTCTATAACCCTTAGTACGTTGTGCGTATCCCATCATAATTCCCATTTTCGCACGCATATCGAATTTTTTTTCTAATTTTTTTTGGCACACCAGCATATGCCAAACATCCAAAAGGTTTTAGATGCAATACCGATGGTTTTCTACCTGAATAATTTTCGAAAGGTGTTTTGTTACTGTCTTTATGACAAATTCGATTCCATGCATAAGTGAAACAAAGTAATGCTTTTCCCCAAAACTTATGGGGAACTTCACTAGACTTAAGCAATGTTTTGATGCCATCTAGAGCGGTTAAATTGAATCTCTCCGCGACCCCATTTATTTCTGGCGTATATGAATTTGTTACCTCATGCTTTATACCCAGTTCTGTCAAGAAAAATATCCATATCATTATTACAAAATTCTAGTCCGCCATCAGTTCTAACTGCTATTACCTTTTAATTAGAAAACGTTCTGCTCGTTTCTGAAATCTTATAAACGTATGAAATACGTCAGATTTATTTCGGATGGGAAATACAGTCACCTTTCTTGAATAATCGTCAATTATACTCAAGAAATATTTATTACCGCCTTGGCTTTCAGTTGGCATTGGACCACAGAGATCCATATGCAACAATTCCAATGGGCGTTTTGATCTTACGGCCCCCGTCTTTTTGAATGAAACTCTCTTGGACTTTGCTAATTTACACGGTATACAATGAGTCTTACCATTATCAGTTAAGCGTGGGAGACCTTTTACACTATCATTTTTACTAGTTTTTACCAAGTAATCGTTATTAACATGACAAAAGCGTTGATGCCATATTTCTATTGATCCGTTTTTTTTGTTTTAGCGGTTACATCACTAAAAAAAAACTAATTTCTTTACTCTTTGGTATAATATAATGATCCGGCTTAAAAAAAAAAATACAAATTTTCATGGCGTGTCGCCGAGAACAATTTTATCCAGTCTTTATTAAAAACATTAATTTTACCTTTAGTACCCACAAAATGTGCACCTTTACTTTCTAATCTGGAACCGGATAATAAATTTCTCCTCAACTTAGGATTAAATAATACATCAGTCAAAGTTATTTCATGAAAACTCCCCTTATATTTTACCCGAAATCTAAGTGTACCGATTCCTTCTACGGGACAACTTTTATCCTCCGTTGCTAACGACATTTTCATGTTAGTTATCGGCTTAAGATCTAGAAATAAACTCTTGTCATTACAAAAATGACTCGTGGCAGCAGTATCTATTACCCAAACACCTTTATCAGAGTTTTCCTCAAATAAGATACCACTAGTTACGAGTTGTTTATCTAGATCTAAAAGACTACATTCAGCTTCATAAAATCTTAAATTTATATTAAACTCTGTGTTAAAAGTTTCATTTACAGTTGAAGGAGATTTTTGTAGAGACTTTTTCTCTTTACAGTTTACTTTAAGATGTCCGTACTTATTACATACATAACACGGGCCTATAGTCTTAATAGATTGTTTAACATTTTTAATAGTTTTACAGTTAAATACCTTACCACCTTTCTTTTGGTAATCATTCTTGCCATTTGGATCTCCATGAGCTGCAGCCGTAGCACCAGGTAACGTCTTCGACTTCTTCGAAGTGAAACTGCTCAAGTAAGCATTCTCCGCTTTCTCCAAATCTTGTTTCATCAACTGAAGACGATTGGCTTCTAATATCAGCTCTGCTTCAATTTTGACAACTCTGAAGTCCTCTTCTTTCCATCTGTAGATTTGTTGCACGGTAGACTGGAATTCCTGAGGAAGCCACCTTATTAATTGAAATCCTATGTACAGGTCGTCCAATTTATGACCCGCTTCTTGTAGTCTGGTTGCCGCTGTCTTTACACGAGATATGAAGATTCCAACATCTTCCCCTGGTTGGTATTTTGTTCCAAAAAATGATCTAATAGTTGAATTACTCTTGTTCTTGTGACTGGTTCGAAGTGATCTTTTAATATCTTCCATGCCGCTACTCCGTCAGTTGTTTCCGTTATCAAATTTTTCAAATCTGAACTGACGTTAGTATAGATCAACGTATAACATCTATCCTTACGAAGTTGTAGATCTAATTTTTCCTTGTATGTTGCCTCTTCATCAGGTTGCTCTGGCTTGGTCTGTATTATAAACTGCCAGTAACCATAATGCATTAAAAGTACTTGCATATCATGCTTCCACGTGTTCCAGTTATTTGGAGTCAACACTGATATCTGGTTGTTAAACTCCATATCTGTTACTCGATTTAGCGTACTAGCAACAGAGTTCATAAAAAATAGCTCTAGACTGGAACAGTATTTAAATAGACAAAGTTCATGGCCTGGTTCAACTGCTTAGCCTGTCTCGACACAGTACATGGACTGGGCCCATAACCAAATTTGTTACACTTATTGGTAAATTAATTTAAATTTTGCAAAGCTAGCAGTGAAATTTATGTGTCGAGGAGGCATGAAGACGAAAAACAGTTTCTTAAAATTGGCTTTTAATAATCAATCATAAAGTCACTTTGCTCGTTACTGGAGCGATAAAAAAAACCCAATCAAAGTTCAAAAAGCAACATTACCAGAGACATCCGATTCGAACCGTCTTCTAATATTGTAAAATTAATTTCTAATCTAAAATGGTGATGCAACCTGCAGTTGCATTGCCAACCAGTTGTTCTCTCCCTCTAAGAGTTAAACCACTCACACACTTCTTATATTTCCGTTTCTCCTTCCTTTTTAAAAACTAACATGAGCCGAGTTTAACTACTAGCTCGATTTGCATGGCAGTTGCTGCCAACCTCAAATCACGAAACTCAAAAAGATCGGGTTCGAATCGGTGTGCTTACTTTCATTGAGATCATGGAACGGGATTGGAAAAACAACATAAGGAGATCATAAAAATTTGGATCCGATTTTTTTAAATGTCTAACAGTGCTAAATATATATTTTGTATTTTTAACACCCTTTTATAAGCTTAACTTGTATATTACGGAATCATTTAACTCAATTTTTACCCTCTTTAAAAGTTCAGATTAATTCGAAATTTTGCTCACTGGTACAGGACCGATGACAGTACAATAATTTCTTAATTTTGTTCCATTATCCAGATCAGAACAATCAGGATTAACGATTTTCCATTTTCAGATAACATCCTGCATTTGGCGACTAAATTCAGATCTCAATTCTAGGTTTGGTGACTAAAATATTAAGTTACAAATTATTTTGATTAAATATAAAAGGGCGTTTTTGCTCTAGCTTTTTAAAACTATAATATATTTTACTTAAGAGCACAGATCTTTGAAGCTCAAAATGTAAAGTTATAAAGTTTAATTCAGATGTATGTTTCCCTTCTTATTAACCATAATTTAAGTTCTTAATTGATTTCATATGTATCAAGAATTATATATATATATATATAATAAATTATATCAATATAATGTACCATACCTATTTGAACCCCCTGTCGTAATGTTTGCATTATTCAAAGTACGTACAACACCGACATTTTGTAGGTGTATTCATGCCTAATACTGAGATATGTTTGTTCTAATACATTTGTAGTTTAACCCTTACATAAAAATATATTGAGTTGCTATGAAAAAAATATTTTACATAACCGTACTTTGATTTAGCATTTAAGTGGTAGGGAGTTATATATCTTAAACGATTACTTTCTTTTTTTTCCTATAACAAAGTAAGTATAGTAAAAAAAATGCTGTTAGTGGGGTTTAGTACGTCTTTTTTATACTTATTTATATATTTCAATGCACTGTTCAATTAAACCCACTTATATTCAATGCAATTATATTTCATTCAAATTATGATAATCTTCATTAAAATAACTAATAAGGAATGGGGGGATAAATGTGAAAAATTCTTCATTCATAAATTTGAAAAATACATTATTATATGTTTACATGACATTTAAATATAATAAATAGTCGATATTCATGGTAATTAACAAGTAATTAATAACTAATACTAAACTAATAAAAATAAATTAATTAGAAAAGGGTAGAAAAATAAAATATATATATATATTCAATTATACGTTTTTTAAATATATATATATATATATTATATCCCTTGTGTGTGTGTGTGTGTGTGTGTGTTAGCAACCATTTACTCAGATCAACTAGTAATAAATAACTAAAATTAATTACGTACATTATTAAAATTTTAATTTTACTTTAAATACTTTTGTTTTATATTTTATATAAATAAGAGAACTGTTATCGTTTTTTATTCTTCAAATTTATCTTGTAGACATTTTTTACTCAAACTCTGACACTATTTTATAAAATGACAATGTTTTGACTAAAATTTATTTTGAACATCAACTTCTGAATAACTTTCAGCAAACTCGAAAGAAAAATATCGATTATTTGAAATCAAGCAGACACCTCACAGACAAAACCATTTTCAACTGATTTATTAAGCAAATTTTTAACTGGAATTTTGATCCCCAATACTATTACTCTCCCACTATCCATCACGATCAACGACACAAAAATAGTTTAACTATATCTAGCGATCGGAAATAAGCACATAAGCGACAATCACCCTTTCAACACTCCATCCTTTCTTGTATAATGGAAATACCATTAAATTCCACAAAAGTACGAACAAAACGAAATAAATATTCGCAAAGTACAAATAAATCAAAAACTATAATAATTTTAAAAGCACTTAGAGGATAATTAATTTTAATAGAAGCTGGAGATAAACCACTTTTGGAAGGAAATCCCACGGTCGTTCGTCTCGTGCGAGGTAACGGTGACACCTGAAGATTAATGGTTGTTTTCTGTGAGGTGTGTCACAAAAGAAATATTACCTCACCACTTAAAAAAGCTTGGAGAAATTTAATGAAACAAGGGGCATGGACAAAAAGACAGTGAGAGTAAAGAGCTAAGATGGCATTAACAATGTACCTGCCTTAAAAAAAAGTTCTTGTTTTTTTTTTATCCTTCTTACAGTGTTAGATAAATGGTTCGTGCTAGTAGATTGCACAAGGATCACACAAAATGTTCTGTCACTTATGATTGAATAGTTCTTCTATGTTTCTTTTATAAATTAATAACAAATTTTATCTCGATTTAGCTAAGATTTTTTTTTATTCGAGTCTTTGTTATGTATGGCTTTGAGTTAACATAATCAATGGAAATATTTTCTGGTTTGATTTGGTGTATTTAGAGCGACAGAATGTTGATATTAATCAGTTATAATCGATAGTTGGATTTGTATGACCAGGAAATATTTCAAAAAAGAAAACGTTCTCCATCATTTTAGTCAAAATAAGAAAGCTCAATAAGCCGGCTGGGTGGGTGTGGTTGGTATGTCACTGGCCTTCTGCATCTTCGGTTGTGGGTCCGATTCCAGCTCAAGTCGATGGAATTTCATGATGTAGAAAATCGACAGTGCCATATCGTATGTTTATTAGGCATGAAAAAAATCATTTGAGAACTAGTTGCGGTAATTGGTATCGCCTATATGGTGTCGCACTAAAAATTGATACCAGCTCAAGTGCAGTGTACTATGTCTGCAAATGTTAAATAGCAATGTGCAGCCATACTAGAGAAAAGGGAAAATGTCCAACAATGTTTTGTTTGTTTTGAAGAAGAAAATTTTTTAATAACAAAAAAAAATATTACCGAATAATTGAAACATGTAAATAATTGTGCAAAAAATAATATTGCAAGCCTAATGAATATGTATATTATTTACGTTCAAAAATATATTGTTTAAATGCACCTATAATTAAGAAATTAATTTTAGTTGTAAATGTTTGTGCCTTGAGAATTAATTAATGCACATACATAATTGCATTCTTGTTGTATTTTGTTTATGTTGCATTTTTATTATCAAAAAATACTTTGAAGTTAGGCGAGGGTTATTGCCAACGATCATCAAGCTAAGAGGACGACACCTGGCTAGGCCATTCCTTCTACAAATATCCACACCACAGCAATGTGAAAAAACTGAACCTCGAATCTTTCTATAACTGAACTTTCATGGTATCAGGACTCAAACTCATAAATAAACAAAGAATACGCCTGTCGCGAGTTCGCGACTGTGACAACTCGATTGTCATGGCTTTAAGAATTTGGTTAATTCAGTGAGGTAATGAATGAATGGTACAGATTCAGTGTAAGTATAGGTGCGTGCGTGCGTGTGTTTGTGTAGCATATACATACTTGCATTTTAAAGATTATTTTTGAGCTTATATACTGACTTAAAATTGTTTTGATACTTTTGAAATGTAGTAAGGTAAAGCATATATCAGAATAAACTATAGTTTTAAAAAAACCCTAAACAACACGCTTTTAAGTTTAATTGAGCTAAAAAGTAAACAAATAATTTTTAATATAAGAGTAAAATGATCTACGAGAAAATTAATCTCGTTGGCGTAAAAGCATGGAGTGCTCCATAGTAACTGCAATAATTTATTACTAGTTATTTTCCAAAATACTGAGTTAGTGTTAAAATTTAGTACAAAACACCTCACGCTTTTACCAAAAATGCATTCATTTTCTCGTAAATCATTTCGTTTTTATGTTAAGACATATATTTTTTCTTTTTTGTTCGATTAAATTTAAAAAGCATGTTTTTTTAATTTTTTTAAATTACAATTTATTTTTAATTTTTTTTATTTGAATCTACAGTGAAAACATTTATTTTTAGTTTTTTAAACTATCATTTATGCATGCACTTTTTTTTTAAAAAAAAAATTGTCCCGCGACCGAAAAAGTTTGCCCATCCATGAGTTAGAACAAATTATTTTTTTTCACATGCATGAGTCATTTTTTTCTTCTTATTTCCATTTTCAGAAAAACTGGACAATTGTTTATATTATGATAAGAAATTGCTGACGCAAAATAACATTTTCGCTTTGATGGTTACTCTTAATCTTTTAATCACCAAATCTGGAAATCGTATAATGAATTTTTCACCAAATCTGGAAATCGTTATTACTTGTTATTCTGTCCAGGACAAGGGTACAAAATTATAAAATTATTGTATTGCCATTAGTCCTTCACAAGTGCTCAAAATTTCGAATTAATCTGACCTTTTAAAGTGGGTAAAAATCGTGTTCAAATATTCCGTTTCACACAAGAAAAACTTAAAAAAGCGAGTTAAAAACAGCCCAAAACCAATAATTACAAAATACTAATTTTCGTATTACTCAGTAGAATATATTTAATTTCAGACCAACTTTTAATGTGTAACATTAGTAAAAAGTTGATATATACAAAGTTCTTTATTACACTTAATTTTAAACAAATTAGTACATTTTATTTCTTATTATAAAGTGATTCAAAGCATTACTTAAATGGATACTTAAGAAAATATTCAATGTTTATCAATAAAATCCATTAAATATATCATGTAGAAATTGTCCCACTATATTAAAAATACAGATAAATTAATCTCTAATTTTGAAATCAAACACAATACAGGAAATATTACATTTTGATTTATTATATTTCAAAAACAAGCTATATTTTCAACAACTTTTGCTGAATACTAACATATTTTTGCCCACGAAAGCCTTTCTTCCCAAGAAGCCATGAACACAAAGTTCATGATAGATTCAGAAGGCAGAAGCACAGGATAAAACAATAAACAACCAGAAAGTAAGGACCACCGAAAATGGGATGTAACACCCTATATGTCATCCCTATCACGTGGCAATTTCAGCCCGTACCCCTAAGCAAGCGTTGTCAAAACCGTTTTCGTAGGGAATATTTTATCCAGTCAGTGGGAGTTGTGTGTCCATGGAGGCAGAAATGTGCTGATGGCCCAGAGTGCTGGCCCGTGTCTTGCCAAAGAAGACATTTTTGTGCACTTTTAAAGATCCGAATTCCCTCAAATGTCGCCGCTGATATTGATTTTCCTTTTTGTTGGTATGTGTGAAACAGGAAGGAATTTTTTCTTCCCTTCTTCCCAACTTTTCCTCCTCGAAATACCTTTTCGCGAGATATGAAAATTGAGTTTGATGAGAATTTGACAACTTTATATTTTTGCGGTGGTGGTACTTTTTTCGGGCTCTTTTCTTTTGCGTTCTGTTGGAAAGTAAGTAAAATAAGTTTGGTAGGAGGTGGTAGTAATGATGAATTTTTGGTGCAGAAGGAAAAGTGAATATGAAATACATGTACTTGCACTATTAGAATACCACATATAATTAAACGCGAATCATAATATTTATTTCATTCTTGTATTTGTTTTTTTAATACCCAAGCCTCATTTAATAGTGTTGATGGAATCTACATATATTATGTTTTAAAAATAAAAGTAACGTTCTTTTACATAGAGTGTGCTATAAAAATTCATTTAGAATATTGAAGTCCCTAATACATTCTTAAGAACTTAACATCCAATAAAAGTTTTTAACTGTATTTATAGTGAATCTTGATCTTGACTTCGGCTTTACTAGAGTGCAGTTGTTTACTCGGATATATTATTCCATTATTTTTAGTATAGTATTTTAACTTGGTAATTTAACTTTTAAAATTATTAAGTTTTGTTATATTGAAGTTTATCAAAAGTTATCAATAAAATAAGGGAAAGGCAAACTTGAATTCTAGTATTATTTGAATAACACCACACACGCACCAAAAGTACAGTATTATTATCTATTATCACTTTTACAACTTACTAATATGATTCAAACGTAATTTTTGTAACATTTAAGTATTGCTTTAAGGTTTCCGACAACGTTCGGAACTGTGATTTAAAAAAACGCATAAATGGATGATTTACATCATAATCAGTGTCACTTAGATTTAGAAGACATGCATAAAATTGTTTTAAGGACACATTTTGCCAAAAAAATTATTTAAATACAATATTTCGGTAAAAAATTAACTTAAAATAACCTTTTATTCAAAATATTCTCCTTTGTTGAAAAATGATTTTATTATAATAATATTTTGCCTGTATATAGCTTAGATCTCTGTACAGAGGCTCAACTATGATTTTTGAAAAATTCACATTACTTTCAGAATTACCACTAATTAAAAAAATTATCGGCATTTTTTCTTAAAATTGCTCCCCTCTTTTGTCGTAAAATATGGATAAACCCACTTCTATGTTATATGTGTCAAAAATTCTAGCTGAGCCTCTGTACAGAGATCTGAGCTATATACAGGCAAAATATTATTATAATAGAAGCATTTTTCACACAGGGAGAACGTTTTGAAAATGGGTCATTCTATGTTCATTTTTTGTCAAAATATTTTACATAAAATTTTTTTTATTGTATAATACTATTCTTAAAAGAACTTTATATACATTTTCTAATCTAAGTGACACTAAATATCAAATCTTATCTATTTATACGCTTTTACAAAATCACGGTTCCGAACGT
This sequence comes from Trichonephila clavipes, assembly GCA_019973935.1. Lineage (NCBI taxonomy): Eukaryota > Metazoa > Arthropoda > Arachnida > Araneae > Nephilidae > Trichonephila > Trichonephila clavipes. The sequence continues at coordinate 330,005 of BMAU01007057.1, read as the reverse complement.
AGTCGGATACCTTAAGGTATCCGACTACGTTCGCAACCGTGATTTTATCAAAGTGCATAAACGGTTCATTTTTATGATATTTAGTGCCACTTTTGATTATAATATATGCATAAAATTGTTTTAAGGACATTTTGACAAAAATTATTTAAATACAATATTTTGGCAAGAAATTAACTTAGAATATTCTTTTTCCAAATGTTCTCCTTTTTTGAAAAATGGTTCTATTATAATAATATTTTGCCTGTGTATAGCTCACACCTCTTTACTGAAGCTTGACTAGAATATTTGAAATACATAAATTAGAAGTAGGTTTATTCATATTTTACGACAACAGAGGGGTGCAATTTTAAAAAAATAACGCCAATAATTATTTGAATCGGTGGTAATTCTGAAAATAATGTGAATTTTTCAAAAATTCTAGTCGAGCCTCTGTAGAGAGGTCTGAGCTATATACAGGCAAAATAATATTATAATGGAACCATTTTTCACAAAAGGAAAACATTTGGAAAAAGATTATTCTGAGTTAATTTTTTTATGCCAAAATATTATATTTAAATATTTTTTTTTATCAAAATGTCCTTATAACAATTTTATGCATGTATTCTAATCTGAGTGACACTAAATATCACGAAAGTTATCCATTCATGCGCTTTTTACAAAATGACGGTTCCGAACGTAGTCGGATACCATAAATATAAAAATTTATTTGAGTAGTGCGTTACTAGTTTAATTATTTTCACGTAAATTTTATCAATTGGGCTTTTGATGCTGTAACGTATACTAAAATATAAGCATATAATACTTGTTTTGTTAAAAAAATTTAAATGAACTTCCATAAAAATAAACTTTTAGTGCCCCATGCAGATTATGTTGTTACCAATTTAATTTGAACCATTCGTTGAAACTTAAAATGAAATTAATTCTTTGTGTATATTTTGGAATTTTTTAAAACTAAATTTTAAGCCACACTATTTGGCTTAAATATGACTAATCAGATTTGAATGTTTTATTTTCACTCCTCAAGTAAGCTTATTCCTGTTATAACACGGTTATAACTTCTAAAAATAAATGTAAATAAATTTAATTTTAAAACACATGCAGCCCATTTGTTTTAATATAACTTTTAACTAAACTTTTTTAAATAAATATTCTTTCACAAAAAAAAAGTCTACGGAAGCATTATATATGTAGGCAAAAATAACATATACTAAATAAAAATTTTATATCTAAATATAAGCAAAGCAAAAATAGCAATATATACAGACAGTATAGGTTAAAAATAAGTGGATCACAGTAGTAACAAAGCAAACGTTTAGCTTTAGGTACCGATATTGCAAGTATAAGGAATATTTTCCGGTCAGTTAACCATCACCTGTAATTTGTAAAATCTGCGGCTGAGTGAATGATTATTAACTTCGCACTGTATTGAATTTTTCGAGGGATTTTGGTGACGAATTTCGTAATTTTCGACCCTGGTCAAGTGGCGAGGAAAACACTTGAGCTGCAACCTCCTTCTTCTAACTTACACACCACACCAACATGATGACTTGTGAGCTCTCAACAAATTTCAAGTGCATCTGCCCCCTCTGCATGACGGGTCTTCAACAGAACTGTGCTCGAACTCAAATTCCTTCAGTCATGATTCCTTTACCATGACCACTAGGCTGTCGTGAACATGTCAATGCTACGGAAAAGAAATAAATTAAAGAATTAATACAGATAATCAATACATAAGAAATAATTAATACACCGTTTCTAAAACTGAGGGGTGCGCCCCTTAGGGGGGGTGTCCCTATGTGGAAGGCGCGAGCATATTGTAAAGTCAAAAATAAAAGATTTAGGAAAAGTGTTAATTTATTAAAATGAAGCAAAACAAAGTACATTATGGCATAATGAGAATTAAATACATATTTACAATGATGTAATATACTTATAAATGCACAATGTTTTAAAAAATAAATTTACCAATACTAAATTAATAACAAGTTTATCAATTATAGAGTGCCTCATATGGGCTTGTCATATACAAAATTTAACACTTATCTTGATAATGTGTATGGTTTAAAATAAAAGTCGTATTGTAAATTTCGTGTCAAAGCACATCTCTATTACATTCAGCATTTGGTTATTGTATTGAGGGGGGGTGATGAAAATTATGATTGAAATTCGAGTCGCAAATGTTGAAAGTTTGAGAAGCACTGCATTAATACTCTGGGTTATAACCATAACATAAAAATACTAATATTAAATGTATTAAAACTAATATATCGTTTCTAATAATGCACATTATTAAGCAAAAATAAAACTAGGTACTCTTAAATAATGAAAAAATATATATTATATTTGTATAAACATATAATAATTTTTAAAAAACAATATCACAACAACGCATCATGAACTTAACTTTGAAGGAGCTATTATAGTGCAGAAATGCATAAAAGTAAATATATATATATATATATATATATATATATATATATATATATATATATATATATATATATATATATATATATATATATATATATATATATATATATATGTATATATATACATATACATAATTTGTACACATAAATTTGAAATCACAATATCCAATCCTGTACAATTTTTAAAACCTACTTGATTTATCAATGCATCAAATAGTTCTTAACTGCTTCTAAAGAAATTTTGCTACCAAGAGATTACGGTCCAATTAAGAGATAAGGTGTAATGCTTGCATAAAAAAGAAGGTAACTCTAGCAAAAAAATTTTTTTTGAATGTTATTTTCATCTTTTAAAAAAGATTTTATGTAAGCATTATATTTTTTTGTACATTATAAAATATTAAAGACAGTACCATGTTTTTACTTTCCTCCTCATTTAGTAATTTAATTCTTTGCGACATTTTTTTTTTAAATAAATGTTCCAAAGGTGTTCGACATAAATGAAAATGGTATTTTTTATGACTATTATGCATAATGAATAGACTTTTTTAACCAGGATTTTTTTATAAATGTTAATTGCTTCTTCAAAGGGGTATTTTACAAAGACAGTTTTTTCTTTGCATAAAAATTTTAATTATTATTCTTCGTTTCAAAGCTATTGATGTTATATAAGTATTCAAAACGTCTTAAATGCATAAAAAATCTGGACAAAGTCATATTTTATCAATCTATGATTTAATACCAAGTATTTATATTCACACCATTATCCTCAGACACATTTTTAATCTGTAGTAAATCTCATTATCAATAATAAATATATTTTCCCCCAAGATAATAATTTATCATTTTTTATACCTCTAATTTTCTATGGTTTAGTCTTAATTTAAAAATCCTAGGTTATGTAATTTTCTTTGTTTTAAGTTCTCATTAAATTTCTGACAGAGGTAATGTTCTAAGAAAATATATTTTATCTATGTAGAAAGAATATTTTGAAATATTTATTTTTATTACCTAACTTATTTAATACTCTCGTATTGACACAAACTTAAAAAAAAAATTGTGTTTGAGGGAAATACATTATAATTTAATCCGTAGGAAGTAAAAACTATAACTTCAATCATCAAGAAAGCATTGCCTAAAACAGTTTTGGAACTGTTGTCGGTACACATTTAATTTTTCATGCACATTTGTTCTGCCGTCCATTCAAAGAAAGTCTTTTTTAACTCTTATTTTGTGAATTTTTATGTACATAGATTGGAAGTTTATGCTGGTAAAAAGTGCTACGTAATAAATCCCTCTAGAATATTTTTAATTAACGCTTTTTTAATAATCTTTAAATAACCTTTAGTTATTTGGTTCAAAACTAGCGCGTTAATCTTAATCGTAATCAAATAGAAACATTGCATTAGAAAATCTCATTCCCGCTCATTCTAACCCATCATATATTTTGTTACGAATGAGTCGCACGAGCTACACTGAATATATTGAAGCGAAAGTCTTTTGGCCTCTTTCTTTTTTGTCTGTTTGTGTTCCCAATGCAACTGTCACCTTTTGCTTTTTGCACTGCTGCTAGGGTATGTTTGCGCGTTCGTTCCTGCTTAGTTATGGAGTACCAATATGGATGTATGCTTGCGTTATGTGTGTCAAAATAAAAAAAAATTAACTTCCATTCTGAAGATGTTTTCTGAAACCCCGTGCCAAGAATTTAAATATAGCAACACCAGCCAACGCTACATATACAGTAAGACCCCGCTTAACGCGGGGTATATGTTCCATCAAAGTAGAGCGTTATATGAAACAGCGTTAAAACGAGGTTATCTCATCATGTAAATAATGAGGTTAGGGGAAGATGGGTAGGAAATTGACCAGGTACTTTACCATTAAATTTATTAAGTACATGTTTTATAAAAATTAAACAAAAATGTATTTCTTACAAACATAGAAACATAAAAAATGAAAAAAAAAACATATAAAAAAATAAAATTCTAAATCAGTGCGTTTGCATTTCAGATCATACAGTATCTTCTGTATTTCCAATTTTCTGCATTTTTATTAATAATGCATCTAATGTAATTGTCGTTTTTCTTTTGCGCTCTGTGAGAAGTTATTGGTAAGAGTGAATAATGCATCCATAACGCCCCGTCTTGCCTTTGAACTCCTGTCAAAATTTGCTCCTATTTTTCTTGCTGCTTTATTTTCGTGTTTTTTACTATCACTCATGATAAAAATTAAAAACCGTAATATTTGTCACTATAGCAATCGTTATATTATATAAATTTATAAATACAATAACGTTAACAAATGTTTGAAACGATAAAAATACGTTCGTATAAGACCGCTCGAAAGAAGAAACACAGATAAACTGCTTTGGACATCGAGAAGCCTACCGCAGTGTGTGATTTCGTGGAATAATTGGATTCAAATAAAAGAGCGTTAAACCGAAACAGCTTTAAGCGGGGTCTTACTGTATATTTATATATATATATATATATATATATATATATATATATATATATATATATATATATGAGTACGTGTGTGTATAGAGAGATACATCTATAAAATCAAATTATGTAAAAAAAGTGATGTGGTAATATTAGTGAGAAAAAGTTACAGTCATTTTTTTTCTCTTTTCATTTTTTGCTTAATATATCTCGATTTAAAACATAGCAAGTCTAGCCATACGGATAAAACAGTTATTATCTTAAACGACACTATACCCTTCAAGAAATGATATTTGCATTATGAGCTGGACTGCAGTGCAAACATTAGAGGTAGCATGAATTGGATTAAGTGTCTGATACAGACTGTTCTTTCCCAATCCTTCCACTAATACGATAACGACTGTAGAACACATCAGATTGTTTCCAAGTCATAGAAGATCCCTTTTATCATTAACAATTATTTGGAGGTACGAATTTCCTATGAATGTATTAGAGGTTTCTAGATGTATAATATTCCATTTTATACAATAATATGGATGTTGTTTTTAATTGAATGATATTCTTTCACTTATTGTTTAACTAAAATATTTGTATTATCTTTCTCTATCTCTCTCTACATATAGTGTGAGTGGTAGTGTATCGTGCTTCAACGCCACAAGCCCAGAGTTAAAACATTGGGTAGGGAAACGTCAACTCAGCCTTCCATCTATTTATTTGGTAGATAAATGATTACGAAGCTTGCTTGTAAACTAAACACTGAGGGTTTAATGCCGGACTGACCACATGGCAAGAACGCCTGCTCCCGCAACTCAGCACCCACGGCCACTAAAACTATGATGAACACAATAGGCCTTGGCTCTCATTCTCTGTTGCGCCACTGAGGTTTTTTTTACATAAATCATGTTTATTTTAAATAATACTTGGTGTTAGATATATTCTAAAATAATGAAAAGTTACTTTATAAACATGACCAATAATAAATTTGTCCGGTATTATCAAGATACACGGCATGTATTTCTCAAATTTCTAATAAAAAACGATAAAAGCATTTTAATTCTTTACAGTTCTAAGCTCCCAGATTTAGTAACCGTAAACATATAATTTTAATTAACTTTAGTGTTTATCCCAGTGCAATCCCAATATTTTTTTCACCTCTATGTATTGATTCCGATCTCCTTTCTATTTTGCGTAATCCTAAGCTTTCAACTAGGCTTTTTGCTTTTTTTTCTTGAATAATAAATTTAGAAAGCAAATATATTTTTAAATATTTTAAAAAATACATTTTATTTAAATTAATTTTGGTCAGGTTTTTCATATTATTCTTCATATTAAGTAAATATACATTAAAATCGAAGTTATTTACTAAGTAAAATCTAGTATGCTACAGTACTTGCAAAACTGCATCACATGTGTTATTTAAAAAAAATGAATTTTCATTGCGTGTAATGCAAAATAGCTAAACAAATAAGATTTAGAACCAAACACAAATAGATAAATTCAATATTGTTACGAATTTTGTGCACAGAATACTTAAAATAGAGTAAATATTTTATATTTTGAAGCATAACACTGCAGTATTACTCTATTTGATTTACTTTATGTTAAAAGTGTAATATTCACAAGCAACACCGTTCATTACATTATAGTAGTGATTTAAAGGAAATTTAAGAAATCTTGGCGATAGAGCCAAATTGGCATCTTTTTGGTGATGAATTTGGTGACTTCTATTAGCAAGTTTTTGGGACCATTTAGATTCTTCCGGAAATTAATGTAGAAATTCATTAATTTCATGATCTATTGTTCAAACGGATCTTTCTCGAAAGATCCATGAGGCCTATAAATCGAAGAACTCTCACCAAAAATCAGCTGGTATTGTTTTGACTATCGAATAGTAGCCTTGTCCTGACTGTGAACAATCGACTAGCGATTAGCTTGCCTGTTGCGCAGTTCGAGCAGTGCGTGTGAATAATCTTTCATATACTTGCACTTTAAACACTGATAGTTGTGTGTGAGCGCTGGGAAGACCTTCTGAGATTTGTTCTAAGAATACTTCTGTTGAATCATGTACTTCAAGTACAGTTTTCTGACAATGAATTTATATTTCCCCTGAAGAACTGCCTTGTTCATTGCGGCTGATTTACATAAATTCATTGAACCCCAATCAACGTAACAATATGAATGGCTAACAAGGAAATATATCGCATATTTACCAGCGCCTTCTTGAAATTATTTGACGTCTTGTGTATTTGTATGAATTTATTGATAACGTAAGCAAATGAATTCAGATTAAAAATAACCACAACAAGTTTGTATACGTTAGTAATTTGATTTAAAACGCATTAATTGAACAGTTTAACAAACGAAATACATGCTTATGGTAAAAGCTTATGCTTATGGTAAAAGGTAATCTAGAAAATTCCTAGGCATTCATTTTAAACAAAAACAAAAGTTCAATATTCCGCAACTTTCCAAGAACTTAAACTTAAATTGAGGACCTCCAACTCGACAAACTGTAATTAGCAAATAATTAAAAATTCTTAATCGCTCCTCACCTGTCATGTTGTTGGTTTAAACCAGCACTCCTTTCAAAATTTTTGGAATGAAAGAACTTTTTTCTTTTCTTACTCCTCTCACATTTAATTTTCAAGTTATTTTACAGGAACATCTTCCAGAACTTAATGACATCCAAGCAAAGCTGCATTTTTCAAACCTTCATCACTTATCTCTGGAAAATACAAGGAAATCATAGTTGAAGCGAACAATTTTCTTTGCAACTGTAAAACAAAACGATGGATAACCCCTACCGAAAAGAAAATCATTCGCAATTTGCTTGTGTTTTGCTCTAAGCATCAATCATAATCATTTTCACTTTCGTGAACACTGAGAAATGTTTTCGAGAGGGTAAAGTAATTGTTTGTTTCTTAAAAATCGACAAGAAGGTAGCAATGTTTGGTACTATGAAATTTTTTAAAATAAATATTTAAGTACAGTTCTAGTCATTGGAAGTTTTTATGAAGGCTGATTATTCAAAATCGTCCAATTCTAATTTTCACGATAAAGTAAATTTTACAAATCAGTTAATATCAATAAAATTTTCCTATTTTACTCTTTTCTTGAAAGCATTACACTGAACTTTGTATAATAAATAAAAATTGCGTGACGTTTAAAGTATCATTATAAATGTCATGGACATCAAAATCTTTTTAGTATAATTTAAAGCAACAACACAAATTTCTGGTTTCCTAAGTATTTTTGCATAGTTTAATTATTTAATGTTTTCATTTGCAAAATCTAAATAGAGTACATAAAATTTGTCGTTATTTCCACCCTCCCTCTACAAAAAAAAACGATTTCAAACTTTCAACATATTCTGAGATAATTTTTTTCATCACTGCATTTCTTTTTGAAAAAATAGTTCCACATTCTAACTCTACACACTATTCATTTCTCTCTTAATCTCAATCAGTTTCCTGCAGTAGAACATGCATTTTATTTGTATTCGTACAATTTAATGTTAAAACAGTGATTTAACTCAGTTAACATTGGAATTTTTAGCAATTCAAGCTAATTAATAAAGTGATATAACTTAAAATATATATACATTGCAAATCGCTTAACGCGAAGCTGATGGGCCGAAATATTTTTTGTGTTAAAGGATATTGCTAAAAAAACATTTATTTACCAAAATTAAGTTTACTAGAGAACATTTTATTTTTATAAAAATGGTATATGCATGTATTTAATAAAAATCAATAAAACACACGAAAACTTAATGGAATGCCACACTTTTAGCAATACTAAAATCTTTACAGATTTCCGTTTTCGTTTTATGTTTTAGCTCAATAGCCTTAAGAAGTTTCATATTCATTTTCAGTAAAATAGCAGTTTGCTTTCTCTCTGAGCTCTTTGTCATTGTGCTCGCAAAAATTCTTCTAAAATAGAAGGAAATAAAAACGTAAATGGAGCTCACTGATTTTTGCTCACACTGCGATGTACTCGTTACGAAATTTCAAAGCCAACTGATGAGAGATTAGATGTTTTGCGTTGCATTTGTAATGGCGGAAGGTAAAAGTAGCTTCGATAAACAAAATAGGCTCGTGTCATATGCTATCCACATAGTATTTTAAGCCAAGTTAGCCTCCTTTCGGCGAAACATATAAAACTACCTCTCTTTCATTTCACACACCTTTTTAAATTTCGCCTGAGCAGCTGGTGTTTTTCGTATTTTGTTCATTCCCAAATGGGAAATCTTTCCATGTTAAGCGAAGTGAGTAAAGAGAAAGTGCATAAAATACTTAGTAGTTGGTGGGAATTGTTGTATTATTTCGTGTAAACCGATATTTCGACTAAAACATTTTCGCGTTAAGCGTATTTCACTGTGAATCATTTAAAAGTCTTAGTAAAAAATTGAAAAAAAATATCAATAAGAATTAAAGGAAAAAAAAAGATAAGATAAATGTTAATAAATAAAAGAGAATTAATTATAAAAAATATTGTTGTATATTTATATATAAAACTTGGAGGAAATGAAGGAAGACAGCAAGCTAACAATGTTAAATAAACAACAGTATTAAAGACCTATTTGTATTTTAAAGCAAGAATTATATATATATATATATATATAAATTTTATAAATTATATGCTGTGTGAGATTAATATGGAGTTTGTGTATGTATATGTATTATAATTTTGAGGATGTACTTATAATATTAATAGAGTAATATTTTTTATTTAAAAATATGCACCATATTTGAACATTATTTTTGAGCAAAATTTAATTACATTTATTTATGTTGTCAAGAAAGTGTTCACTTTTCAATATTTATAATTTTATCTTGTAGAGTTTCAACAAATATTTCGAAAGATTGATCAACACATTTTTCGAGCTGTAAGTTTTCATTAAATAGTCGTTATTAACATAATAAAAGATGTAAGGGAAGTACGACTTAAATGAATATTTCATGAAAAAGAATAAAACAATGAAAATAAAGAATTCAAAATATTACAAAATCATGTTAACCCTTACGTTGTTGCGTTTTATCTGTTCGGATCTTACTACAGTGTTTGATATTTCTCCACGGCGCGCTATTTTCAAAAAGTGTGTAATGGAGAAATCGAACTAGATACATAAGTAAAGCATAGCTGTGTTGTTATTTAACACTAATCAAATAATTAAAATTATAAATCCTAAATATTTTACAATAAATAATTATTTAATCAAGTTAATAGTTACAAATAACTACTAAATTTTACTCTTTATTATTATCTATCATCTCTATTATACTCAAAGATATTAGAATAATCACTTTCAGAATCACGTGACATCATACTTGTATTTAGCTTTTAAAAGCCTGAAACACGCTATTTCACACCCAAAATGTATTAACTGTCGTTAATATTGTATTATAATATATATCATTCGTCTAATCTTGTCATTTATTAGTAAAAGAAACAACTATCGTTAAGCCCGGCGTATAACGCTCTCTTTTAACACAAAAAATAAGACCGAAACTTGAAGGTGCGCGTAATACGCCGAGTATAAGAACCATAGTTTTTAAAAATGACAAAAGATATGAACATAAAAAAATAATACTTCTACTTGTATCGAAGTTCTGTTTATTTAAAAGAAAAGACGTTCCTTATGAATTCAAACAATTGCAGTTCTAGAAGGAAGCTATTTTGTTAAATGTATGGGATAATACCTCGAGTAAATGACTTCAAAATATAACAGCAAATGGTTGTAATATTTCAGATCTCTTCGTAAAAAAAGAGGTGCGAGTTATACGGTGAATGCACCCGAAAATTAAAAAAAAAAAATAAGCTTGAAAGTATTAGTGTGTATTATACACCGGTGAGCGTTATACGCCGGATTTTACGGTACTTTTACCCTCTCGCTGCGTAGTGATACATGTGTTACGCCTACGTTTGCCCGTGTAAATCGCGACATACTCAGTGAGAGGGTTAAAACGTGATGCACACGTTTGTAATGTTTAGAACAGTACAAAGTCTAAATGGGCACCTACAGCACGTTCGTAGTGTTGGAAAGTATATTGAGATGATAACGCTCAACGTGATGGTAACGCGCAAAGGACTAAATATGTTGAATTAAATTTTTTTAAAACATGACTGTTCTCGTTGACTGATCATTAATTTTGAACTTCTCTCTCATGTGGTTTCAAATCTGAATCCTCTGAAGACGTGTAATGCAACTTACTACTTTGGGCCAGAAGAGAGGAAGGATTATTTTACTGCACAACTGTAAATGAGTGTTCAAGTCCTCCCACTTTGTGGAGAGGTGGTTAAAAAATAAAGTAACATAGTCCAGGAATCGAACTTTATACTTAAATATAATTGAACAATTTGAGGTTAAATGCTTATAGTTCTTGTGAAACTCCAGTTCGGGATTAAATAAAAAAAAAATATTTGTTCACTAAATTTCAGTAATAAAAGCTATTAATGCTATGAAAGGGGGAGGAGGATCCTACTCCCTGCTCACCCAACGGTGAGCCAATACCCCCTTTTAAAACTTATACAAGTGTGTTGATACTCACTGTTCAAATTTTAAAACTGTAATTTACATGCATTAAGTACTTCTAATGTTCAACTAATGTCCTCTTTAAAAATTTCTGACTTTCGTGCAATTGCTTCATTTATTCTTCTTTTAACAAGATTTATTCTTGGCGCTCCTTTTCAATAAATTTCAATTTTTTTTATGAAACATTTTTACTAACTATACCTAATGCATAAATAAATTTATAACTCCATCCCGAAAGACATATTTTTTATGTATAAATATATATACTCCTCAAACACATAAATAAAACTTCACTTATTTCATACTTTTTTGATATTTAAGAATTGTTTATGTGTGAAAGCTATAATAAATAATACTTGATATTATATATATATATATATATATATATATATATATATATATATATATATATATATATATATATATATATATATATATAAATTTGGTTAGAAAACTAAAGCACAACACACTTTTAAAGAAGGTAATGTGTTTCAATAACAATTAGCTTAATCAAGAAAGCAAAATATCTTCAAAAATAGAAAGAAAACACTATTTATTTTAAGTAAGAAACTTCCAATAAACATAAAAATCAAATCATTTTTTTTTTGGTTGCGAATTTTTCTTCAATAAACATTAAATATTCATTTTAAAAACTTATCCTTCAATTTGAAATTTAAAAAAAGGGAAAATAAACTATTATTTTTATTTTTTCTTTTATATTAACCGAACGATTAAAATAAGTCAACGTATTATTTATTTTTTTTTTAATAAAACTATCAAATCATTATCAGAATATTGCAAAAATGAAGAAGTAGCTTAACATATTATCAAACAACAGTTCTTGAAAGAATTTCAATACTGGATTTCGATCTGAAATCCAGTATTGAACCAAAACAAAGCAAAAGTGATGAAGGTACTATGTTAGTAAACGACAGAACGTTTAAAAATACACACATAGAATGCTTACACACTTTTAAAAAATTACTGAAAGTGTAGACATAAATGACTTTTCTTCCAATTCATAGTCTTAAGAGGACTCAGTACCCTTTGAGCAAATTTCTTTATTTACGTATTTAAAAATTATATTTTAGCATTTTATACAATTTTTCTGTTCAAGAAAATGATACCAGATGAAAATTTTCATATGTTATTCACACAATTTTAAAAATTAAAAATTTTTGAAGAAAATTGGGAAAATTTTAAAATCCTACTCCTTTTGTAAAAATTAATTTTTTGACCTGAAATTTTTTTTATAATATTCTTATGGATATTCTTAACAACTTTAGGGATCTATTTTAGAATAACTTCACTCGTTTTCGAGAAAAAAAATAAAATGTTGATATGCAGGCTAAAAATCAACGAAAAAGCCAACATGTCATACATTTTATTTTTTTAAAAAGTATTCAGTTTATAGCAAAACGGATCCCTAATTTTATTACATGCTTTATTTTCAACACGCAAGAAAAAAAATGGAAGTGATCGGTAAATAATTGTCGAAGGAGTAGCATTTTGAATGCACTAAGGTTTCGAAAAACACAAACTGAGAAAAACCACTTTAAAAATTATAATTCTGAAAAAAATAATTATTATAAGCTTAATTAAACTTAAAATACCACTTTAAGATATTAGTTATACATTTTTCTTTAAAATAACTGCATTTTCACATTTTTTCAACCCACACATTTTTATAAATGATCAGCTTTTAGAGAGTACTAATTGCACAAAAAAATTCAAGAAAAACGTTAATTTTTTTTTCTGTCACGACAGAAATTTTAGCTGTTTTTCTTCTTATAATATTAAAGTATTACATTTGTATGAAAAATATATTAGGAATAAGAACTGAGAAATTATAAAATTATTAATATAAAATGCCTTAATTTAAAAATTTTACATGCACACATTTCACAAAGAAAAAAAAAAAATGATTGTAAGTATTTTGCCTCGGAAATATTCTGCTTTATATATTGCACATTCTTTTTTTAATGTTATTATTTCTCTTTATAAATTAGATTTTTTTTATCAAAACGCTTTTTTTAGCTTTTTTTTCTAAAAAGGGGGCGTGGCCTAATTGCCTAATTTGTTTTCAAATGAAGTTTTATTCAACTTCTAACTTTCCCACATGCACAAGTGATATATCAATCGAAAGATAATAATGCAAAGAATAAGATTAAATGAAAATAAAAAAAAACGATAGGTCTGTGATTTTTGGAGTACCAAGTTATCTTAATAAGAATTTAATTACAACTGAGTTTTGAATAACCTCGTGTGTAGATTTCATAATTATTTTTTATGTTAATTTATTCCTATGGTCACACAATTCTTAAGATATTTTCCCCTATTCAAAAAAAAGTTAATAATAATTGAAAAACTTTTTGAAATAGGTGGAGAATTATTTTTTTAAAAAAAAATATGTATATTATAAGCCCGTTTAATTTAATTGTACGAGAAAATAAAAGTTGTATTGAATATGCTAACGTTCTATACTAAAGTGTAACATGAAGGTTATAAGTAGTGTAAATCCTAAATAAAGAAATTGTAAATTTAAGATAAAGAGACGAGGGCAACACCTGAGCCGACTTCCCAGTCTCCAATCTTCCCCAATTTGCTGTTTTGGAAACTTATGAGACTGAACTTCTTTGTTTCAAAACACAGATAATCGTATTATTACTAAACGCTCAATCGCTATGTAATGAAACTTGTAAATTAATTGATAGGATTGAAAATGTGCCTTCTTAGTAAGAATCCTAATATAGTTACCATAAAATCCGGCGTATAACGCACACTTTTAACACAAAAAATAAGATCGAAAGTTACGGGTGCGCTTTCAACAACGGGAATGAAAATGAGAGCTTCAGAAATAAAAAAGTGATGAGCATAAAAAAAACTTAGACATCTACCAAGATCGGAATATTGTTTATTTAAAAGAAATGCTATACATTATGAACTTAAAGGGCTCTTTTTCTAGAAATATGCTATTTTTTTCAAACTCCTGGGGTAATACTTTGAATAAATGGCTTTGAAACATAATGGCATTGATAAGTAAATTGCAGGTTTTTTTGTAAAAAAGGGGGTACGCTCTATACTGCGGATATAACTTAAAATTTAAAAAATACAGCTTGAAAGTATAGGGGCGTGTTATACACTGGTGCGCTTTATACACCGGATTTTACGGTATATTACTATGAACACACAAATATTAGCATTAAATACCCCATTTTAATGGTAATTAGGATTCTAATTACTCTTTCGCTATCATTCCGAGATCAAAGAACTCCCTTGGAAATACCGATGTTCATGCAATTCATATAATTCCAGAATCCAGACCTCATCATCAGATATGGCCCTCGAAATGAAATGGACATAGCTGATTCTTCCCCTCAGATTGACAGATAAAAGCCCTATCAACAAACCATTCCACTACTGAACATTTGCATCGCGTCTCAAGTTTACAGCCAGCGGCAATTCGCCCAGACCACAGAATTAACCGGAACAGCACAACGAATTAGAAAGGAACACTTTCCTAGTGCCCGGGAGGGGAACTTTAATATCTCTCTCCCCCTTTCTGAATTCTGGACGGCTTAATGCACCCAACACGACGACAGTTAAAGCATCGGGGCCGGTATTCAAAAGACGTTCTATTACCCATTCTACGGAGTTATATTCCAGTGACAGCTCGTGCAAAGGGTGGTCCACACCACACACTATTGGAAATTTGCATTAGACTCGTAAATCACATTAGCGTGTTATGTTGTGTTGCAAGCAACTTTTAATCAATAGAATTATTCAATCCCGCTCGTGTGTGCGCAGGGTTAGCTATAAATCGCATTTTCTAATCTCGTTCTGCTACCAACCTTCCTCACCCCTCGTTCTTGTTCGATGGAAGGGGTGGCCCAGCATGTTGGCCATTTGTGTCGTGGTTGCAGAGACACGATATCTATTTGGAGAAAGGGGAAGGGTGAAAGAGGTGAGAGAGTTATTGTTGATGGGTGTTAATCGTTCTTGGGGTGGATGGAATGTTAGGGTTGTGCGCTGAGGGAGATGGATTATTGGGTAGGGAATGTACGATGAAAGAACGGAAATGTTTGAAATGATGATGGTGCTGGTTGGGTTCTCATAATATCGTTTGGATATATCTGAATGATTTCTCAGGTTGTTTCTCATCTTTATTCCGTGGTATAAAGTGATAAAATAATTGAATTCAAGATGTGTGTTGATAATCTATATATTTTTCATTAAAGCTCTGTATGGATGGCTTTCAAAATGACAATTAATAGGAAAGTTCAGTAATAAATCACGTTTCATAAATTTGTGATATGGAAATTATGAAAAATGTATTTTTAAATCAAAGATTTTTGAAACACACACACACAAATAACGACGATAAATAAATATATATATATATTTCATCCTATGTTAAATCTCAATTATTCTCCTAAATAAGGGCTGTTCATGTTTTAAATTATTTTATTTTTCATTTGCATATTTGTTTTCCATTTGATGTAAGATTATTTACAGAAATCATTAATAGATTTAATTGAAAGAGCATTCGAAGATTTCTTTATGATAATTATTTGAGCATTATTTTTATTATTTTTGATGGTTAGGAATCTTTGGTACATAACCTTAACGTAAAAATAAAAAAAAAACTAAATAATCAAATTAAATACCAAGATATAATTTACAAACAAAAAAAAAATATCATTTAAACTTTAAATAACATGAGACTTTTAAAAACATATCGCATTTAAATAATAATTTTCCAAAATTAAGCCAAAATGGTTGATTGGATATAGTATATTATAAAGAAAAAAAACTTTTATAGTTTTCCAAGATTTTATACTACCATAATTATATAAATTTACGCTCACACAAAGTTTGTACTGACAATTTTATTCCAAAATAAGCACAAAGCTCAGCAATAGGACTTGAAGCTGTAGTCTTATATCAATAACTGAAAAGAATTAAATGCTGGATATATATATATATATATAAGTCTAGATTTTTAAATACAAAACATATTTAGGAAAGTAATATTCATAAAATTTCACCAATAGGAAATCGAATTAAGCTCTGAAAATGACATTAATATGATAGTTATTTTTCCTGAAACTCTCTAGAACAAAATTAAAAAAAAGTGTTATTTTTTTAAAATTTATTTTTATTTTGAAACACGGAGAAATTTAATCTCTAAAAATCAGTTCATGGTGATTCCTAAGATTTTAAAATAAAAATACTTCTAAAAACAAAAATTACCTTATAACTTTTACACTCTTTTAGATTAATATTATTTCTATCTCATTTAGAATTATTTTATTTTTAAAGAAAACTTACATTTACTTTTGAAAATTTCAAGTGTTTTTCTTTTTCATTATGTCTATATCTTCAGATGTTACTTAAAGTACATTTTTATAGTATAACAAAAGAATATAATTATATTTCTTTTTAAAACAAAGACGTTTTTCACATGTATTAATTGAATATAAATCAAGACAAAGAAATATTTTAAGTAAATGAACTATTATTTGTTAAGAATTTTTGAAAAGTTTTTTTTTTTTGAAGATTTAGCATTTATTTATTTACCAACGATATTATTGCCTGAGTTCTTTGCTTAAAAAATATTATTTTTTACATGGTTCTGTTTTTAAACTCCTTAAGGTCTACCGGCGTATATATCAGTCTTGCTCAACCGGTGCGTTGAGTAACCCGGGCATATATATCCGTCATTCCAAAATATGATTCATATACTTGCGATTCTATTAGTAAAACTATTCCAAAGGCTTTGGAATGCAATAAATTGACCCTGACAGTGTTTGCGGAGGATTTACTTATTTCAAAGAAAAATTTGCTTATTTAGATTTCTCATCCTCGATTCACCGCATATGCGCGCTTATGTAAAGAACATAACGTTTGTTTGGCAATTAAGTGGTTAAACATAATTCGTATAAAATACGTTATTCCCATTATTGTTAAGGCAATTCAATAAAATATTTTCATATTCTTAGAAATAATATTATTTGTTTTACTATACCGAAAAAAACTTATAATTATTTTAAGAAAATCCATCAGATGTAAACAAATTAAGCAAATAACTGAAAATAAATCATAAAAACAAATACTCTTCTTAATTTATATTTTAAAACTGTTCCACAATCAAATTTTTTAAAAAAAATGCAAAGTTTCTTGATTTTTTTTTTCATTTTTCTTCACAGAAATTATATTTTATTATCTCGACTTCACCATTTGAAAGATTTGAATTTATAACACATTATGTGAACAAACTCATTATTTTCCACATACGTGGACTGTATGATTTTTTTTTAAATATCGACTTAAAATGTTTCAAGCTCCAGCTCTGATGTTCTTCAATGTAAAATAACTGAGTTACAGTATTATTTTTGATTTCCTTTATTCGAAACAAAATCTTATGAGTCACGAAAACTTCACAGCATGCATAACCTTTTTGAATTAATAATATTCACGATGCGGTAGCGTGCTACATGTAATTGAAGAAATGCATTAAGCAGTAGACAACTCCATGTTTAACCGAACTAATCAAATATTAATAATAATGTCGAATACATGTATAGATTTTACGTAATCAATATATAAACTGGGCTCGGTTTTTTTTTCTTTTTTAATCAAAGCAGCAGTCTTTCATGTCGTCAAGTAGTTGCAAGCTTAAAAGACACACACAACAATTTATGTACTTAAAATGAAATTTTGGTTTCCACGTAACACATATTTCAGATTTGTATTTAATAGATTTTTACAAGGGGTTTATTGACTGCTTGGTTGCAGATTATGTTTTTAAGTAGCAAAAGGCAACACAAATGCATTCTGATCTAGAGTAATCAGAAAAAAATGTTCTTTTTAAAAAAATTTTTAAAAGTTCTTATAAAAAAATAAAGAAAAACATACCTTGAGAAAATTTCTTTTTAACCTTATTTTCAAAATTATTTTTATAAAAAAATAATAAACACATTATATTTAAGCTATGCTTAAAAGATAAAAGATAACAATGTGTTCATAATATAAAGTTACGTTACATGTATTATATTGCAACGTGGAAGAAACAGGTATGTCCAAATTAACGAGTTTCAATCAATCAAATTGTTCACGTCTTTGATTGTTCGAAAAAAATCCTTACAACATTATTAAGTATATGAAACATCTTATAGTTGCATTTAATGTCTAATTAGTTGTGTTTAATATCTAAAGCTGCTTCTCTGTACTTACAAAGTTATATTCTGAACTATATTGATACGTATGAACAGCTGGTGGTCTAGATAGCCTAGTAGCCAAGGTCATGGACTCGTGGCTTTCATATTATGAGTTCGAGCCTAGTAGAGGGAATACTTGCCGTATAGAAGGGACCGTTGCGCTTTAAATCTGTCAGGTTTCAAGTGTCTTCCCGTTGGTATGGTGTGGAGGTCAGATGAGGGGCTGCTGGCTCAGATGCTGCCTTCATCGCTTGAACAAGGTTCAGAATTCTGATGTTCAGCACCAATAGACCTTTTGCTGCTTTATGGTGCAACACTAATATAACTCTGACTCTATGAACAACTCAATATTCTTGTTCAGTTTTATAAAAAAAATTGTTAAGAAGAAAATGTATCTAAATTTAAGGAAGTATGCTATAATATCCAATTACTTTTAGTTCTTTTCTATTTGCAGCTAGAATTTGCTCTAAAGTTGTAAGGCATTCGCCCGCGGGTGATGCCTTACTTCTAAGTTATCCTCGTGACCTAGGAGTGTGGGAATGAATAAAGAACCAGATGTTGCCATAATCTTAATATCTCTTTGTTAAGATCTTAAACACGATACAGAGATAATATTTATATTTTAACTTAAAGGATCTGAGGTGAAGAAGCACCTAATACGTGTTACCAAATAAGCGCGATCCTGACTACTATAATTAACTTTACCACTTACTCCTAACCTCTGTTTATACACAGTTCCTATTACTTAATAGAACGATTCTATCTCTAATACCTAGGTAGCAGCAACACACTCGAATCCCCAATGTCGATTCTTTATCTCCCGGGGAATGGTATCCACCTTGACTTGAACGCACTGTCATGGATAGCTGAACACTGGAATATTGGCTTACTTCAGCTTAAACCTTAAACTCAGACTAGCATAATCACTTCCCAAAAGGCCATCTTGCTTACGCTAAACTTCTGCTATTTAAAAGGTTCTTACCTTGCATAATCACGCTACGCTTCCGCATTTGGTTGGAAAGAATTTGCCTTTTTCGACCCCAAAGAACCATAGAAGATAATTAATAGAAAGCGCGATGAGCCCGAAACAAAGTGACAATTTGTCTCATACATTTACTCATAATTTTAACGTAAGTCCTAAATGACAACAGCAAATATATTGCTCTAGAACAAATTAGAACTTAGGATTTGTAATCATTTATAGTTAGACATTTCGATATCAAAAGAGAATTATGAGTTTGCCATTTTCTGAGGGGATAGCAAGGACCCGACTAATTATTGCTAAGCAAACTTCTCAGCAATACATGAAGCAACTTAAGCACGCTTCGCCTTATTTTTTTAATACAAGGAAGGAAAATTTACTAATACAGTTAAACATAGGAATCTGGCTATCCACAAAGTAAATCTGAGTATTTTAAGAAATTACCACCTTCTCTCACAAAAGCATCTAAAAAGGTATTAAAAAATTAAAATAATGAAGAAGAATTGATATTTTATTACTGAATAAGATAGCAACAAATCAATAGAATTAGGACTCCCCAGTTGGTTCAAGGGGTTTAAAGAAAATTCACAGGACTTTTAAATTGCAAATTTTTCAATTGTTTGTAAAAAAAAAATATGTTAAAGCCTTAATGTTTCTGAGTATTTTGGTACCAAAAGTGTGTTGATACTGTAAAACTTCCGAAGTTATTGAGAAGAAAGTAGCGAAATTTAACCAAAAATCCTATATCTTTCTTATCTTTAACTTCATTTCTTGGAAAACCAAAAATTTTAGCTTCCGCGCAGGATTTCTCACAAACTATTTATGATATCAATTTGAAATTTTATACACGTATTCAATATAAAGTTCTTCATAACTTATACATCAATTTTCAAAAAGAAAACAATAGAACTTTTTATTGGAATTTTAATTTTTGTTTTCTTAAAATTATAAAATTTTCGTTATAATTGTATTTAAGAAATATTTTTTCCCCTCTAAATTTCTTAAAAGTTAGTAGAACTTCAAAAGTAAACATTTTTATCCCAAGTAAAATCAATTTTGTATTTTTTTATCAATTATGTACTTCAGAATTCTGCGTGGCGTAAAATACTGATTTTCATATTTTAGGAAAATTTTCCAATTTTTATTTCTTTAAAACTTTTACAATTTTTTCTCAAATTATCTGAAAATTATAGAAATATTGTAAATATATATGATTATCATGTGGTAAATATTTCAAATTATTACTTTGGTTTATTGCTAAGTTACATTGGTTTGAAGTAGGACGTTTTTTCGAGTGCTCGGATATATGTTAAGTGTCATGTGAGCCCGTAAAATATTAGCTCAAAGCTAAGCTATACCATAAGCGCTGACCAAAATTTGAAGATTCTTTTAGGATGATAGAGAGAGATTTACGTCTGCTATTTGCAAAGTCCAGTACGTTAAAAATTTACTGACAAATTTAAAGCTCATGCCTAGAATCTATACGGTTCACGGAAAGATTTAGCAACTTGCATTCGTCAAAATTAGACAATAAACTAGTAAGTTATAGTTATAGCTATATACTACAGCTGACAATGTCACACATTTTTATCATTATAATTAAAGTCCAAGTATGAATGTTCATACAAATGATTGGAAGAATTTTGTTTTGTGGAATGTTTTTTTCTTACTTGTGTACACATAGTAGATAAAAGTATCATTGTAATGTTTACACAAATGACCATATTCATTCGACACAATTGATAAAGGAATCTAACTTTTCCTAGTTTTTTTTATTCATAATATGAGTGAAGCATTTTTATTTATGAACATAACTTATGTGCATCAATTGCAATTTAATTTGTGTCATTCGGAATTCACGCTATTTTTTTCTTCAATTGTATTTTCGCATTTGTTTGAGGTAACGAAAAGGAGAAGGGTCTGTACATCTATCCCGTAATCCTTATAATTTACAGTAATTACATAATACTCAATATCTGGGGTATATATATATATAATTCTTCATTTCTTTTCTAAAGCAATAATGAAGAACAGCTTTAGCCAGCTAATGAATTTTTCAAACGCTCCATGAACGATACATCATTCCATTATAAATAGATTGAAAATCGATAGTTAAAATGCCTTCAACCATCAGTTCACGAAAGCTTCACGATCTTATTCCAAGAATCGGCAATATATATATATATATATATATATATATATATATATATATATAATCCAATATAAAATTTTTTTTCAATATATAATTATATAAATATGCATACACATATATAGATTTATACATATATATATATATACACAAATTTATAAACCAAAATATAAAAATAAACAAATAGTTATATACCTAAGATAACTAAAATTAGGAAGAAGGTACATAGTATAATGACAAACTCTAGCCTTAGGAACCAGGTTTAAACAAGTTTTGCGGCCAGCCAACCTTCACCTGTAACTTGTCATTCTATGTACCAAGAGGAAAGGAAAGAATTATATATGTAGAATTTAAATATTGAAAAATCATTAAACTAAATAACATAGGAACAAAAGCATAACCTACTAATTCGGAAAGTAAACAATGTGCAAGATTGCAATAACGTGTTCCCGCCAAATACGAGGGGTGAGAGCAGAACCGAATAAAATTAATTGCGATACGATAATAAGAAATATATATATATATATATATATATATATATATATATATATATATATATATATATATATATATATATATATATATACTTTTAAAAATAATAATCATATAAAAATTAGCGTAAAATATAAAAGAAACTCAAAAAATATATATTAAAAATTTAATAAGCATGTGGCGCCATCTATTTAATAATTGTAGAATAAATTAGATATTGTCTAAATTTAAAAAAATCATTACAAAACATAATAACAGTAAATAATTACAGTAATACAAATTGTATCATAAAAAACCATTATAAATATAATTACAAAGAAAGTTAGCAGGATATCCATGTTCAATACAGTGATTAAATTTTTTTTAAAGATTTTAAAAATTGTAGCTTTATCGCTAACTAATACATTATTGCGATAAATATAGTTAAAATTAATATTTCTATATATAGATATTGATAAATTAGAATTCCAGTAAGGCACTTTGATGATATTAAAATTAAAGGCATCTCTTTTATCATAATTATTACTATGTAGTTTCAAATCCTTAATATACAGTGATACATCTAGGTAATTTGTTTTGATTGTATTATTATTAATTTTAACTAAGTTTAAGTAAGACGGATAAAAATTAATAATGGGATTTAAATTATCATTTTTACCAAAAATAATTAATTCATCAATATATCTAAAAATGTAGTAGTCATTATTAATAACATAATTATATTAATAAAAATGTAAATAAAGATTAGCCAAACTATTACTAGCTGGGCCCCCTTGTGGGAGTCCAATTCTCTTGTTTATATAAAGAACCATTAAAATTGATGTAACTTTCTTTTAAGACAAAATCTATGAGAGTTTTAAATTTGTTAAAATTAATATTAAAGTTATACATACTGTGGTTTTCTAAAATTACTTTAATAATATCATATAAATCAATGGAATTGAAAAGATCTTCAAAGTCATAACTATGAACTGAATAAATATTTCTATTATTAAAAAAATCTATAATCTCTTTACTATTTTTAATTATTGCTTTATTACATAGCTGATTAATAAAGTTTTGTATAATATTATGAAGTAATTTGCCTGCAGTAGTAATATATATGTTCTAAAATCATTTGTCACAGTTCTAAATTTAACCGGACTTTTATGGAATTTTGGAGTTAAAAAAATATATGGATACTTTTAATTTTAGGAATACAATAACCTAATTTTTTATAAATAGCAATAATACGATTACTAATTTCATTATGTGACAAATCTTATTTTTTAAAAGAACCATTATTTAGAAAGTGATCATAAAGAATATTATAATATAAATACTTACAAATCACACACACCATAGTTACCAGGTACTTTATCAATGTAAACTAAGATAAAATTGTTTTGTAATTCATAAATTTTCTGTTTTATATCTTTAAAAGTAGTTTCATATTGAGAATGGTAACTAAAATTCATAAGGTATTTTAAAATATTATACTTATACTCATCAAATGCCTCTCTCTCAATAGGTAGTCCAAATTTAATTCCAGATTTTGTATAATAAAATTATCTACATCTTTAATAATTTGATTATTAACAGTATTGTTGTAATTAGAAACATTTAATCTAAAACTAGTGCTTTTACTCATTATATATATTAAAATATTATCATTGATTACGTCTAAGTTGCCAGTAACTACATGTTTATGATGACCATCAATAAAATCATTATAGTTTTTACATATACAATCTTCTATATTAATAGAGGGCGAACTATTGTTGTCATTAAAGATAAATATGTCTATCATTTTGTTATATTTAAAAGCTTTCTTTACAACCACCTTTCTAACCGGAAAAAGTGACAAATGTCTATTAAAAACATTAGAAAAGTTAATTTTGTCAAAAGTTTTATTCATGAATAATAAAGTGCAGTACTCTGTAATAGGTTCATTAATTTTCTCAACATTAATATTGAATTTATTAACTAGATAGTTAAAAGTCTTTAATAATGTGTACTGCATGACAAACCTTTAAGGACTCATTATTTAAGGTTTCATATAACAATGCAATTTCATGTTTATTAAGACCAAACATGAAGTATTTGTTCTTCTTGATATTAAAGTTTTTTTTTTTTTAAATCATCAATAAGAACTCTAATATTGTCATTTAATGAATTTTTATCTCTATTTTTCCTTTTAGTTCTATTACTTCTAGATTTTTTTTTAGAATTATTGTTTAAGTTATTGGCATTATAAAAAAAAATTTCTTTATTATTTTTTTCTGTAACATTATTTTTTGCAAAGTATTTTTAGCAAAATACAAAACATTAAGGCCATATGGATAGATTGTATTAAAACTCCTAATAAAGAGGGATTTTCCCACCATAATCTGTACTTAGTAATTGGAGTAATTTTAATGATAGACAGTTCAACATTTTTGAAATCATACATATGAAAGTGTCTATGTTCAATTTTATTAGAATTATTGGAATTATTAAAGAATTTAACATCATGTCTATGCTGATTAATCCTTAAGTTAATAGTATTGGAGGTATGTCCAATATATTTATATTGACATACTTTACAATTTAAAAGATAAATACAATTAAAGGTTTTACAAAGGTTACATTTAGAATTACAATCATATTGATCCATATTTAACATAGTACATGTCTTACATCTACTATCTCTACATATATTGAATTTTAACTTATGACTATTATAAGATTCAGTGTTATCTGAATTATAAGAAGATAAATTATCAAAAATTCCATGTATAGCAGAACTCTTAATGTAACATTTATTAATATTTTGAGAAATGTGATTACTAGAATCTAACAAGTTTTGTTTATAATGATTATGATGGCCATTAATGATTTTTTTGTTCCAAAAAATTCTAGTCTTGAATAGTTTAATATTAGAATTACTATATATTATAAATATTTAATGCTTTAACAAATCTCAGATCCTTTCCAAAATTGTTATTGGAGAAAGAGGGAGAGTTATAAAATTCCCTCATCCTAATAACTAACAAGTCAAAGTAGATAGATATTTCTGTAAAATACAGAAGTAGATACCCAGTCAAAAGAGAGTGTACCAAAGCAAAAAAGAAACAATTTAATTTATAAAAAACAAACTTGAAAGTAAGCTCTTAAAGTATATACATATATATATATATATGTGTGTGTATGTATATATGTATATATATGTGTGTGTGTGTATGTATATATATATATATATATATATATATATATATATATATATATATATATATATATATATATATGTGTGTGTGTGTGTGTGTGTATATGTATAGCGAGAGATCTACATTTTTAAATACTATTTTTAGGTAAGTTACCTTTATCTTGTAATGGATTTAGATATTCCTACCCTTTACTTTCAATAGGTTTTTGCTCAGTATCATGTACATAAAGGGAGAGAATTGGCTGGCAAGAAAATATGTTCAACCCCACTTTTATGTAAATTATTTTATATATTAGCTGTCCTAAGTCAGCAATGTTTATAATACTGTAGCATCCATTTTATAATGTTTAATCTCAGTTGCTCATTGAGTTATTTTCCTACTGTCTATGTGTTTTTCGAATGTCATTGTTGGGTTTTATATCTTGTTTGTAGAGAATAGGACTATATATATATATATATATATATATATATATATATATATATATATATATATATATATATATATATATATATATATATATATATTTTATATATATATATTTATATATATATATATTTATATATATATATATATATATATTTATATATATATTTATATATATATATATATATATATATATTTATATATATATATATATATATATATATATGTCAGGTTTGAAAGTTTAGGTTCAAAATTAAGGAGGTAATAAATGAAAATAGAGCGAACTCTTTACCATCGCGTAAGGATTTATGAGTAAACAAGCCTGTTAAAAGGAGCAACGAGCGCTGACGAAGGCGA
Source organism: Trichonephila clavipes (assembly GCA_019973935.1). Classification (NCBI taxonomy): domain Eukaryota; kingdom Metazoa; phylum Arthropoda; class Arachnida; order Araneae; family Nephilidae; genus Trichonephila; species Trichonephila clavipes. The sequence goes on along the minus strand of BMAU01007057.1, from coordinate 303,792 downwards.
ACGCATACTAGGAAGGACTTGGCTGGTGTCTCCTCGCTGCGATGTTGTATTTGGTAACGCCCGGTTGCGCGGCAAAAGGTCCGCCATGTTAGATTATATATGATGAAGGCGTAATAAAGGAATATTGTGAAGATGATGCCCTCCTCTTTTTACCAGCAGGCCTGGGGTCTGTCATATATATATATTTATATATATATATATATATATATATATATATATATATATTTCAGGGTGTTGCTATTATTCGAAGAGCAGATACAATAGAAATAGGAAATTCATCACAACATGGGCCTTTGAGGTCATTCATTAGCAATACACTGCTAGCTCTTTCGTAGCCCACTATCCTTCTGAAACATCACTGTTGTATTTGTCCACCACTTTGATAACCCCCAACATTGTACTCAGACCGTGTTTTACATGATAAATCTAATAATAATGCGCATTCAGAATCATAGTTGACAGGGTCTGCATCGCAGACATGTACCTCTTCACGATGGTTTCAATACTTCTCCAATTGCAACATGTCTTCACCTAGACAGTTTTCTCACTCTTCTGGTAGTCCATCTTGTTCATTTACTTAGATATGTCTTTTAAACTATTTTTCAGTATATTTGAGTCAGAGAGAGAGAGAAGAATTGTGTGGCATTCGCGTTATCAGTCTATTCGGCAACTTTTACACCTACTCCTGATAACAGGAAGCATTACACACATCTTCTTATAAATTTTGAAGAGTTATGTTTACTGACATGTTGCTAACAGAAGCACATGTTTGAAAGAATTTTGTTGTCAACCTGTTCTTCAGAATTACCTAAGTACAATTTTATTGCAACTTCTTAAACCATATTAATGAACTTTAAATTTAATATCTAACACGGATATCAACTAAGTCGTATCTGAGTGGCTTAATTATAATTAATTATAGTTTCTAAGTAGTTAAAATGCACTTAAAATACTAATTTTCTCGAAAAGAAATGAAGCTTGTTAACGCTGTATTTAATAGATACAGAATATTATCATCTCATGTTTAAATCCATTGCTCAACGTGCTATTTTATGAAGTATTTATGTAATCCAGCGTTTCTCAAACTGTGGGGCGTGAGTATATTGAGAATAAAAGGTTAAAAAAATGATTTTTTTTGGATTGAAGTAATACAAAATGCTTTCTGACATACAAAATACACATTTACACTGAAATATTTATATATATCATATGGTGATCATCAAAAAAAAAAAAAAGATTCCACTTCAAACGCTATCTTTGATCCTATAACCAAATAAAAAAAATGACATTTTGTTTACTTTTCTGTAATCCAACGATGAGAGATTTTTATTATGTTTATTTCAACCCCTAAAAACTACTTTTGATTATCATATATTTGATCTTCAAACTTATTGGTATGTTTCACTCCGTCACTTTTTCTTTTAGGAAAGTTGTAAATAATTTTTTTCTGGTACTTTTCCCCCCATTTGAATGAGTTTTATGATATATGGATACGCATATTGAGCACTTTGAAGGATTATTTGAAACAAGATGCATTTTTATGAGTATCCTGAAACATATATGTTTTACACAATTATTTTTTAGAACTGACTTTGAAAGTAGATAAGTATATTTTCTCTTAGTTAAATTAATCACTGGAATTGTGATTTTTATCGTGTAAAGTTAAAATAATTATAAAATAAATTATAGTTTAAAAACAAACTAAAAAAACACGCTTTTATAGTGAATCGAACTAAAAAGTAAAACAACAAAAATATATCTTACCTAAAAGTAACATATACAAAATTTAATACTTATCTGGTTAATTTGTACGGGTTATAATTATGGTCGTATTGTAGCTTTATAGTGCAAAAAAGAGCATTACTATTGCATTCAATACATTATTATTAGGGAGGGGCCGCTAAAAAAATTAGGATTGAAAATTGGGTTGCCAGTAGTGAAAGTTTGAGAACCACTAATGTAATCTGACTGTTTCAAATCTGTAACACTTATAGCCTACATTTCACTTTTACTTTGATTACTAAACTTTTCACTCAAAAACAAACTGGAATTGCTATTTTTATAAATGCGTTTATTCATTTTTCAAAGTTTAATGCTGATCTTTCTCTTTAAGACTATGAAAAACAATATGAGATAAAATCAAGGAATAAAAACCGGGAAGTAAAATCCCGAATAAATTGGAAATGTATGAAACACGCAGCGCAATAAACACCAATAAGGTTAATAAGAACTCAGTAAAGTAGTATAATAGGTGCATTTACTTTATCGCTGTATATTCCTTAAAACTCATCAGGTTTATTCAATTGTAGGTAAAAGAATTAATGATCAAAACTTTTAAAAAAAAAGGCTTTTTTAAATTATATATTTTTTAAATATATATATATATATATATATATATATATATACTCTTTTTTTAAATATACCGTAATTACTCGTATATAAGCTTCACTATTTTCCTACTGTTAATGGTTTTCCACGGAAGCCCAGTGGCTGAGTGGTTAGTGCATCGCGCTTCCACACCACAGGTCTGAAGTTCAAACCCAGGGCTGAGCAAGGTTGACTCAGCCTTTCATCTCTTTATTGGATCGATAAAATGAGTACCAAGCTTGCTTGGTCACTAAACACTGGAGTTTATCACGTCAGACTGACCATCTGACAGGAACATCTGCTATGCACCTCAGGGTCCAAGGTCGCGTATACTGATTTGGGCACAGTATGCCTTGTTTTTTATGGGATGTCGTGCCTTATGGGATGTCGTTTATGGTTTTCCACTGTTTTCGGGAGCGGCTTAGAATAGAAAGCAAAACATTTGTTGGACTGGAAAAAGTGAGTTCCACTTCTTTTGAAAGGGAAAAATGTATTCGTTCATTCTGGTCATCGGTGACTTTTCCTACTCAACAGTTTATCTCCAGTATTCAATATATCCTTAACATCGTTGTCTGCTGATGTTTAGCAATTATTTTTTTGTATACACTTTCTTATAATCATCTAAACATAAAAAAATCAACATCAACATCAAGACGAGTTCACTATGACGCAAGTATGAAAAAGGAAGCAATTTTATACGCAGAAAAAATGGAAACAGAGTAGTTATCACTGAAAATTTGACACGAATGTAATAAATATACATCAATGCCATAAACAAAATTATATAAGTTTTACTCATCCAGTCCAGTAATTTTTAATAATTCATTCACATTCTTCTATAATACATTTTTTTAAAAAAATTTTGCATAGAAGACGATATCGAGATGGGAAATGGTGATGCCGGCATCAATTTCGAAGTCAGCTGTGACAATGGGAGTGACGAATCATTTTAAAAAACTGATACTGGCGATTAGAGCAGCGTTTCTCAAACTGTGGGGCGTGCCCCCCTTGAGGGTCGTGATAACTCTACAAGGGGGTGCAAGCATATTGAAAAGTTGAAAAAACTAAAAATTCAAAACATTAATTTACTAAAAGTAAGCAAACAAAATACTTTCTGACATAATAAAATATAAATTACCCATTTACACTGATATAATACACTTATAAAAGTATCTGAATTGTACAATGTATTTTATTATTAATTTAACGATATTAAGTTAAGAACAAGTTTTTGACAATTACCAATGACCCCATGGGCTTGTATCAACACTTATCTTGATGATTTGTATTGTTTATAATTAATTCTTTAACTGCCGTTAAAAGTTACGCGGTTCGGTCACCAATGCCACGGTTTTCCATGTAGACGCGCGTATTTGATGGGTTTTTTGGGCGAGAGGGAGAAAAAAAGGAATAAATAAGCAAAATCCTCTGAAATAAGTAAATCCTTTGCAAAAAAAGTGAAGGTCCTTTTTGATGTATTCCAAAGGCATAGGAATAATTTTATAAATAGCAGTGCTCAGAAAAGATCGTACTTCGGAAAGACCTCCAGAAGATTAATGTTTTGGCTGAGCAAGACGTTTATATACGTCTGTGGCATATAAGAGTTTAAAGTCGTACACACACACACAACACAACACACACTACATACACACAACGCACACACACTGTAGCTTTAGTGTAAAAGTATAGCATTATTGAATTCAATACAATGTTATTGTATAGAGGGGGCACGATGAAATTGATGATTGAATATTAGGTCGCGAGTATTGAAAGTTTGAGAAGTACTGGGTTAGAGTAATGATAGTTTCAAGTATGCATTTGAAAATTTTTAATACGGGTGAAACACATTAATTATTGACTCATTATTTATCGTTAAAACTTCTTAAATATCATATATCAATGTACATTTAACACATTTTTAAAAAATTTTCTCAAAAACGATTAGACAATTAGGGGTGCGGCTTGGAATGGATGGAGGCTTATATATATTCCAGTAAATAGATTATATTACACTTTTCTTTCCCTCTTTCTGTCTTTCATCCTTAATATATAATAATAGTGAAGTTTTCTGTTGGTTTTAAATTTCTTACACATAATTTTTAAATAACATTAGTAGTTAATTTTCACATTCATCATTAATGTACTTTTTTTACTTTTAGTATTTTACCATTGAACACGTCTCACTTATTGAAAAATAACAGCTGAATAGCTCTTTGTATATATGAGGTGGATATGCTGCAGGAAAATGATGGGATTAGGAATTTCATCAAATCCCTAAGGGAGAGGATCACTTGGCGGTAGATGTTAAAATAACGTCTCTTCAAGGTTATTTCTCTGATAGATTTGAATGAATCCCTGAGCTGTTTCAGTGAAATATGAAATATATTGTCAAGAGTATAAAAGTATTTATTTAACAAATAGGGTGCATTATTAAACGTAGACGTAAGTAATAGAACCATAGTCAATGGAAAATAAACTATTTTTATTCGAAGCTAATGAACAAATAATTAGAAAATTAGGCTGGTATTTTTTATGTGTAATATCTTTTCTCTCGAATGCTTACACACTAAAATATCAATTTCTATGTTAATCCTATAATGCCATTTTTTAAAGATATGGGGTTGATATTTAGGGAATCGATAGTACCACCTATTTGGTTAAGAATTACAGGGACTCGACCCCCTAGGTGTTCTCCCCTTCCCTGGATAGCATTTTGCCAATGCAAATCCTGACTAGTTCATTTCATCATTTCTCTGTAACAGTTCTGTGGTTTGATAAAATCGCTTACTTCAGTGTTTCTCAAACTGTGTGGCGCAACCCCCTTGGGAGGCGTGATAACCCTACAATGGGGGCACGAGCATATCAAAAAGTCAAAAATAAAAGATTAAAAATTTGCAAATTTACTGAAATGAAGCAAACCAAAATGCATTCTGACATAATAAAAAAGTAAAGTACACACATTTATATTGATATAATATTCTTTTAAAAGCATCAGTACTGCATAATGTATTTGATAATTAATTTATCAATACTAAGTTAAGAACAAGTTTCATAATTACTAGTCACTCCCATGGGCTTGTCATACATCATTATAACTGAATCATATTGTAGCTTTAGCATATAGCTTTTAGTACTTTAATTTTGAAATCAATACATTGTTTTTGAATGGAGGGGGACGCGACGAAAGCTATGATTGGACATTAAGTCGAAAGTATTGAAAGTTTGAGAAGCACTGGCTTACTTTCATCGTGGAAATGACCTTGAAGATACGTCATTTTAACATATCCAGTCAATTAATCATATCCCTTAGGGATTTGACGAAATTCATAATTTCGTCATTTGCCCGCGACAGATATATCATGAACATACTTCGGGACTATTCAGCAGTCTTCCATATAACTGTGCAAGCTCTTCAAAGTTGTCTCACGTATCACCTGAGTCTCATCATGCTACAGTCTAAAGGGGGGTACTTAACCATTTCATTAGTTATTAAACTTGTTTTTGAATTGCTTTTTAAATATTTGGCTGATATTATAGTTGACCATATGATTCATAAATACTAGTTGCATTGAATGCATAAATTTTCTTTTCGCTTCCCTGTTGTTGACACCTTCTGATTAAAAGAGTAATTGTAGGTAAGGATTTAGTATCATTGAAAATGATCCGTGAAGCTGATGTCTAAGCTCATGTTAAGTTGGCAGGACCTCGTATTTCATACTTATAACCCATATTTATTAAAAATAATGTTTTCTACAGGATAAGCTACTATTTTTTTAACCTTTTATAGAAGTTGTGATGGATCTACCTCTAACCCTCTTGGGAAATCTTTGGGCTATTAATTATCGATATTTACAACCAACCCTTTAAAGAAGAAACCGTGATGTGTAAATTAAGTTTTCTATATATAGTCGAAGTTTTTTATCTACATGGAGAATAGGAGTGGATGTAAACCAGAAGTCAGGTGAGATTGTTACTTACAGGTATCATTATTGAATTATTGTGATTAAATACTTATTAGGAGAAAGATTTAAAAGGGACGATTGATTACTGCGGTTGAATTAATATTAGATTAATTCGGATAACAAATTAGATCCTATATAAAGTAAGGATCAAGTTCGATAGTCTCCTAATCATTCGTGTATTTCGTCGTTGTTCCACTTTCGCGGTTAGCATCGAGGTGTTCTCTTTCTGTTATTAATTGAATTTGGCTGTTATTTTGTGTGACCAATAAATAGATTGATTGGATCATGTTTAGTGTTTCATCCCTACTTCCTACATATCTAGTTGCCCAAGAGAGAGATGAGGACCTAACACAAAGACCTTTTTTTCTGAAAATGATATATTAAAATGTTTTAGCATTAATGTTGGTTTAATCTAGTTTGTTTAACTTATTAAGATAAAATTAATTTTGTTGTTAAGATCCATCTTTATTTAGTTTGGAGTTATATTTATCAAGTACCATTGTGTGATGTGTGATATTGAAAGTTGAAAGACTAAGCGTTTTCTCTTTTCAATTTCTCTAAATGAAATTTGTGGAATGTATTCTGTAAGTACTGGCATTTACAAAAGAATCTATAAATTAAATTCCAGTTGTATTCTTATAAAATAGGGTGACATAAAATACTCTACATTTTATTTTTTATGAGGTCATGGTTCGATAAATATAAGCAAAAATTTCTAAAATATATTTTATAAAAACTGCAATATTAAACAAAATGTAAATTAGACGAAAATGATTGATAAAGAAATTAGATTGATGAAGAAATTAGATCGATGAAAAAATTAGATTGATGAAAAAATAGATTTATGAAGAAATAAGATTCATGAAGTTAGATTGATGAAGAAATAAGATTGAAAAAGTTGATGATATATATACTTCTCATTGCCTTACTAGAGGCTGGCGATCACATCAAAAAATTAGAAGTATGCATATAAGACTGATGCCATATGAATCGCTTCCTAAGCATAATTACCATTTAATTTTACGACGAATTAAGAGAGTAATAGTACTAACAAAATTGTACCTTAAAAAACCATTTAAGATAAGATCCAGTACCTGTTTCCATATGTAGTGTATGTCTACTTCTCATGTTATTTGACCATATTTTTTAAAATAAAAAAATTAAAGCTTATTTTAATATTCATTCAGTCTACTATTTACATACAGAAACGGTCATAATTAAGCTACCTATTTCTTCACACTGTGCCAAATTCCTGTCAAAAGACAGAAGGGTCTCCATAAATATTTTGATATTCTTCCAGATACAGGTAGTCTAGAAATCAGAAAAGATGTTATCTTAATGTAAAATTCAGCGTGCATGATAAGAAACTATCTTGTTAAACTTGAACTGCTTCGTATAATTTTCACAAAACTTTTCCGCTTAAATGATAAATGAGAGTCTGGGAAAAAATGGGTACCATGTTCAGAATAATTATTTACTTCTACATTTACACGCTCAAGAAGAATCACATGGTTTAAATAAAAACACTTCGTGGTCACGTATTTTAAAATTTAGTTTATCTTTTTTTGTAGATAAAAAAGTGGATATATTCTGAGATAGAATCTTGGCAGGTTTTTTTTCTCCCGTGAAAATTAATTTCAGCCATTTTTATAGTTACTGTAGAGAGACTGATTTTTTTCTTCTTCTTTTTATTTAACAATGATGTAGAGCTTCATGGCACACTATTATAGTGCTACAAAATATGGTTTTTATAGGAGACTATTAATTACTGTGTTTAAGTAACAACTATTTAAGTAGTATTCCTCTAGGGTGTTCAACCCTCAGTGTAATAGCGCCTAGGTTAATCGGCTAGGGTTCGAGTCGCTCGATTGATTATTCTTTCAATTTACTTAATTATTTTTACAATCAAATAAACTTATTTGGAAAAGAAGCTTATTGTATATTAAATTATATTGTATTATATATATATAGTATTTTTGAAAGTAAAATAATTACTATGATGATATAAATATTTCCATTATATTTTATAAATATAATATATTGTTAATTATTATACTATAGTAAGATGGCTTGGTAACCTAAAAATGACGATTTTATCGTTTTTTTTAATTTTTATTTAGTTATATTCTTTGAACGATTACCTTTCGATTGATATATCACTTTTGTATGCCTCAAAATTAGAAATTGGAAAAAATTTCATTTGAAAAATGTAAACAAACAAATTTGGAAATTCGACCACGCCCCCTTTTTAGAGGTGTTAGTGATTTTAAGCTAATTTTTATCAATTATTTTCAAAAATAAATTTTATTTTATTCTAACCTTAATTGTAAAGCTTTACCGTACTTTTTAGTGACTACAACTTTAACTACAAGGTATTTGTTATTGTTGATGGCGCATCTTTTTCGTTTGTTTTGCAGTTAACGTACTAGTTTACTTGCGTTTTATTTTGAAAAAAAAACAAGTCTTTTTAAAGATTTTTACTGCTTGCGGTCTCTTCAAGGCTGTTGCTGAAACTGCTGAGAATTGTATTATCTTTCTTTCTATCTCTTGAAGGTTTGTCTTAAAAATGCCACTAGTAAAACATCGAAATCATTCTGCTCAAATGAACAGCAAACGTTGGTGTAGTGATTCTGTAAATACATGTGTCACAGAAGAAAATATATTTGATCCTAACATCAGAATTAAGCAGTTATTAAGTACTGAAAAGACTGCACATTCTGAAGTGGGAAAGTTTATTATTGTGAACTTTAAGCAAATCAGCAAAATGTTTATGAAACTAAAATGTCCAGACTGTGACAAACAAACTTTATAGCTTGCACTTGGAAACAAGGTAGGATTTTCCCATGTGTTAAATTTAACCTGCAGTTCTTGCGCTGAAAACATTTGTGCTGTAGAAACGTCTAATGAAAGGCAAGGTAATACTGTTCCGGATATTAATTTACGCATCACGCAAGCATTCTCTAATATTGCAAAAGGTTACTCTGCAATTGAAAAGTTTTGTATGGCAGTAAATGTATATCCTTTTTCATCGAGAAAATATAGCAAATGCATTAAACTTCTTCACACAGCCTACGGTATTGCTGCAGAGACTTTGCAGAGCGAAGTACATAGAGAAGTGAGAAAGGCATACGAAGCACCAACTGATGTTCCCGTTGTTGATATAAGTGTTTCATTTGATGGTATACACGTGGGCATACATCCTGGATTGGCATAGCTTGTGTTATTGATATACTTACAGGCTATGTAATTGATTTTGAAGTCATGTGTAAGGTATGTCGCAACTGTTCTGTGGCAAAAGGAGAACTGGGAGAATCAAGTGCAGAGTATGACATTTGGTTTGAAGGTCATAAGAAGGATTGCGATGTTAATCATTATGGCTCATCAACTTCGATGGAAATGGAGGCAGCATTGATCCTCTGGGAAAGATCCCAAGAAATGGGATTTCGTTATTCCACATTATTGTCTGATGGAGATTGTAAAACCTTCAATTACCTAACAGAAAAAAATGTGTATTGGGATAAATTTGAAATAAAAAAAGAGGAGTGCATTAATCATGTCAGTAAAAGGTTGGGCACTGGTCTACGAAATGCTGTGAAGGAATCGAGAGCCCGTGGCATTTCATTAGGAGGAAAAGGCCATGTTACATTGAAAGAGGCAACAAATAAAAAGTTAACTTTATACTACCAAAAAGCCATAGTACAAAACAAAGGCAATGTTCTGCCATTAAAAAAAGCAATATATGCTAAGTTACATCACAGCATTTCGACAGACCAAAAACCTCAGCATTCGAAATGTCCAATCGGTGCTGACTCATGGTGTTTTTACCAGTCCGAAAAAGCAAAAGGACAAAATCCAGGTCTGCATAAAGAACATGTTGGGACTCCAATCAATGAAAGTTTTTTGCCACTTATCCTTTCTATTTATAAACGACTTGCTTCGGATGAACTTTTAGAACGGTGCATTAATTGCGGAACTCAAAACGCTAATGAAAGCTTACACAACATGATTTGGTCGAAGTGCCCCAAAGAAATATTTGTGTGTAAAACCAGAGTGAAAAATGTCGTACTTGAAGCGATTTCTGAATTCAACAAAGGCACTCTACGTACTGTCAGAGAGACCCAAAAAGCATTAAATATACCTTTGGGGAAATGTTCGCATGATCTTGCTGTGATGCTCGAATCTCGTAAAAGATTATTCCGAATCAGACGGAAAAACAGGAAATACCAACATGCACGCAAATTGAAAAAAAAGCTATTTTAAAAAGAGAGAGATTAATTAAAAAAAGGGAAGGAGTTACATATGAATCAGGATATTTCTAAGGTAATTACTATAATATAATTTTTTTTTTGTAAAATGTGTGCATGTAAATATTTATAACTTAGGCATTTTATATTAATAATTTCATAATTTCAGTTCTTGTTTATCATATGTTTTTCATACAAATATATTATTCAAATATTATGTGAAGGAAAAGATTTTAAAGTTCCTGTTATAACAGAATTTTTTTAACGTTTTCTTCGAGTTTTCTTGATATTTATGTGCAATTATTACTGTGTAAAAATGTATCATTTATAGAAAATATGGGTTAAAATAACATGAAAATGTAATTATTTTTAAGAAAAATATATAGCTAATGTTTTAAAATGATATTTTAAGCTTATTTAAGCTTATAATAATTATTTTTTCAAAAGTATAAACTTTAAAATTGTTTTTCTCAGCTTGTGTTTTTTCGCTACATTAGTGCATACAAAATGCTACTCCTTCCACAATTATTGACCAATCTTTTTAATTTTTTCTCTGTGTGTTATATATCATGCATGTAACAAATTAGGGATAAATTTTGCTATAAACTGAATACTTTTTTTAAAAAAATTAAAATGTAGAAGATATTGGGGATGTTTTTGTTGAATTTTAGCATATCTAAAAACATTTAATTTTTTTTCTCCAAAACTAATTAAGTCATTGCAAAATCGATCCCTAAAGTTGTTTAAAGAATCCTTAAGAATGTTACAAAAAAATTTCATGTCAAAATTTAATAAATACAAAAGGAGTAGGATTTTAAAATTTTCCAATTTTTTTAAAAAAATTAAAATTTTTAAAATTGTGGAATAATATGTACAAAATTACACCTTATATTGTTTTATTGAATAGAAACACTATATGAAATGATAAAATATAATTTTAAATGCATAAATAAAAAAGTTTTCTCAAAGGGTACCGGGTCCCCTTAAATTGCATTTATATAATTATTTTGAACTTTAAAAATTAAAACAGTTACAAAGTGTTCTATAATATTTGAAAAATATATTAATTTTAATATTTATTATTTCATAATTAACATTATAAAATGTATCTTATATATATATATAAAATTAATATTTTGCAATTAAAATTAAAAATTATATATATATATATATATATATATATATATATATATATATATATATATATATATATATATATATTTATATATATATTACATTATATATTATTAGTTTAATTAATTTATAATAAGATAAAATATTTAAGAAACTATTTTTTTAAATATATATATTTAATTGTAAAAATAACTAAATAAATTAGAAAAGAAATTAATTACGTGATTCGAACCTTATCTGATCACGTGATATGAAGGTACGTTACCACCTTTGCTACTGTGTGTGTGCAATGCTAGAGGTAATTGGAACTTAATTTTATAAAAGTTAAGTATGAATTTCGAAGACTATTTTTCTCTGAATCTACTGCGTAGTTGGTGCTAATACATAGATCACCCTAAATGAGAACTACTACTAAACAAAATCTCGTCCCCAAATGGGTTTTCTGAGTCGTTCCTTGTTGAATTTCCTCACTACATTATAATCTAATTAATGCTCTAAAGTGACCGAAAGAAGTAGGAGAAGGCATTTAACTTACCTCATTCTCTAACTTGTTTGTGCTTTTTTATTCTTCTTCAAAAACTTATGCGGAAATAATATTTTTAGTATTTATATAATTATATTTAGAATCGTATGCTCTGTTTCTTTTTGCAATTAATTTCCGTTTTTCTAAAAAAAAGTAATATATAATATTTAGTTAATTTTTAGTATGAAGAAAAATGTACATGCATCTAAACCAGTGGTCTTCAAACTGTGTTCTACGGAACCCTGGAGTTCTATGAAGCCTAATCAGGGGTTCCACGATTTACAACAAAAAAAAAATCGAAAGTAACTTATAAATATGTATGCAAAATGAATTCACGTTTTTTTATGAAGTGTGTATAAATCCATTCCTATTCGTTAAACCAGAAATTTTTTATGCATATATTTTTTTTGCAATATTTTTTAACTGTTATTACAATATTATAAAAGAATATTAAAACGTTTTATCCGTATATATATATATATATATATATATATATTTATATGTACTTCTCAATAGATTAGGGGTATTCTATTGTTTACTATATGAGGTTCCAGGAGATTATATATTCTCTACTAGTTAGTTAGCACAATGTCTTTCAAAACTAAACAGCTTTTTTTTAAAATTTAAAGTACACCTTTTTGCTTTTGTTAAAAAAACTACCTATTATGAAGAGTTAGCAACAAAGCAACAGATTCTATTTTAAAATCTACATCTGCTCTTAAATTTTATGCTGCGAATTCATGCAAAATACATGGTATTTTTCACACAGCTATAAACTTGTGAATGTCATTCAGAACATTGTGTTTGAGTGAAATATTCTTCTCAACGGGAGTGCCTAGAAAAACAAATTAAATTCAGATATATAATGTGATCACTTTTAAACTCAATAGTTTGTTTGACTTTAACAGTTTGTGTGAAGAAAAACACATATTCCAGTTTCTAACAGAGGCGTTGCTACCACTGTATCAACAATACGGGGGCCCAAAATGTGCAAACTAAAAATTGGAAAATATTAAGGGATTCCGATAAGAGCCGCTGGGGAATTTTGACTTAAAGCAGTGTTTCTCAAACTGTAGGGCGTGAGCCTACTGAAAAGTCGAGAACAAAAGATTATTTAAAAAATTATTAATTTACTGAAGGCAAACAAACAAAATACATTTTGACATAATAAAAAATAAAATACATATTTACACTGATATGTTACACTTATACATATATCAGTGCTCCTCAATGTATTTTATAATTAATTTAACAATTCTAAGCGAAGAACAAGTTTAATAATTACCAGTGACCCCTTGGGTTTGTCATATATATAATTTATAACAAAAAAATTAACACTTATCTTGATAATTTTTGTACGGTTTATAATTAAACCTTGACTGCCGATCATAAGTTTCGCGATTTGCATCCCAATGCCAACCGTTTTCCACGTAGGCACGCATATGTGATGTATTGGGGGAGGGGGGAATAAATGAGTTAAAATAATCTGGAATAAGTAAATCCTTCGCAAACATTGTCAAGGTCGTTTTATTGCATTCTAAAGTCTTGGAATAATTTTATGGATAGCAGTGCACAGAAAAAATCGTACTTCGGAAAGACGTATATATACGTCTGGAGAAATAAAGGTTTTGGCTTAGCGAGACGTTTATACACACGAGGATGTTTATATAAAGAGGTTAAGGTCATATCGCAGTTTTAGCGGCAAAGTATAGTATTATTGAATTCAGTACACTGCTATTGCATGAGTTGGGGGGGGTCACGATGGAAATAATGATTGAATGCTGGGTCACGAGTATTGCAACTTTGAAAAGCACTGCCTTATATCCTACTCACGATTAGCTATGGCAGTGGTCATTGAATATAATCCACGGGTAGGTGACATTTGGTCACAAATTAATATTATTAATGAGTACATTATATCAAAAATTTAGATTCGAGTTCTTTAATTACAAATGCAGTTTTTTTAAAAATTGTTTTTACATAAAGTTCCTAAAACATGTGTTGATCTATTTTAAATATTATTTTGACATTTATTCTTCTGTATATAGGGATCCACGAAAACCCGTACAACTTCTAGGGGTTACGTGAGTTGAGAAAGATTGAAGACCACTGATATAAACCATTCTCAATATTCAAATTCCTATTGTTTATAGTTTGAAGGAAATTGTATTTTTAACATTTAAAAATAAAGTTCATATAGAGAGTTTTAAAATTTTTACGTTCAATTTTTCTCTTTAATATTTATAACTCAACAATATAGTTAATGTGTTTTGGCAGAATAACAGTTTATTAAACCATATTCTTAGATGGTAATAAAGCCTTTCAACTTAAAAATACTTCTTTTCCTTAACAACTTTGAAAACAGATATGCATGAATATTGAAAATGTTTCGAGAATGTAAACATGTCTGCGTGTGTGAAAGCATATTAAAGCATACTCTCTATTTTAAAGTATTCAGAAATCTCTCCCCTGCTCTTATCTTTCCCATTTATACCTATAGTAATAACGAGCCAGTTTCATCACTAAAGTAGCCTTAAAGTTGATGAGAACCTAACACGAATACAAATTCTTTCAAACCTTACCTAAATTAAAAAGAGACTCAAGCGTTCGTGATAGTATCAATTTCTATTAATGGTTCTTATTTGAAAAAAAGGCGTAAGAGGGTGGGATATTTGCATCTTACCGAGCACCGGGCAGTTATTTTTAATCGACAACCGATTATTACACAACACTACCAATCCGACTTTTCTCGGGCATAATTACGACACACCCTCTTGTTCCTACACCCTCTGCTCCACCCTTTCAGTAGGGGAGCCCTTCCCCTTCTACAATAACGAGGGCAACCTAATAACTAACTTCCAAGTCGATTGTCTTTACCAAGCACTCCAAGTTTACTGCAGACGAGAATTTTCATCCATCCCCTTACCCACCTATTGGAACATTGTCCCTTGTAAGGGGGGGTTGAAGAACCAGATGGGGAGGGGATGGAGAAATGAAATTCTTTAAACAGAAGATTTCAGGGTTCGCGTGCGGATACGCAAATGAAGAGGAAGCAGTACAGATATGTCAAGAAGCCCATATCGTGACAATTGCCCCTGTGATAGTTGAGAAAAGTGGTTCCAGCTATGACATGGTCGGAAACGGCTGACCAATACAAAGAGGTTGTCATGGTTACAGGGTTACCAAGAAGCCATTCAGTAGCTTTTAAATGAAGTACCTAGGCTTACTTTACGATTTAATCTTGGCGTTCTCGGGGTTATTTATCTATTCAAGAGACATTTGGCGAGCAAGATGCTTACATGAAGGGCAGGTTGAAGAGTTTTGTTTTTCGCTTTCGGTTGGCGAAAGTATTTTTAGACAATTTGGCTATTTATTTTATTATTTTTTATGTTTATGCGTCTCAGATCGTGATGAGAAGTTGTCAAGGTCATCTTGAAACTTCCGAATTTTTTTTTTTCGTAAAAAGAACATTTTAATGGCGATGAATTAATGCCTTGAAGTATCTTTCTCTTTATTATGTATATTTATATTTCGGGAAATAATTTTCGTGGGTTCATGAATATCTGCTAATAAGTTTTCACCAAGATTTAAATATATACTGTAGAATCCGGCGTATAACAAGCCCTTTTAACATAAAATATATCATCGAAATTTAAGGGCGCGCATTACAAACCGGATATAAAAATGATGGATTTAGAAAAAAAAGCAGAGGGGCATAAGAAAAGCAAATTCCCTCACATATCGAAATACTGTTTATTTAAAAGAAATGGCATACTTTATAAAATTAAAGAGCTGTAGTTTTATAAGTAAACAATTTTTACAAAAGCCTGGGGGAATGATGGATTATAGACATATGAGCATTACATACATACATTTCCGCGGTCATTGCAAAAAGAGGGTGCTCGTTATACGATGAATGAATGCACCTATAAATTTAAAGATATACATAGCTCTTGAAAGTATATTTGCAAGTTATATAGGCATATTTTAGAGTAGTTGAGCATTTTCATTTTATGCATCAAAGCTTCATGTAAAAGGGAAGAGGGGCGGTTGAGTAAGCTGCTACTAGCTTATTTTATATTCTAATGCTTTATTTTATACGATTATGATTAATAAAAAATAAAGCATAATAATATAAAATAATTTCTTCCGGAACCAACTGTGTAACAAAAAATTATAAAATTTGTTTTCTTTGAGCAGCATGTAAATCTAAGGAGAAAAACTGATATATAACCAGTTTAATACTTCTACATTCAAAAAATCCGTAAGCTTCATTTTTTTTTTTTGAAAACCTTTCTCAACACATTTAGTTTTCTTTTAATATATTTTTCCATGTTTAATTATTCAAGAAAAGAAAGAAAAAAGAGAAACTTTCCAGAGTTTAATGTGTTTTCCAGCTCAACTGAATTGAAATAAGACACGTAGAAAACGAAAAAAAGTGGTAGAAAAGCTTAAATTTTATTACTGAATCGTTTACATTTCCATAATTTTAAGTATTCAATACATTTCAAAAATCGAGAATTTTTTTCTTCCTTTTTCCCTCCACCTCATTACACTTTTATAAACTACAAAAAAAATTAAAAGAAAAAAAAAACTTAATGGAATCTTACAATGCATTATTGCTCTTTGCAGCTGTTGGAAGAATTATTTTCCTATTCGGTGCTCTGAAAATTTTAAATGAATGTAATATTATTTTGAATTATTCTCCTCCAAGTATATAACTTTCAATTTCTTTTCTATTAAACTGAAAAGAGCAATCTTTTCATACGTGAAATTGGCATATATTATGTAACTCAATAAAATGAAGTTCAATAAGAGGAAGAAATATTCTATTTGAATCATAAAAGATAATAAAAATTCTAATCTATACCTGAACCTTAAGAAGCCATTGTTCGAAATTAAAATATTTAGAGGATTAAAATATTTCTTAGTTTCTTCTTCCAATATTTTAATTTTAAGTTGCTGTATTGAAGTTAAATTCAGCTAAAATGTTAATCAGATTATCTTTTTTTTAAAAAAAAGAGACAATTTATTGTATGTTTTTCTTCTGTGTTTTTTAAATTTACATACCAGCTTAATTATGTAATCCTTACGTGGGTATTTTGAAGTAAGATTTAAGCTATATTTTGATTATACTAACTTCATTTTATTTATCTTATGAGCTAAAATAGACAAAAACAATTTCAACATTCTTCAGTTTATCGGTGCTATAAAATTTCAACGCAAGTTAAAACGTGTAACAAATTTTCACATTCAAAACGCGACAAAATTTCAAGCACTTTCCTATAAAATAATTCTTGATCTTGGCATCTTATTTACTCATATTAAAAGGTCTAAAATTTCGATTTTGATACTCCGAGTTCAATGCAATTCCTTTTTAGAAATATATTTCAAAGTTCATCAGATCAAAGTATAATAAGATAACTACCGTAAAACCCGGTGTATAACGCGCCCTTTTAGCACACAAAATAGGATCGAAATTTAGAGGTGCGCATTATACGCCGGGTGTAAATGAGATAGCTTTAAAAATAACTTAAGAGATGAGCATTAAAAAGAAATTTACTATCTAAGCATACCGAAATACAGTTCATTTAAAAGAAATTACATGCCTCATGAACTAAAAGAGTTATAATTATAGAAGTATACTATATTTTCAAAAGTCTGGGATAATATCTCGACCACGACTTCGAAACTTAAGAGCATTATATATGGATAATTCAGGTTTCTTCGTAAAATATGGGTGAGCGCGTGATACGGCGAATGTACCTAAAAATTTTTAAAAAATGCAATTTTAAAGTAAGGGTGCGCATTATACACCGGTGCGCTTTATATGACGGATTTTAAGGTAATCATGGTATATTTTTTTTAGAAAAAAATATCTGTCTAGTTAAAAATATGAGTATAAATGTTAAATGAAAATTGAAATAGATGATACATGTACTTGCTGTATTTAGTCTACAAAACTATGCATGGAATAGAGCATTTACTATTTTATACTTACGTATTACTAAACCTACTACGTAAAATTCATTGTTTTTAGAGAGGGGGATTGAATCGTTCATTTCTGAATTAAACACTACTTGCACTTATGTAATAGCTACTTTGTTAAATTAAACAGTTTAAAAATGTTCTGAGATTGATTAGAAGAACATGCAATTTTGTTATTATCTACTGTCAAAGGCAAAACGAATGCTTCACTGTTCATTATTCTTTTTCACCAACAATTACCAGATATTTCCGAATATGAGCTGATACGAGTATAAGCCGAGAAGGAGTTTTTTCTCTAAAAAAATTAGCCAGAATTATAAAACCCATATATAAGCCAAACTGAAAAGAAAAATTACTGCAATTTTTTAACATGATATCATGAGAGCGAAAATTTCCTCAAAAGGTTAGATTACTTTCCAATAAAGTTCCTGCAAAGTAAAACACCAGACACCTACGACGAAATTAATATTTATTATGGGTATGTCCAAAACTAATATATTTATTCCAACAATTTGTTATTTTGCACACTATCTAAGCTATTCATAATTTCTGCACTATCTTTTTTATTCAAAAATTGATTGGAAAAATAAATTTATGTGTGGCACTCATTGTATCATGATCGTATACATTTAAACCTATTCCTGAGAGAATGGGAATTTTACAAAATATACTCTGATTCAGACACAGATTTTGAAGGATTTATGTGACTACTTTTTTTTTCGAATAAAAGTTTCATTCAGAACATTTAAAAAGCTAAGCGATTAAATTCTCTTGATCATATCTAACGGAGAAAGTAAAGAGGAAAAAACGTTTCCTATAAATAACGTTTCATCCAAAATCATCCTCAATTAAATCGTATCTGTTATTTTAAAAAAGTTTCAGAAATTATCGGCTTACATAGACGGAAATTAACAGTATATTTTAAAGACATTGAATACCATCAAATCATTAAGCTAGTGTGTGTGAGTGTTTTTTTAACTTCACATTAAAAAGGAACACGATATCATTTAGCAAAGGACCACGTTATTTTAAACCACGATTAAGGCGACTTGGTACCCTAAAAATCACAAACCTATCGTTTTTTTTATTTTAATTTAATCTTATTCTTTGCATTATTATCTTTCGATTGATATATCACTTCTGCATGTCGGAAAGTTAGAAGTTGAATAAAACTTCATTTGAAAACAAATTAGGCAATTCAGCCACACCCCCTTTTTAGAAAAAAAAGCTAAAAATGCGTTATGATGAAAAAAATCTATTTTATAAATAGAAATAATAACTATAAAAAAGAATGTGTAGTATTAAAAGTAGAATATTTCAGAGGCAATACAATAATGTAATTTTTCTTCCTTGTGAAATGTGTGCATGTAAAATTTTTAAATTAAGGCATTTTATATTAATAATTTTATATAATTTGAGTTCTTATTCCTGATATATTTTTCATACAAATGTAATACTTTAATATTATAAGAAGAAAAACAGCTAAAAATTCTGTCGTGATAGTAAAAATATTTTTTTTAAAGTTTTTCTTGAGTTTTCTTGTGCAATTAGTACTCTCTAAAAGTTGATCATTTATAAAAATGTGTGGGTTGAAAACATATGAAAATGCAATTATTTTAAAGAAAACCATATAAGTAATATCTTAAAGTGGTATTTTAAGTTTAATTAAGCTTATAATAATTATTTTTTCAGAATTATAAACTTTAAAGTCGTTTTTCTCAGTTTGTGTTTTTCGAAACCTTAGTGCATTCAAAATGCTACTCCTTCGACAATTTTGTTCCTGCGTGTTAAACACTTCAATTTTGTTCCTGCGTGTTAAAAATAAAGCATGCAATAAAATTAGGGATCCGTTTTGCTATAAACTGAATACTTCTTTTAAAAAAAATAAAATGTAAGACATGTTGGCTTTTTCGTTGATTTTTAGCCTGTATATCAACATTTTATTTTTTTTCTCGAAAACGAATGAAGTTTTTCTAAAATCGATCCCTAAAGTTGTTAAGAACATCCATAAGAATATTATAAAAATATTTCAGATCAAAAAATTAATTTTTACAAAAGGAGTAGGATTTTACAATTTTCCCAATTTTCTTCAAAAAATTTAAATTTTTAAAATTGTGTGAATAATATATAAACATTTTCATCTGGTAACATTTTCTTGAATAGAAACATTGTATAAAATGTTAAAATATATTTTTTAAATACTTAAATAAAGAAGTTTGCTCAAAGGGTGCCAAGTCCCCTTAAGTAACGAGGACGACACCTGATGTTTTACTCCATTCTTTGAACTTGAACACCACGCCAATGCGTTGACTTTGGAGCCTCAACAGGTATAACTAGTACTGGCTACATCTACACGGTGAGTCTTTAGAGGCCCTATATACGCTCCCCCTCATAACAGGCGCCGACCACGAGTTCATGATTTGGTCACTAATCTAACGTGGACACGCAACTGTCGTTAAATCCATATACTTTATCATAAGACACTGAATTTCTAACTATCTTTAACTTGGTTGATTTCAATAATTTAAATTTATGTGAAAACATTATATAAACGAATCTATAAACGAAGTATTTTAATGGTGTGTGTGTGTATTTTTATAAGAACACACCAACACACACACACACAAGAACTAATCAAACATCTTAAGTCTATTTATAATTAATCACCGATAATCAATAATTCTTCTCAGAATCTTAACTACAAGGGGAAATATAAGAGAACATGGTTATATACTCATATAACAACACAACAATACACACGCAGAAAACACAAAAGGTCTGCAGAATAAAATCACCCCTTTTCACCCCACCTTACCAACAAATGCTGCTTGCAGCTCTTTGGAATGTGAAAAGCCTTCTAATTCCAGGCTGCTGCTTCCTTCATTTCCAATCTATTTGGCAAATGAGGGTTCCTGTTCAACTGAAAGACTTTTATTCGGATATTTCTCTCGTCATTTACTTATCGAAACTTCCAATGATGCTTCGTTCCCTTCCAAGAGGATGGAAGCAGCATTTGTCCCTTGGGACAACACAGCTTCTTCCAGCACACCAATGAAGTCCCATTTTATTATGCGTATATATTTGGAATAATGTCATCAATTTGTGCATGGATATAGATAAATTATATTCGATTAATTTAATTTTTGTTTGAAGTTGCTCATATATTACAAGTTCCACAAGAATGTTAACTATTGGGAAAATATTATTGTATTTGAAATTAAGTAATCCCATTAAGGTATCTGACTACGTTTGGAACCATACAAAGGAATATTTTTTTTTAATATTTAGTGTCACTTAGATTAGAATACACATGCAAAATTGTTTTAAGATTTTAATTACAATAGAAAGTTATTCCAATGCAATAGTTTCGCAAAAAGTGCACTTAGAACTACCTATTTTTAAAATATTCCCCTTTTATGAAAAATGCTTCTATAATAATAATTTTTATTATTTATATATAGCTAGGACTTCTCTCCAGAGAGCCTGAAGTAGGAATTTTGAAAAATTCACAGTGCTTTCAGAGTTATTGCCAAATGAAATAATTATCGGTGTCTTTTTTTTGTCAATTTTTTCCCTCTGATGTCTGATAACTCCACATCATATTTATGTATTTCAAAAAGTCTACTTCAGGTATTGTACACAGGTAAAATATATAGGGAAATATTATTATAGAAACACTTCTTCCACAAAAGAAGAATGATTCGAAAATAGGTAATTATATATGTATTTTTTCCAGAAAAATATTGCATTTAATAAATTTTTTATTGTAATAATATTCTTAAAATAATTTTATACGTGTGTTATAATTTAAGCAACATTAAATATTTTTAAAAAAATTCTTTTATACGCCTATGCAAAATCAGGATTCCGAATGTTGTCGGGTACTTTTAACAAGTTAGCTTAAGAGTTCAACCTTTAATATTACAAAAACAATGAAGTAAAATTCTTAATTTTTGGTGGGAGTTTTTAGATGTCTACACACACACGAAAAATTAATAGTCATTATCATTATGATTTAATTGTAATAGCATCACAATTTTTGTTCACAAAAGTACAAGTCATTGTTCCATTTGCTTATTATGGGATCAATAATTTTGTATTTTCACCTTTTAATTATCATTCATTTCTTCTCAAGTGACAAAATAAATTTTAGGATGAAGTAAAGTGTTTTCACTAAAATGAATATTTTCTGAGCTTGTAGCTGAATATTTAAAACTTGTGGGGACGCGGAACTCTTTGAATATACATATATAGATATAATATATATATATATATATATATATATATATATATATATATATATATATATTTATTTATTTATTTATATATATATATATTTATATATATATATATATATATATATTTATATATATATATATTTATATATATATATATATATTAATATATATATATATATTTATATATATATATATATATATATATATATATATATATATATATATATATATATATATATTAATATATATATATTTATATATATATATATATATATATTTATATATATATATATATATATATATATATATATTAATATATATATATTTATATATATATATATTTATATATATATATATATATATATATATATATATATATATATATATATATATATATATATATATATATATATGTATTTGAGAACTATACTTCAATATATTTCATATAGTTTTTCTATTGAAGTAAATGATATAATATGAGCTTATAATCATACTGTCCACACAAATTTAAAAAATTACATATAAATAAAAATCGGAAAAATAGGAAATTTTACTTTTTTTGTATGTATTTATTATTATTTTGACTTGGCATTTTGTTGTAATATTCTTAAAGTTGTTTTAAGTAGCATAAATGATCGAATTTACAGTAAATTATTTAGAAAGGGTGGGAAAAATATTAAAATGTTTGTTAAAATTCAACGAAAAACCCAATATTTCCAATATTTCATATTTTTTAAATAAAAATATTCATCATACAGCCAAATGGATTCCTAATTTTACATGCATTGTATGTAAAACACGGGGGGAAATGGAAATGATTGATGGATATTTGGGTTTGACATAGCATTTTAAATACATTAATGTATAAAAAAACACTAATTGAGCAACATATTTATAAATATGGCTGTTCAAAAACTGATTTGATTGAAAGTGTAACATCACTTTGCACGTTAATTAATATTTACTTAACTTCATGGTAAAATTATATGGGTGGAGATTTCTTTTGCATCAGGATAATTTAACATCAATTCGACTATCTGTAATAGTCTTGACCAGTGCAATTACTCTAAGGAAATCTTCTACTGTTTTGAATTAATATTCAGTATCATAATTTTTCTTCTTCTACATTCTAAATAGTTATTTATCCACATATACATAGAGAACAAGATAATATCTGAAATGTTTTATGTTGATCTTTGAATTATTTTTAATTTAATTATTCTTGATAATTTATAAAAATTATTTTTGTTTCAAATGTATAAATTTCAACTATATTTAAATGTATAGTAAAAAATGATGAACTATGATGTTGTCATACGGTAAACATAATTTTATATACAAGCATGTAAGGGTAGGAAATTGTACTATTTTTAGATAAAAGTATACAATCTGATGCAGAGTTTTCTCCATTTGTAGAAAAATACATACATCTATTTCCTTAAACAAATAAAATACTTTGCATTAAAACTTTAAATAAATAAGTCCTCTAATCAAAGTACAACCCTTCATTAAAATCTCACTGAATTTAAAAATAAAAAATTTAACCACATTTGTAATATCTTTCAAATGAAACCAAACATCAGCTACATATTCAGTAATTCATGTAACTAATTTTAATGCCACCATCAAGAATAGTTTAATTTAACCACCTTCTTGCTTCAAGCAAGAAAGCAAATAAATCAATAAATTAAATTCAAAAATAGGAAACTAAAATGTTCTTTATACACACCAGGGTACAGTATCTTAGACTCAGTGCTAGCATAAGAAATAAATTATTTCTGTGTATCTTCTCTTCCCAAGTTAATTCCTTCTACAATGCCTTCTCGATATGTCACATGAATCAAATATGTGATTCTATCGGTATTCTTAGCTCCCTAAATAACACGAAAAAGAATAAAATATCTCACACTTTCCCCTATAGAGTAAGCAATAAAGAGAGATAAACGGAAATATATGAGGTAAACAAAGAAAAAGGTACGCTTTCTTCTGCACTTGCTGTCAGACATGCTGTGAGAACAGCAGTGGGTGTCTTTGCATAGCAAAAATAAAGGTAGCTGTAAGGTAATATTGAATGTATTAGGATTTATTTGGTCTTTTTTAGCTCTTACTAGCTGCAGTGATTTTCCATACTGCTCTATTAAGTTAATTATTCAAAGTAAATATTTTGCGTTTCTTTTTGACGGGATAATGTTGCTTGATTTGAATTGCCGTAGCTGAGTATGTGCAAAGCTGCATGAAGACTATTGTGAACGTCTCACTTGTAATTTTCGTGGTAACTTTCTCTGGTGTATATCACATGGGAGACCAAACACCAATTATTGCTTAACATGGACAATTATTACAAATGTGTTTTCTTTTACAATGACTCTGTGACAGTGCTTCTCAAACTTTGTATATTTGCGATCCAATATTCAATCATTTTTTCCATCGTGCCCCCCATGCAAAACAATGTGTTGATTTCAATAATTTTTTATTTTGACGCTAAAGCTACAATACGACTCTAACCTCATTGGTATCACCTGCGTATATTAAAGTCTCGCGTTCAGACAGTTCTTTAATTGTCCCGTACGTATATAAACATCTTTCTGAAGTACAAATTTTTCTGTGCCCTGCTATTCATAAAACTATTCTGAAAGCTTTGGAGTGCAATAAAAGGACCTTGACAGGTTTGCGACGGATTTACTTATTTCAGAGGATTTGTTTACTTATTCTTTTTCTAAGGACCCTCAATACACCCCATGATTTCGCCTATGTGTTACAAAACGGTAGAATTGGGGAGTGAATGGTATTATTTTTAATTCGCATTGAAGAGATTAATTATAAACCGTACAAATTATCAATGTAAGTGTTAATTTTCGCATATAATTTTGTATATGACAAGATCTTGGGGTCACTGGTAATTATTAAACTTGTTTTTAACTTAGTTCTTAAATTAATTACAAAATACCTTGCGTAGTACTGATATATTTATAAGTGTATTATATCAGTTTAAATGTGCACTTTATTTTTTACTATGCCAGAATATATTTTGTTTATTTTGAGAAAATGAATAATTTTTTTAAACAATTTTTGTTTTCGACTTCCCAATATACTCGCACTGAAGGCCGTGAAGGCTAAGATAACAGAATAACTTAGTGTGTCCAGGAAGGTCAGAAAACGGCACGCAATATCTGGTATTGCGTTATTTTCTTGGTAGAGGGCGTTTAGCAGGCCTCAACGATAGAGCACAGTCACAGGACCTAAGATATCAGAAATGTACAAAGCTGCGTTCAGTTACCGTATGTGTCGTTTACCCATAGGTTACCCCAAACCTGACTCAAGATACAGGGCACCTATGCCGATATTTAATACAAGCAGACGACGAATGTCCTTCTCGGAGCATCAGACCAGTGCTCCTCAAACTTTCAATATTCGCGACCCAATATTCAATCAAAAGTTTCATTGCGCTCCCCCCTCCTCCATACAATAACAATGTATTGAATTCAATAATACTATACTTTGACATTAAAGCTACAATATACGACTTTAAACTGTTATGTGCTTCCGACGTATATATACGTCTCGCTCAGCCAAAGCATTAATTTTATGGACGTATATATACGTCTTTGTACAAACTTATATGTGCCCTATTGTCCATAAAATTATTCCGAAAGGCTTATGAATGCAATAAAAGGATCCTGACAGTCTTTGCGAAGTATTTACCTATTTCAGAGGATTTGCTTATTTATCCCTTTTCTCCTCCCACCCCCTCCAAAAAAACATCACACATGAGCATCTACGTGGAAAACGGTGGCATTGTGGAAAGAATCGCATAACTTTTATTCGGCAATTAAGGGATTAATTGTAAGCCATACACAATATCAAGATAAGTTTTAGTACAAATCCATAAGGTCGCTAGTAATTATCAAACTTGTTCTAAACTTAATATTGTTAAATTGATTATAAAATGCATTGTGTAGACTGATACATTTATAAATGTATTGTATCAGTGTAAATGTGTATTTTATTTTTTATTATGTCAGAATAACATTTTGTTTATTACTCACAGTAAATTTAAAATAATCTTCTGTTTTCGGCTTTTTAATATGCTTGCACATCCTAGTAGAGTTATCACTGCCCCTTAAGAGGACGTGCCCCAGAGTTTGAAAGACGCTGCTCTAGACACGTATTCAGCCATCAGAATACTCCCAGTAGAACCGGAGCTCGTCTGAAAGGGCGACACCGTTCCCTTCCGGAATCCAACTTCGTTGCTCGGCGCACCAGGACACCATTCCTCTCAATGCTGCATTGTCAAGGAAAACCAAAGTAATTTTCACCGTGCTGACAGTCCACGCTGCTGCAAACGGCATCGCAACATACGAGTGAATACTGAGTTTGCTGCAAACATGTCCGTATCATGACTAATGGTCTGTGATGTGAGTGCGCGGTTTTGCATTACCGCCCTCTCGAGTGTTAGTCACGGAGGACGTGAAGATAATGTATGCATTTCAGTAGGATCCATTACAACCTATTAAGTCATAGTGGTTGGATTTTATTCAGTGCAAAGGGTAATATAATGAAATGATTATCCATCCTTTGATAGTCAATGATCTTGCCTCCATCGCGTATTCATACATTGGCTGATAAGTATTTATTTTTCTTTCTCTACCCAAAGCACGATATTTTAAATAAATTCCTACCTTATAAAGTACTTGACGAATGATAAATTTATTACACAACTT
This sequence comes from Trichonephila clavipes, assembly GCA_019973935.1. NCBI lineage: Eukaryota > Metazoa > Arthropoda > Arachnida > Araneae > Nephilidae > Trichonephila > Trichonephila clavipes. The sequence continues at coordinate 276,615 of BMAU01007057.1, read as the reverse complement.
TTCTTTTATGTTGAGCTTCAGATGTCACTTCTCCCTTCTGCATTTTCTAAGTTCACTGAAATATTAATCATTTGCATATCGCAATTTCTGAATTTTATGTGATTTTGACGTTCAACACATAATTTCTTCCTTATGTTTAAATTTTAATTTCCAGCAGTAATTACAGAATATTTTGATGAAAAATTTACATCATTTTTAACATTTTAATTTAATTTAATTTTATTTTTCATTATTTTTTTAATTATTTTGTTTCACTTATTTAATGTTTTTTTACAAAATTTTACATATAATTCATGCAGTAAAACTGTTTTGAAAGTTCAAGAAATGAAGCAAGACGACCGAATACTATAGTGACAAATGCCAAGTAACCAGATTATTAGAGACATACTTTAAGAGGACTTGGCACCGTTTGAGCAAACTTCTTTATTTACGTTTTTAAAAATTATATTTTAACATTTTATACAATTTTTCTATTCAAGAAAATGTTACCAGATGAAAATTTTCATATCTTATTCACAAAATTTTAAAAATTTAAATTTTTTGAAGAAAATTCGGAAAATTTTAAAATCCTACTCCTTTTGTAAAAATTAATTTTTTGACCTGAATTTTTTTATAATATTCTTATGTATGTGTTCTTAACAACTTTAGGGATCAATTTTAGAATAACTTCATTCGTTTTCGAGAAAAAAAATAAAATGTTGATATACAGGCTAAAAATCAACGAAAAAGCCAACATGACTCATACATTTTATTTTTTTTAAAAAAAATATTCAGTTTATAGCAAAACGGATCCTTAATTTTATTACATGCTTTATTTTTAACACGCAGGAAAAAAATTGAAGTGATTGGTAAATAATTGTCGAAGGAGTAGCATTTTGAATGCACTAAGGTTTCGAAAAACACAAACTGAGAAAAACCACTTTAAAGTTTATAATTCTGAAAAAATAATTATTATAAGCTTAATTAAACTTAAAATACCACTTTAAGATATTACTTTTACGTTTTTCTATAAAATAATCGCATTTTCATATGTTTTCAACCCACACATTTTTATAATTGATCATTTTTTAGAGAGTACTAATTGCACAAGAAAACTCAAGAAAAACTTTTACAAAAAAAAATATTTTTACTATCACGACAGAATTTTTAGCTGTTTTCTTCTTATAATATTAAAGTATTACATTTGTATGAAAAATATATCAGGAATAAGAACTCAAATTATATATAAAATTATTAATATAAAATGCCTTAATTTAAAAATTTTACATGCACACATTTCACAAGGAAGAAAAATTACATTATTGTATTGCCTCGGAAATATTCTGCTTTTAATACTACACATTCATTTTTATAGTTATTATTTCTATTTATAAAATAGATTTTTTTTTATCATAACGCATTTTTTAGCTTTTTTTTTTCTAAAAAGGGGGTGTGGCTGAATTAACTAATTTGTTTTCAAATGAAGTTTTAGTCAACTTCTAACTTTCCGACATGCACAAGTGATATATCAATCGAAAGATAATAATGCAAAGAATAAGATTAAATGAAAATAAAAAAACGATAGGTTTGTGATTTTTAGGGTACCAAGTCTTCTTAATAATTTAAGATACACACATGATTGATTGTTGCGGATTATAAATTTTACTTTTGGTTCAACTCTGCAGAAATATATTTTATTGGAACAAAATGAAATCGTGTCTTAATTAATATCATACTTAGATTCATATATTAATTTATCGTATTAAAACATTTTTCTTCTTTATGACGAAACAAAATACGAAGCATGGGCGAATTAGTGCGTTTTAGACTTGTGAATTTATATCTTACAAGATTTTTTTTCATTCTTATAAAAAATAAAATCGTAGTTAAGACATTAATATCCATTCTCTCCGCGTGTGTATATACTTAACATGCATATGAAAAAAAAATATATGATATTAAACCCATCGTAGAAAATTAAATCCTGAAACAACCTGAAGTAAAAACAATAAAAATAGAGTACATTCTGTAAAAATTGTGCAAATCTTAGCGTTGTGCTTCGTAAAAAATGCATTCAAAAAATTGGAAGGATCTAAATCGAGGAGAAAGTAAATAACTTTTAAAACAATAAAATGACGAAGGTACTCTAAGCAAAATTATTCGACAAAAACAATTTGTTCATTGTTTTATTATTACATTTTACTTCAAATTCGAGGGTAATATTTGCCAGAACTTTTGCATCAGTTTTTCATTTCTACTCATAGATATTTTTGGTTATTATTATTTATATTGGTTATTATTATTATATATTTGGTTATTTGGTTATTATTATTATATTTGGTTAAGATATTATTTGGCTATAATAACAACAGGAATATGTACTATACGTCTCATATAATCACTCACATTTTTATTTTGATGCACTGTAAACTAGATTAAGTTATTCTTGACTCAGCATTCAGCTAAAGCACATATTTCCCGAAACATACTCGAAAATAGGCAAATTAGCCCAATCTTAGGCATTTATTCCAAATTGTACAGTTTTGCTGCGTTTCTAAATGGGATATTTTCCGCACACTCTAACGAAATTTAAACATCGGAATCAGGAAATTGCGTAATTACAAAATCAACTCAAGCTGGGCCTGTTGGAGAAAGAGATTTGCTTTCCGTTATATTCATTCGAGTTATCCTATAGAAATTTGAGCTATATTTAACACCCCGACTTGCAAATTCAGAGAACTAATTTATGGACCCTGAACATTGTGTTACTTCCAGAATTAGATTCTATTTTACTTATCTTATTTCATTTAAAAGTATGTTCTACATGTTTATTTTGCCTGTGACAAAATAATGTTATTGTAGTAATTGATTGTTAGTTACATCGGTTGCCATGATTTTCTAATAATAAAAATATCCTTTCTTAAAATAAATACTTATCCCACACGCTCTGCGTCTTCATATAAAATACATACGCTTACCATGCATTGTTTAATTTTATACACAGGGTGATTCTAAAATCAAGCAACAAACTTTAAGGGGTGGTAGAGCTTCCTAAAACAAACAAAACATGCATAGAAATATATGGGTGGAAGTGTTGTGTTGAGGCACAAACAGAAAAATAACACATTAATGTTTATTATCAGCATGCTTAACGAGTGGTTCAATAGAGAAAATGTATAAACAGTTTAAAGAAATTGCATCTAGCTATAGTCCAACAGTAAAACTATGTAAACGGTTGGTTGACTGACATGTAAATGGCATGCTGCATCCCTGGTACATGAGCAGGGGTTTCATCCACATAATCCAAATGATGTGCATCGGTGTGTTCTAGGTGTGTTTGTCGTACAATCGTCGATCTACCCCTTCCATTACTACTGAAGGTAAATGAACTACTTTTTACACATTTATCGATATAATCGTTGAAGGCTTAGTGGTTTGGCATGCGTCTACTTGGGAAGCGTCCCTTACACATCTGTGGTAGGGATGGCAATCTGAGATCGATTAATCGAAAAATTGATTTCTCGGGGAAAAATCGTTTTTTTTTAAATTCGATATGTTGCACTGAATCGATATTTCATCCTAGAAAATCGACATTCGAATTTTTCTATTTTGGTATAAACCATAAAATTATTTATAATAATTTAAATGTAGTGTCTTTAAAATCAGGAATATTACGGTGTTGGCGGTTATATATAATGGGGTTATTATTATTCAAAAACTCGTGAGATGCATGTGTGCTTAGTTTCCTTCACCTCGCTTTTAGAAATAAAAAAAAGTTACGTTTGTAATCTTTGACTTTTTGTAATTGTTAATATTACGCCATTTTTTTGTTTATGCCTTGACTGACTGACTATCGTTATGTACTGTGATTAGCGAAATAAATATATGTTTTTGTGCATTGTTTGTTACGAAATAATAAGTAGTTGAGGGTAAGTAAATCGCAGCAAAAAAAATGTCGTAGGATCATCTGTTCCTTGTGATCACCTTTTTTCGCAACATCGCAAGTGATGAGCGGGACCACTGGAATCCCAGTAGACCAGTCAGACTGTCATTTTTAAAAAGCTTAGATATTAAGCATTGAGAATTATAAGCTATATTTTCCATTTTCTAACCTTTTTAAAGCAACCAACACATTTAGAAAATGAATATCTTCTTTTATTATCTGATACTTTGATATGGTACTAAAAATAATTGTAATTGTCGAATTCCCTGAACAAGAGAGAGAAAAAAAAACCCTGATTTTACTGATAACAGATCGCTTATATGGTATCTTTCTTGTTTTTCACAAAATGGATTTATATTTACATTGTAAATGCAGACTTGAAAAAAAATCGATTTTTTAGAAATAGGTCTTTTAGACCTTGGTTCTTTTGTGATTCGATTCCTCAGGTTACGATTCGAATCGATTTAAAAATTGATCTTTTTCGGAAAGAAACGTTATCCATAATCTGTTGTGCTGTTCGGCTGTTTGGAACACCGTACATTAATTGCATGTCTGCATTTTTGCTATCGGTAAAATGGTTCATAACTTTCTTAATCTCAAGCGCAAAATGCTGATTAAGGTGGTGCAACTGATTACTGGCACACCGTTTTGCTGCCTACAACTGACACCACTATTGTTAACCAAACACGCCATAAATGTCGCCAAGCATGCACAAACGTTGGTGGTTGCAACTTTTAAAGCATTGTAATTATCTCTATATATAGCTACGTATCCCGCTATTTCCACGGACACCGTAGATGTAGCAAAATTTCAGAAAACCACGATTTCCACTTGAATGTATTGTTTCCACCTTTTGGGCTATGCAACTACTACTGTTCCTTTTTAAGTTTTCATTTATATTTTTATTCTCATGTTTTTATGAACCAATTAAATTTTCTAAAATAAAATTATTTTACAATTTCTTTCACACTTTCTTCCCACACTCTCTATATATTTATTTATTTATCTTGGTGGAATTTTAAATCGTTAATAAAATACATTTTAAAGCGCTCAATTGAGCTGAAATTTTATATACAGGATTACTTTGAATGTCAGTACAATAATTTAACTATAATTAATAAAAATTAATTGATTAAAACAAATTATTTAAAGGAATTACAAATACATCCACGTTGCCATCATTTTAGCGATTTGTGTCAAAACTTGAAAATGTGTTTTATCACGTTTTAAAGCATTCAGTACTTGAACAGAAATTTTATATACACGATTGTTTTGGATGGCAATACGATACTTGAATCATAATTAATAAAAATGAATTACCACTGAATGCTGTGTTTCTATCATATGTATATACATATTTACATTACTTGTAAATATTTAATAAAAAGTAGATAAAATAAAATTTTTCTTTGTTGATCTAAGTAGGAATTGATTTAAAAATGTTTTTTTTTATTACCTTTAAGTTTTCATTTATGTTTTTATGCTCATACTTTTATGATGCAATTCTATTTTCTAAAATAAAAACTCTTTTATAATTTTTTTTTGTATATTTTAGCTCTAAAACGTAGATTTAATATGTAGATTTGAAATACGTAATAAGACATTACACAGCTTTTTAACCTACTGTGATAAAGTAACTACGCAGCGAGATGGTTAACATTTTCTCTTTGAAACCACACATGGAATAATACAGCTGATAAACATATCACATTTCCGCTGTGTTATTTTTTCTGTGTTTGCCTCAAGGTGGCACTTCTGCCCATATATTCCTTTTAAAAAGTTGTTCGTTTTAGAGAGCTCTAACACCCCTCTAAGTTTGTCCAATGATTTTAGAATATGTACACATATATATATATATATATATATATATATATATATATATGTGTGTGTGTATGTATATCAGTGGAATTTTATAACTAATGATTTGTAACATTCACGTTTAAAAATGGCTTCACCACAAGAACAGCAGCAAATTGTACTATGGTTCATTGATTTTAAAACTACGTCACAAGTAAAGCGTAAATTTTAGAGTACCTATAAATGAGGGAACTTTAACGCCGCACTGTTAAGCTACTCGAGGGCTTTTTCAGACAGATCGCGTACTTTTTAACCGTAGTAGAGTGACAAGGAAGACACCTAAGCTGGCACTCCATCTCCTGTCTATCACACCAACGGGAGAGCGTTTGACCTTTCGACAGATTTAACGTGCATCGCTCCACTGCAGAGAAGTTCTTCTACGGTACAAGATTAGAACTCGTAACATGCCATCCGCGAGTCCGTTATCTTGACCACTAGGTTACCGCGGTCATCTTCCTATAGATGAAGTTTACCTTTAAGACCTATCTAATTAAAATATGGCTTGAAATATTTGTTGTTGTTGTTTCCGATGACATCTGATCAATGGTATAATCAGATTGAAGCCCACGGAATTCATTATGGCAAGAGGCTACTTTTACATCAGTCGATAACAAGAGTTTTGAGCCCCATACAGCATGATTTGGCTCGTTCCACTCCAATTTTCAGGGACAACATTTTGAGGAGTGGTCAGAGGCATCCCACTTTTTTTCTCTCTCCACTAACTTCTTCAGAGGACTTGCGGATAGATGAATATTTAGAATGCCCCTCTGCTACACAGGTAGCATACACGTACAAACATGTCTTCTCTGATATTCGAAATCAGGTTGCACGGTGCAGCATTACTAACCATCATTCAGAATGGGCATCTGAAAGACTATGTTGTTAGAAAGCGTGATGTATGTCAGAAGTGAAATCTGGTGTCCCTGACTAAAGCTGAAATTGCGTTACTCATATAAACATGATGTACTGCGTGCAACTGATAATTAAGACATTGAAATCATGCAATAATGCATAATGCTTAGGTGCTATCTTTCTATAACATTAAAAAAACATTAGTGGATATCTTAGTTTATTTCTAATTATAATTTAGAATTGTAATACTTTTAGGACACACCCGGTATTTTAAATTGACAAACGAACGTAGGAATAATCAGGCTATTCAGTTTTATTTAGTTTTTTTATTTGTTAATTTTTCTTTCTTTAGAGTTTAACTTGCAATTTACTTAATTTTTTTAAAAAAAATATTAAATAAATTTGAGCTTATTAATTTATTTTTATCCTTCTATCTCAATTTTTGTATTCTTCAATTCACTCGTACGATTAACTGGTATTCTTCATACTATTGAATATAATTTAATACACTCATGGACAAAAATAAATTAGCGCAATAAAAAGAATTCGTCAAAATGAAACGACATTTTACATACGGAATTGCTACTTTGATATAAGTAATATATTAGAAAATCAAAGAAAAAGTATAATGTATTTCTCTCTTAAAGAAAAAGGCAAAATAACGGAAGTTTAATACTCTGTTGAACCCCTCTAGCCTGAATGCACGATGTAATGCGATCGAGTATTCAGGCATACAAGTTCTATATGATGTCTTGAGACATTTCGTTACGTATTTGCTGTAACCTTGCATCTAGCTCGTTCAAACTCGTCCAACTCGTCGTCCCAAATGATCCCAGATATGCTCAATTGGAGACAAATATGAGAATCGGGCAGGCCAAAAAAGGGAAGAAACATTACCGAGACAGTCTCATGACACCCGTGTCGTGTGAGACTCAGCATTGTCTTGTTGAAAATGCATCCTGGAAGCCCTTGCATGAGAGGCAGCACATGTGGTTACATGATGGCATAGACATACCACTGCGCTGCATGGTGCCACGGATTAATACTAGGGGTGACTGTGTACTATAAGAAATGGCACCCCATGCCATCACACTAGCTGTGGGAGCGGTGTGTTGCTGTAAAGCAAAGACATGATTGAGGCGTTCACAACGTTGTCTCCACACACGAACAAGATTGTCATCACTGCTAAGATTCAATCTGGATTCATCAATAAGAAAAACTGGTTCCGTTCCTCTGAAGTCCAGTTTTCTCGTGCGCAGCACCACTCAAAACGGAGGCGTCGATGAGTGGGCGTCAAGGGCAGCACACGTAATGGGCGCCGCAATCCCACATGTGTTTGAGCCAGGCGCCTTCATATGGTTCGAGAAGACACAGGACCTCTAGTAAAGGTGCTAACAGTACCTGGATGTCGGCTGATGAAGCAGTTTGCTGTAAGCGTGCCTTTCTTACGATGTGGCGCTCTTCTTGACGACTGGTCTGTCAAAAGGGTCCTGAGCCTGGTCTTCATGTAAATGAAATCTTTCAGATCCACTGGTCCCAACATCTCCTCACAACACAATCAGAGTGGCCTAATTGACAAGCTACTTGCCTAGCTGACCACCCAGCTTCCATCATGTCGATGATTCTCCCTGTCTCAAACTGTGACAGCTGGTCACATTATATTCAAAAACGTTGTAAAGGCACGCCTACCTCATATATTCTTTTGTGAACGATATAGCACAATCATACAAGCTTTAGTTACCCGTTTCATACTCCACGGAGAAGGGCGTTAAATGCCCCATACGTAATGTGCAATCACGCTGCATTTCTAATTATTTGCATATCTCTCCGACATGTACCTTCATGCCAAGTTTCGTTACGAGCCCGCAATTTTTTCTTGGTGCGCTGATTTTGTTGTCCATGAGTGTGTATAGGGACCTTATCAACATTTCCCAAAATCTTTCTCGATAAGGGAAATCATTAATATCAATATTTCAAACTGTGTTGTGTCAACTGAACGCTTTCGGAAATTTCAAAAGATAAACAATGGCGGATTTCGTGAAACTCATAAAAATCTGATTATCCTAGTAAAAATCTCTGCTCTATTAATCACAAAAATGTTTTAATATATTTTGAGAAGAGAAAGGATTAGATTTCCAGTGAAAAGAATGCTTATATCTAAGAGTAACTTCTTTTAGGGACAACTTTAGAAAATTAGAAGAGAAAAATAATGCTTAAAACTACAACATTTTTAATTAGTTTACAATAACAAGACATTTTAGTTACTATTTCATAACTCTATTTGCTTTTACTATACAAACATTTACAAGTCGTACTTCTAGCTAAATTACAATGCATTACAACTGGATTAATATGTATAGTACCTTCCACACTTACGTTTCCGTTAATTAAGGTAAGTTAGTGTAACTTGTAGTACATATAAATCAGAAAAATTGAATTCGGGTCTTCCTAGATATGAGGTCGTTCAAGTTAAATACAAACACATGTTCTACAGCATGGGAAATTTGTTTTTGGTTGATAAATAACATTGTGCGATTACTGGCGATGCAAATAAATAAATCAGTGGCAAGCTTATAAACTTTTAGATACCTTTTACCTACGTACAACGACTATTTCTATTTACTAAGATTTGTATTAGATACCTCCAAGAATGTAAAGTATTTACCTTTTTGTTCAAATAAAGTGAGTGGTCAAGGTGAAATTTGTCTCTGAATGTGTGTGTAATCCTTTTTTCAAAAGAAATTCTTTGTTTGAATACTGTGCTCAAATATGGAATTATTGACAAAGCATGTCTGAACTACCACCCATGGACCCGTATCTGCAATCGATGGCAAAGAATTTATCACATGGCCGTGCTGATAAAGGAAAATATCCGCATAATTACAGGGGCTTTGTCAATTGCTGTATAAGTAAGCGATGATCTATGCACGAAACTATAAAAAGAGAACTAGTGTGTCGTAACTTTTAGGTTTAAAAGCTACCAAGACATTGTTCAGCAGATGTTTTTGCAGTGCTGATCACTGACGTAAAGGCTGCGTAAAGGTATTCAAAACGACATGATGCAACTCTGATTTTAAGTTAGTTATCTAGGTATGCCAGCTTTCTAAGCTGATCTAAGAGCGAGTTTGGTCAGATTCAAGAATGAGTCTAACTGACACTGTAGTTTCTCCTTTTTGTCTCTTTCAAAGCAAATTTATCACACCTTAGAATAAAGACACGTAACACATGAGGATTTCTGTTAGATGTAGCCGAGGTTACTTTTCGATCATTGGTCCCTTTTCCCTCTCGTGGGGTCGGCTTCTAAGTCGTCAGATTGATGTACTTTGTGTCATTGCATCATCAGCAATCAGCCATAATTAAGGAAGATAAAAAATAACATGCACTGATGATTGTGGTTCATTTGTAGATGATGATTATCTGTAGGTACTTACAAGCATCAATAATATGTTACAATCAGTAGGGTTTCTTTTTCCAATAAAGAAGCTGCAACTTTCTAGTCACCAGACTACGTTTCACATTATCAGTTCTTATATTTTAAACTGTTATCATTTCTGATTCATGTTTAGTCAGATTGACCCCCACGAAATTCGTCACGGCAAGGGTATAGTCTCTTACTCTGGTTGTTAGTCTTAAACCCCATGTAGGTAAAAGTACAGTTTACCTCCGTTCTACTCCAATTGTGAGGTAGAACACCCTGGAAAATAACAAAAGATCCTTCACATTTTTCCCTAATTATTCGAAAGGAGTTTCGGCTTAACGAAAATTTTGAGTGACCCTATGCTGAGTATGCACTTAACATTTACAAACATTCATGCCTTTCCCGTGATTTGAAACCAAGCCCCATGGTACAGCAGTAAGAGTCACTAAACACTATACCATCTGGGTGTTGCATTTTAGACTAAGTTGTTTGCTTTACTTTTATAAAGTTATGTGTTTCTAAAGTTATATTAAATAGTAACATAATTTAATTCATATTGCTTAATTAATATTCCTTTATTATTTATTTGTTTTACTTTATATATTATTCGATTAAATAATTGAAAAACTTAAAACATAAATATTATATATATATATATATACAGTCCACTCTCGATAATTCGAACTTTCGATAATACGAACCTCTCGCTAATTCGAAGTATATGCTCAGCCCCTAGAAAAACATTTGATATTTCGAACTAAAACCATACGTTTTGGTACTCTCAATATTTCGAAGTAAAATTTGTGTTTGATCAGACTACAACACGCGATAATTCGAAGTTTTCGTATAAAACTCTCGATATAATTCGAACCTTCAATGTTATGAAGTTAGATTCACTTCCTGTACCTAATTATCCAACGAGCGGTTTTTTTACGGAACTTATTTTTAGTCTAAATTGTGCATTTTGAGATAGAATAACTACTTTGTTTATTATATTTCCGGTGTTTGCTAAGCAGAAATTTGATTTATTCCTAAGCCATCCATTTATTCTTTTTCCGTTGATACCCAAGCTTTAGATGGATAAAGGAAAAATTGCTTTCTTTTTTATTCACTGAGCAGTAATGAGTGATGCTTCCTTTTACAAGTATTGCACAATGATTTTGATTTGCGTTGAGTATTTATTACTATAATAATGAGTCACATTTAAACAGAGGTGTTTTTTAAAAAAAATAAAGCACTCAAACTACATCCAAGATAATTCAGCAGAAACGTTTTATGGCAGAGAATTGAAAGCGAGAAATAAAACATTTATATAAAAATGTACGAGGCAAAGACAGGAGAGACAGGGATTTAACTTTATTCTACTATTATTTTAAAAAAGAGTGGTAATGCGCCACTAAGGATTGCTCCACCTGCCATAGTTGCCAACCCAGCTATTAAGTATACCCCGTAGCTGAGTGTGAACTGTGAATACGCCTTGTGTTCATTTTAGATTCAAAATTTTAAATTAAAAATATTATTTTACTAAAGTTGTGGTGATTTACGTTTCCTACTAGTTAATTTCGATAAACCTTGGACCACTATTTTACACCTCACCTCAGTGTCGACTTATCACGCGAAAGGAACGACATGTCTTCTTTTAAAAAGTACAAGTGCTTAACAATTTCTGAAAAGCAAAAGGTAATAGAATCAGTTGAAGAAGGTGAGAGAATAGTCGATATAGCCAAATCATTTGAAATCCCACTGAGCTCGCTCCCCACTATTGTGAAGAATAAAGAGAAAATCTTTAGTGCATCTTTGAGTAGAGTGAGAAAATGCGTTAGTAAAAGTAATTTTCTACGTCTTGAACAGTGTTGAGGACAGAATATTCCGATGGGTGGCCCTTTATTAAAGGAAAAGGCTAAAACATTCACCAACAAATTAGGAATCGAGTTTTTGGTTAGCGAGGGATGGCTTACAAATTTTAAGAAAAGGAATGGGATAGTCATCAAAAAAATGTGCGAGGAAAGCTCAAGTGTCGACATTAACGTTTGTTCTAAGTGGCAGAACTCGCGTTCGTATCTAATAAAGGAGTATGAACCACGTAACATTTTCAACACGGATGAAACCAGACTCTTTTTCAAGTTTTTGCCAGAAAAACATTTACATTCAAAAAAGAAAAATACCTCGGAGGAAAACATAGCAAGGAGAGGTTAACCATTTTACTGGCTGTAAACATAGACGGCTCAGAAAAGATTACTCCTCTCGTCATAGGAAAATCTTTGAAACCTAGGTGTTTCAAGGGCATAAACTCCTTCCCTACCAAATAACGCTCAAACAAGAAGGCATGGATGTCCACCGAACACTTTAATGAATGGTTGGTCTCTCTGAACTCGGATATGAAAAGAGAGAAACGACATATTCTCTTATTTTTAGACAACTGTACTATGCACAATAACGCCCCACCTTTATCAAATGTGAAACTCTAATTTTTCCCTCCAAACTCAACCTCAAAATTTCGGCTAATCGACCAGGGCATCATACATAATTTTAAAACTTTTTATCGGCTTGAAGTTAAAAGCGTTTTGGATAACCTCGAAAATCAGCAGAATGTAACAATTATTTCTATTTTAACAGCTTTGATCATGATTGACAAGGCTTGGAGAGCTGTTACTCTTTTGAAAATTCATAGCTGTTTTAAAAAGACAGGCTTGCCCCCTCACCGAATCTGGTTAATGTGGACGATACACTCACTGAATTTAATGCTGAACCATCTCTTTTTGGGAAACTCTTCCAGAACAAGATTTGACGTTTGACGACAACGTGTTTGTTGACACGGACGTTGCTGTATGGGGAGCTTTATCTGACGCTGAAATTGTGGCTTTGGACCACAATAATACAGAAAGTGATGATGACGAATCGGAGGAGTTGACTCCGGTAACTCTGTCAGAAGCTAAAGTTTCACTAAACAAACTACGCTACTTTTTCCTTCAAAATCATGTTGATGTAGACATTTAACAGGCTTCATTTGTTCTAGAATAATCCATTGATAAAGTTAGATTGAATGCCTTAAAACAAAAAAAAAATATAACAGAATTTTTGGATAAAAAGGATTAATTATATATATATATATAATATGTATATTCTTTTAATAGTTGTTTTCAAGACACAAGTGTATTCTTTTAATGTGGATCTTTCAACTTCTGTTTTATTTTTATACTGTATAAAATGTATTTTAAAAATTTATGTACAATTGTTGTGCTTTATTACATAGTTTTAAATTTAAATGTGTGAGAAAAAAACTTCTCTTCGTTTATTTTGAGAGTTTTTTTCCTACCCTCTTGATAATTCGAAGTTTTTCATTGGTCCCTCCAACTTCGAATAATCGAGAGTCGACTGTATATATATACACTCAGGAACATTGAAAATAGCGACCCAAGAAGAAAGCATCGGATTGAAATGAAATTTAATACACATAATGACACAGATGAGAGATTCACTTGATCTAAAAAACAAGGCAATTAAACGAATACAGGGTGTGCAACGACACAAATACTGGGCAAATTCAATAGCACGTTGGACCACATCCAGCTGCAATACATGTCGCCACACGGTCCGGCATTGAGTTGATTAGACACCTTATGTTGTCCTGAGGCAAATGTACCCACAAATATTGAATAGCCAACTCTAAATCATGTACAGAGTGACACGATGGCATCTGCCGTTTTAGCTGATCCCACACGTGCAATACAGGGGACAAATTGGGGGAACGTGCTGGCCATGGAAGAGTCTGAAAATGACGTAGGAAATCTTGAGCAAATCTTGCTGTATGCGGACGAGCATTGTCTTGCTGAAAAATTGCCCCTTCGAGAACATTTAGGAAATGTCCTACATGGGGTCGAAGAATATCATCAACGTAACGTTGGCCACACGTTAAGGATCAACACATCACAATTAAAGTGGACCGGCTATCATAGGCTATAGCCCCCCAGACCATTACATCAGCGGTGCGGGCAGTGTGACATAGAGCAGCAGTGTGAGGGGAATTGTACCGCTGACCAGGACACCTCCACACCCGTACACTGTTCTCATTTTCCCCAAAACAAACCAGGATTCATCACTAAACACAACATTTTGCCAATCTGTGACATTTTTCATTGATCTGGCTTGGCATCACTGTAGACGTAGTTGCCGATGTTCCGGTGCTAAAGGGAGTGAGCGGAAAGGGCGCTTGGATTTAAGATTTGCTTCTGCAAGGTGTCTGGAAATTGTTTGTGGAACAAATGCTACGTCTACGTCTGCTTGTATCATTAAACGAGTCACTGTGGGGTCCACAAGGACTTGTCGCACGATCCTTCAATCTCTCTCCTCGTGGACTTCCTGGTCGTTCCAGACCCGGTTTTCCACGCGTGAGTACCTTCTCGTGCCCACTGCTCCCCACAATTTCTAACGGTACACTCAAACGATCCACCTGGCCAGCAACACGGCGCGTCGACCAGCCTGCAATTTTCATCCCGAAGATCAGGCCTCTCTCAAACTCGCTTAACTGAGAGAAATGTCTTCTAGCACATTTACTTGGCATGTTTCGCTTACCGAAGTCTTCCATTTTGCGCTGGCTTATATAGCACCCTCTTCTTGATTGTTGCGCCATCTCGACGTGTATGAGCATGCGTATTGGCACAAAACGTGGATCATTTGCATATCACATTACTCTGTACTTATTTGCAAAGTTTCGCGATTGTACGTAGCTTCCTTCTTGGTTCGCTATTTTCAATGTTCCTCAGTATATATATATATATATATATATATATATATATATATATATATATATATATATATATATATATATATATATATATATATATATTCTGTTAAGAACTTTGTAGGTAAAACAAAAGCAAATAAATTTAAAATGAAAATTGAATTGACAGACCCATGCGGCCAAAATGATGAAATAAGTCATCACAGACATACACAGTATTCTGCTGCATGGAAAAAAAATTCCTGAACATCATATTACATATAATAATGTTTTCATTTTCTGGAATATGATGCAGTATATAAACAATCAATTGGGGAAATATAAGTGAACAAATAAAAAGATGACATTCTTCCTCAAAACATTTACTTTATGATATGATGATTATATTACAGGATTATTTGTATAGAAGAAGGGAATGGTATTTTTGCTAAATATTGAGTAACACCTTTTCAAGCTTACTATATATTATACACTAAATTGCTTCAATTCAATATAGAATCTAAGCTATGATTATTTATTTACGGCATTTTGGTAAAGGTAACTTCAACGCATTCTTTATGGTTACTTAAAGGGAAGTATATATTTGAGATTGGTGATTTTGAGACGTCTTTAAGGCTTTCATTCAGTTCAGAAAACTATCTTAGGAGGTATCAAAGGCAGTTTTCTAGAATAAAATCGTTATCAAACTAAAAAAAAGCACCCAAATTAGCATGTATGGAAAACTTACGTTTTACCTTTTCGTTGCAATTGTTACTTGATATCACACGTTATAGCGAACAAGTTTCTTTTTTAATATTATTGAGACAATGTATTGCTTTTAGATGTAAAAAAAAATTCGAAATTTTGATTTCCACAAAATCTTATGAATGTTAATCCAGTTAATATTAAGTTCTGAAACACACACACAGAGATATGTATGTATATATATATATATATATATATATATATATATATATATATATATATATATTTGTATTTGAAAGACAAATAATTGATCATTTGATCTCTAATCTACAAAATACGCATGCTTGTCAAATTAAAGTCTGCGGATCTAAATCTAATAGTTAACGGGAATATTTATCTATAACGACCCTTAAAAATTTACCAACAACTGCCCCTGGGAATTGACTACAGTACACCCTTTCCTAGTGGAAATCAAAAAGAAACACGCTTACTAATTTGCAGTCTGTAGTCTGCAAGTATTGTTTGGGAGATCTCGTAATGAATGAATGAGTGAGTCACTTTTCTTCTTTATAAAAAATGATTATATGTATTTAGTGACCTATTGCAAATAACTGATTATTATTGCATTTCAGTAGCCAATTATTTGCGCAAAGTATTATTAAAACATTAAAAAATATGTCTTCATGATCACACAAAGTAACTAATATTTGGAACCAATGAACAAACTGATTAAAAAGTAAACTACACTACGACAAATTTTTAATTTTTTCTTACCTCGGGTATTGCGAAAATAGTCAATGATTTGTTTAAAAATACCTGATATTGTAGAAGTATTTGGAAATTAATTTCCAAATTTCAAATCAGCTACAACACTATTGAAAAATAAAAGGAATAGGCAAGAACCTTGTTATTTTGAACCGATGCCAAGTGACAAAAATAACATAAAAACACAGCCTTTGCTTTTTCAAATATCCACATTTCACTTCGCAAAATTATATTGTAGCCTAGTTCATTTTACTGTGTAGCAATTATAAGTGTTTGGCGCGAGACGGACATTTAAAATACTTAAATATTCATGGAGATAATAACGAATGTTCTATTTTATGTCACCTACTCTAGACTTAAAAATGACTTACATAATTTTATATGTGGTTTGCGTAACTTAGGATATAATTGGACGGGGAAATGAATCAAAGCTTTTCTTAAGTAAATGATAAGCTAATTATTAATATTTGATAAGAAATACAATATTTGTACTGTTTTGGTTAATATATCGATTTATTAATGCCATAATAGTACTTAATGGACTTCGTATCTTATAAACACGAAGGTATGTAACGCGAAACTCATATTATAAGATTCTATAAAATGTCGTTTGAAGTGAATAAAATGAGTTTAATATTTAATAGGAAACATCATATTATAGATAGCTTACGTTTGAAATGAATTAGATCCTGCACATTTAAATAAAACTCTTTTCACTTAAAGAACAAAGAATAGTAATTCCACACAAAAAAAGTTGATACTTATTAACATGGTGGAAGTAACTTTGATATACATTCTTTTTCTTTTCAGTTTTCTGCGATGTGTATCTTATAAATATAAATGATAAAAAATCAATATGAAGAATTACCCTTATTACAGAAAAAATCGTGCTCTAAGAAAGAGAAGTGTCAATAAAAAAATAATACACATGTATGAGAAATGTGAAATATGT
Source organism: Trichonephila clavipes (assembly GCA_019973935.1). Classification (NCBI taxonomy): domain Eukaryota; kingdom Metazoa; phylum Arthropoda; class Arachnida; order Araneae; family Nephilidae; genus Trichonephila; species Trichonephila clavipes. The sequence goes on along the minus strand of BMAU01007057.1, from coordinate 259,424 downwards.
ATTACTTTTTTATACAAAATAAAAATTATGAAAATACTGTTATAGATGATTTATAAGATTTAATTATGTATAAAAAATTATACTTTCAAAATAAATAACAAACGTCATTTGTTTTAACATTAGACATAAATGTTGCTTAAAGTTTGGTATAAATATATTTTTATATCAAAATATATTTGTCTTTCGTGATTACAAATTCATGTGGGATTTTAAAATATATCGTTAATATTGTGGAAAAACTCCTCTTTTTCTCTCAACATGCTCTATTATATCTTCTTGTAGCAATAAATTATATTTAAAGTTGCAAAAAATAATTAAGGCTTCCCCGAAAGTAAATTTTACTTCAATTTTTATAAACTTATGTATTTATTTTTTTATAAACTTCTATTATGAGTTTTTGGATTTTTGGTATATATCTAGAAATATTTCCAAATACCGGATTAAAAAAATCTGATTTCTGAGAAACATTTTTTCTCTAGAATGTTTTGTATTGCTTTCGATTCCAATAAGTCGTTCAATGTTGTGGGAAAATCTAGAATTCCTTTGGGATTAAATTTATCTTCAAAAATTCACATGTAATATGTATATTTAGTATCTCAACGGTCATTGAGGGTAATTGATTGGAGCGCTTAGCTCTGTCTGACTCTAATCTCTTATCGTGTATTTTAGATGATTATAGATTTTTCTGTCGCCAGTGTAATTTAAAATATCTGAAATAAAAAAAATAACTATGGCATATTTTTAATATTTACTTTTCAGGCAAGAAAATTAAATTTACATTGAAAACCCTCTTTTTTGAGACCTACAAAAAGCTAGATTTTTATCAGAAAAGTAGGCTTAGGAAGACTAGACAATCCTGATGCAGCAAAAGTACGATGTTCCGGAGGAGAAAAATTTTACTGTGAGAGTTGTGACTCTCATAGTCGGTGGGGTGAGTTTTGGAGCACATAGTCCTGTCGGACTCTATCCTGGAATGAAGATGACTGTAACGAGTTATACCATTGCCCATTTTAAAAATGAATTAAATTACAAAAAAATGTAATATATAAAAACATTAATAAGGAAAAATTGATGGGAAAAACAATTTAACTTAAGAGAAAAATGAAAATGAAGCCCAAAAGTAGGCAGAGTTAAACTGGTCAATCTGGGTACAACAAGGAATCAAGATCAGAAAGTGCGGAAAAATTAACATAAAATGGACGCTCAATCTGAAACATTGAAAGGGAGCTTTCCTATTGGCTGAGCCAAGAGTTCGGCTAATGGGGTATATGTAGTTTTGCGAAAGTGGGGAGCCAATCTGAGTGGTCCTGCGATTCAACAGTGTTGTATCGCAGAGCAAAGATGAAAAAAGGGTTGAATTTGGAATAAAGGGAGAAAAACTAATTAAAATCGGGGTTGACCAAGTCATCTCTCGGTCTGTTGACAGAGAAATATGAAAAATAGATTGGGATATCTTGGATGGATGGGTTGTCATGCCCATCTATTTTACTAAAGAAGTTGGAAGCGAGTTTGCGAATCGTTTGTCTAATAGTTGGGATTTTACATGCTGCTCTGATGTCAGCATTTCTCATATACCAGTGGACATCGAGAATTTGTCTTAGTATTATGCTTTGAGAGCTTTCAAGAATATTAAAATTGGTTCTTGCTGCATGGTCCCATACAGGTGAAGCATATGTCAGGAGGGGTTTAATATTAGAGTGTAGATAAGCAGTTTATTAGGTCCAAAGAAATAGATGAAACATTCTGATTGGCCGACGCAATAGTCCGGCTATTTGGCAATACATGACGAGAAAATTGAACTTCCAATCAGAATGGACTTGCAGCTCAACCAACGTCTAACATCAAATTATGTGAAAGATCTACGTATAAGAATTTAGAAGTAAAATAAAAAAAAATAAAACGAATACTTTTAAAATTAAACAAAATCTGGATTGATCAAGATATCTCTCGGTCATAGTATCTCAACCCAATTAATTCTTTCCACTACCTTTTGAATTATTTTAAATATAATTTTGAAAATTAAAAATATTTATATGCCCACTTTTCTATAGACGGTATGTTATCACTTAAATATGCACGAAATTTCCAATGTATTTCCTTTTCCAAAACTCACTCAGTTTGAAGAGGGTACCTATATATTTCTGTGGAAATTCCTAAAGCCATCAAAAATTATTGATTTGTAATATATTATTGTAAAATTGTGCAGATTTTCACTCTTCAAAATACCTTACATATTTTAAAGCTCCAAAAACCTAATTTTAAATTACTATTAAATCAGAGCAAATATCATTTACGGGATGCAGATTTTATGCAATGCAATATGTTTTCGTGGACGATCGAATGCGGAAAACAAATTAAAACTGTTAACTTTTACTGTAACTTGATTCTTCCTAGCAGTGGCGTATATAGACCTCTCTTATCGGGGATTGCATTCTAAAAAAATGAGAGACGGTGGAGGCTTAAGCCCAAACACCATGCTCGTCTAAAACACTGCTTTTTAACTAATGATAAGTCTCACTGTATCTCAAACGACAAATATGTGGATTTGTATACGTTTCAGAAGTGCGTTGTTGCTTTTGATCTTTCATGAATTTGTCTTTTTCAGCTTGTGTCTTTGTAACAACATCCAGCTATACTTTATTTGCTATATTCAAGCAATTTTATCCTGCCTTCATTAACTTCAAATGTATTCAATGACTGTAAAGTCTATTCAATAAATGCAATTGACTAAATGACAGTAAGGAAATAAAATTAATAGATATGAAATTGTGCTGATGATGCAAACCATTCAACTGATGTAATTTATTTACCTACCAGGGAAACGAAAGATGCAAAGTTTTATATTTCATATTCAAATTGCAATTGCTGTAGTTTAAGAAATGTGGTTGGGGAATATACATATTTCGGCATGTCTATTTTTGGAAGCTGTGAAATGTTGCAACTGTAAAAAAAAAAACAAAAAACAGGACTTGGATTTCTATTTTCATGAATAAAACTGGTGAAGATTTTCTGTTTCAAGCAAACTGTCTTTTCTGTAAGCTTGACTGTATTATTTTTTAATTCAGCACAGTTTAATAATTCTAAATAATTCTAGGTCAGAATATGTGATACTAATATTTGGATTTAATTTTTTTAAAGTAACAGATTTGTTAAGCTATGCCAAATAATTAGTCCATATTAAGTGCTAAAATGTTCGAATTGCATAATATACTAGCTGGTATTCCCGTTCTTCGAACGGATGAACTGAAAACTTAAACAATACAGATTGAAGGATAAAGAAATTTTTAATGAGTTAATTTTGCGTGAATTGCAAATTAAACAAAAAAAAAAAAAGCTTTTTGTATATCTCAGCTGAACAAGAAGCCATATTGTTTAATTTTAAGTCAGTAGGTATAATAACTGATATAAAGGATTTTTATTTATTTATAACACCCTGCAACGCTTTTGTGGGTCCTTTTTTGAAAACAACTTCCTTCTGCTCCACAAAAGTAACATATTGTTACAAATTTTGTAATAAATGCTTAAAATAGTGAAAATAATTTATATCTGGATGTGAAATACGTTAATACACTATTTTATGTCATGTTAAAATTGTAATATTCTTAAGCAACGTCGTGTTCTTTATATTATAATGACGATTCAATAAAATCATAGCGAAATATTGGCGACAGAACTAAGTTGAAATCATTTTTGGTGACCCTGTTTGCATCTTGACGATTCATTGAAAGGTGCAGAAGTTCATATGCTATATTGCAACCTGATTGAGAGCTGGAACAAAGAGGGGAGCACACAAATATTCTCCACAAAAAAATACATATGCCAGTTTTCACAGTCATCGGTTGACCGGTGTTGGAGTGTGATGCAATTTCATTTTTGTAAACATCCGTTTTTAAATACATATAGTTATGATTTATTAAGTTTTATTTTTTAGAGGTGGATGAATGAAGTCAAATAAAGTTATAAAATATTGATAATTTAAAAAAAACATGATTTTTGAAACTTTTATCACAAACAATAAATAAGTTGAATTTGAAAGTTTTATTTTTATTTTTTTCATACGGTTAATTTTAAATGTTCACATTTAGAGCAGTATCATTATTACACTCGTAAGGTAATATTTTAAGAAATTTAAACAAATAGTAATTTTTTCTCCGTTTTGGAGGACTTCCAAGTGCGATGAGTAAGCAGAAATTATTATTATTAGTAGTAGTAATTTAGCCGCGCGCATGAAAGTCGACTTTTCTAAGTTATTGGGATCAAAACAGAAAAAAAAAATATCTACTCCATACGCAAGTGTTTCTTTTATATGCGAATGGAGAAATAAATCGTCATTCAGAAAAAAAAAATGCGTCACGCAAGTAACATAGAAGTATTTTAAACAGGAAGTCCGAAACTGAGAATTATTTGTATTGCAGTTTGTTTGTTCTTGATGAAATATTCTTTTTATCAAAATAGTTTCACATTTATACTTGATACTTTTGGAAACTCTAAGAACACAAAAAAATACTACCTACAAACTTAGAGCTACTTTTATCAGAAGTTGTTTTATCTATTTGTGTTCTGAAAATCCAAATATTTAATTAAAAATAAACAACCAGTTTTCGCTGTACTTAAAAAAATGCAAATGTAAACTAAAGTTGTTGTTTTTTTTAAAAAATACAGATTTAATAGATTTTCATATACAGAGATGAAGTAAAATTTCTTGTGGTAAGTTCAATTCCCATTAAATTAAAAAAGAAAAATTTCTGAGGAAATAAAAATGCATTCCATTTTTATAAAATTAAAATAATTTCTTAGTAATAAATTTCCATCTTATGTCATTTCCCCCCCCGTGTATTAAATATTTGCTTCTATAAAGAAATTTGTAAGCTCTGCAAGTGTTAATAAAGTTTAAAATTTCATAAATATTATTTGATTTATTCTTTATACTTTTCTGAGTTTTTAAACCTTGAATGTTCTCAAAAGAATAAACTTAAATAAATAAGCAGCAAATATCTAAAGATGTATATTTAAAAAAATTATAAAAAGTTTGACAGACCGCACTTACTTAATTGCGTCGTTTAGTTATTTTTATTATTTTTGTTATGTTGGTAAACTTATACTTTTACCTTGTTGTAATTCAAAGAAAAGAAAAATGTCTAAACCTATCATGTAATCAGAATTTTAACAAACAAAAATCAAATGACTTCACAATTGTCTTTGTAGTAAATTAAGAAAATCAACACTTATTGTTGATAAATAAATGTGCATAATTACTCTGAAATTCATTATCAAAAGTTTCTTAATAACAGTGTTCAACTCATAAACTGGAACAATGTTTTTGAACAATTGGTTGTTTTATTTACAACACATTAAGAAGCTACAACTAAGGTGGTACAACATTTTACAGACTTAGTGACGAATTTGAATTTATACAGGTCTAACATACGGCTGAGCCCCTCAAAACGACGAATTTTATTCACAAAGAATCGAAACCATGACTCTAGTACAAACAAAACCTTTTGTTAACTCGTGACCAAGGTCACGAGTTAACAAAAAGCATGGGATAAGATTCTATTTATATTCGAAAATCTGACATTCTAAGATCTCTAAAGATATGTAGTGTTGTTAACCGGCAGCTAAATTTAAAAAGGTTAGCTGGGGAGAGATTTTAATAATTGTTTAATAACTGAGATTTGTTTTAATTTTCCAATGGGAATTTCTTAGAATAATGTTAACCCATTATTTACCGCATTATGATTTACGGCAATTTTTTCATGCAGTATTTTTATCACTGCATTGAAATTAATTGATATGAATTAATAAAATACTCATCTTTGAGATATTTAATCCATTATGGCTAATTTGTTAAATTAGTACTTAAAAGTACGTCTGTCCACAAAACTCTAAAATACTCTCATAATATGAAAATACCAAATAATTTTTAACGAAATTTTAACTCTTAAAAATCCTAAATAAACACAGAATACTAGTATTTATAGTACAAAGTATTTATTTTTAAAAAAATTAATTTAAAAATTAATTTACTTTTTTTAAACATAAAAACAGTTTTTACCTCTAAACTGAATTTGATGATATTCAAAGAAACAGTTTTTCTTTTCAGTAATACACAAAAATTAATTACAAGGTGTGCTCTTTTATTTAGGTTTCAATTGAATGTTTTTATAGCACTGATCCTGGGGTAGGAAACGCTGTATTTTGTTAACATGGATTTCTGCACCTTGAGTTTTGTACAGTCTCTTGATCGTCATCTAAGAATTTAACGAAAATTTCAGCAGATTATTTTCTGAGACTTCTTCATCTGAAAAATTATCTGTTACATCATTGATTTTAGATGGTAGGTTCTGTAATAAATCAAAAAACCTCTTGAAGAGTGAGATTCTTTTTTCTAGACTTTCTAAGAAAAGGAAACAATGATAATTATTATAATTATATAAGCACCTTGAAAATCTCCAATTATTGTTAAATATCAGTTACACATAAGGACATGTTGCTAATTTTTGAATACATTATATATATTTTTGAGTTAATTGCTTGGTAAAAAAATACTCCTTAGAGATTCTAAGCTCATTTTTTTTGAAAACGTTAAAATAAAAAAAATAAAAAAGTAAAGTAAAGAAGTTAAGCATACAGAAATGCCAAAAAGAAGGCTCAACTCTATTGCACTATAGTGATGCTGCTGCAATACAATTAAAAGCAACAATAAGTTACACGGACGGGGAAAAATACTAACTTCTTTTACTAACACCTAGTTACAGCCACAAAGTTATCCAGCTGTAAAATTAATTCTATACATTATACACGTAAAATAAATAGCCAAATCGTTGTCTAAGGTCTTCTCTAACATAAAAAAATTAAGAGAACTACTTTTTGACATTAAAAATCTTTTTAGAATAAAAATTACAATCTTGGCAATCCAATCAAATTGTCAGCTGAAAACGCAATTTCTACTATAAAACTAGTCACCTTTCCCGCCAAAATACTTATCATAGAACCTGTGCTGCTATATATCCCGGAAGAGTGGAGATAAAAGAGTGTTCCTGCAAAATATCGTCAGAATATTCGAAAGACCTGTTATTCTATGTATATATTAAAGTGAGTGGTACTTTAATATCTATCTTTTAGTGGCGGTAGATTTTTACTAATCTATGACTTATCGTATGCAGATATTTCTTATTCGAAATTGAAGGGAATTACATCGTTCTAAATAAATCTATTTGCGATCCATAGTTTTTAAATTTTGTTCGAACTTAGGTTCATTTTTTTTTCCAGATTGTTATTTTCGAACAGCACATTAGCTACATTCAAGAAAGATTATGTGGACCATTTAATTATTATTTGATACCTTCTATAGCGCATTATTGTATACGTAAATGTTCTTAATATTCCCTAAATTGGGGCTATACTGCTCTTGTTTTAGCTAATTAAAAAGTTCTTAAAAAATTTAATTAATTACCTCTTTCAATTTTTTTCATTTTACTTTATATTTAAATAAACCTTTTTTCTACTTCATAAAAATGAATTTTGGAATTTTCAATTTTAACCGCAAAATCAGTATCAAGTGAGCTAAGAAATTTAAATAAACATTCAAAATTATTTACACAAATTCACGCAAATGCAATTAATAAATCAATTTTTAGAAGAAATTTTTTTAATGTAAAAACGAGTAGTAATTTTGAAATGTAAAAAAAAAAACACTAATTTAAACTATACACTTTTTTTTTAAATAAATGCATTTAGTTAATTTTAAGATTTATTGACTTTTGCACCCTCTATTCATTAAACATAAATTAATACAATAGTAGTGCACAATAACTCACATTATCAAGTAAACTACTTAGAAACCGAAGAACCGTCAAATATACAAATCTTTCTTTGTCCAAACATACTATTCTTCCAAAACATACTATTTTTAATTCTTTCAAATGCGAAAAACCTTTCTAATTCTAGGCTACTACACTGAGTATTTCCATTCTAGTTGCTAAATGATAGCTCCTATAGTTGAACTGCAATACTTATATATATATATATATATATATATATATATATATATATAGTATATATATATATATATATATATATATATATATATATATATATATATATATATATATATATAGATATAGATATATATATATAGATATATTCTGAGATTTCTCCCACCATTTACTTATCAAGACTTTATGTTCCTTCCCCTGATGTTTCGTTCCATTCTAGTGAGATTCAAGCAGCAATCTTCCTCTGGGACAGACCAGCTGCTTCCTACACATCAAGATAATCCTTTCCTTTATTATCTCTTTTAGAAATATATTATTGGCACTTGGCGTTTATAAGCTAACTATAACAGTTTTAATAAATATTTTGATTTTGAATACATATACATGATGTATTATAAATAAATAATCATCCCATACATGAGAGTTTAACATTTGCTATCAATAATTAGTGATATAGTCGAACTTTGCTTCTAGGATTTAGAGGGAAAATAAATGATACTCTAAAACTTGAATTATTTTTATTGATTACTACACATATTAAGAGGTACTCTCTCTCTCTCTCAATAATTGAAATTTGATACTTCTGAATATTCCATAATCTTATTAACATTGAAAAATATGTTTGGGTCTAAAGTTGTAAAAGTTGTATAATCATTGTGGCATTTTCGTTTGAGTAATGTTATTTTCTTGAAATTTTATCTCTCAAAAATCATTTATTTCAAGACAGTACATTTTAAAAGCATAATTGTTAGTCAAGCCATTCGGGTAATTTAAATGTGACTCATTATTTAATTGCCTGACATAGAAAATTCAATGTTATGAATACTTGGCTGTACGAATATGCAAATTGCTGGAAATATCTAGCTAGAGGAGCTTTGTAAATGTGTGAAGTTTTAGCTGCTCATGTGATTAGAGCTCAGAAAGGAAATGAAGGCTGTTAAACTAGCCACTGCTACTCTCTATCACAAGATAATCCCGAATTTCCAGTTATAAATCAAGTTCAAGTTCTAAGTGTGGACCACTTCTGAAGAATATTATTCCGCGGACCGCATATACTAATGTATATATTTATATTAGATTTGGACCCATTACAAACATTTATTGAAGTGAAAATTAAAACGGAAATAATTATTATTATTGTTTACCTTATTTGTTCATGTATTCAAATATAGATAATTTAAAAATGATATTGGCAATGATCAAATATGCCTATATATAGCAATAAGCAGCGCAATAAGGTTATAGGAACGAAGCGTGATGCTGCGGGGTCTGTGTGTGTGCAATCCAATACTGCTCATTTCTAAGTATGTATAAAAATAAAAGCAATGTGATAAAATCGAAACAGTTATGGAATATATGTGTTACAAAGCACTGAACTAAAAACAAAAATATTTTGCAAATAAATGCATTTTCAAATGAATCTGGCAGGCCGCAAAATTATTCAAGGCTGCCCGTGGATTAGCCACGCCTGTGATAAGTTCTATGACAGGGATGATGGACCAGTGGCACGCGTGTCATCGCTGACACGTGACAAAACATCTTAGGCAAGCCGGCGATCAAAATAATTTGCATTTTACTTTAAAATAACAAATCTCACTATGAATTATCACCAACAAACGCGAGTGATCGCTCGCGGGGTGGCGGGGAGCACACTCGTTTGTTATTGTCTTGCCTTAGTTATGTGGCAGACTACAAATGCTTATGATGTAAAATTTGTCAATGCATAGCAGAGTCAATTTAGTTGACACGATAGTATTTTAAAGTGTATTTGTGTTATATTTGCGATTTTTATCTGTTATTTAAGATAGTTAGTTCTGCAAAAGAACAATAAGTGCAAGGTAATAAGTGTACCAGATAATTTAAAACTTGGTGAATCTGGAAATGTGGCACTTTTAGTAAAGGCGACAAAACGGTGTGTGCTTTTATGTTCTGGAACAGTGGTACACAGTATATATTGCCAGTAAAACGTCATTTTGAAACGAATTACAAATTTTGTCAAAAACGTGAACCACAGCAAAAATAATTAATTGCTAGGAAACCGTTTGGCAGATAACTCCAATGCACCATGTATTTTACTAAAAGTAACATCTTACAAACCTTTCATAAGTAATTTATCACCCAATCTGCAACATTAGAAGTCACACTTTAACTATTTTATTGTTACTTTATAATTTTAATTACACTTATAACTAAAATATTTGCAACTTGACAGTGCAAGAGATATTTTTGCATAGAATTTTGAGTTGTTAGTGCCTAGTTTTATTATTTTCCCACTGAGCACAAGTCAATTTTATTTGACCCCACATATATACCTCATTAAGGAATCACAGACTTAAATTGCAAATTTTTCAATTTTTTGAAAAAAAGATATATATTAAAGTCTACATATTTTGGTACCAAAAGTGTGTTGATACTGTGAAAACTTCCCAAGTTAATGAGAAATAAGTAGTGAAATTTGATCGAAAATCATCTCTTTCTTGTCATTAACTTCATTTTTCAAAAAAAAATTAGCTTCCGTTCAGGATTTCTCAGAAACTATTTATCATATCAATTTGAAATTTTATACACGTGTTCATAATAAGACACTTCATAACTTATATATCAATTTTCAAAAAAAAACAATATTAAAAAAAAACTCAAATCACACACACATACTTTTAGTTAACGTTACAGAAATGATATTTGCAGAGAACTGTCTTATTTTTTTTTCAATTAATAAAAAAATTACTGTCCTTTTGATGATCGACAAATAGCATGTTCAAGTTTTTCTTGCTTGTGTCTTTTTGACAAGGTTGACACAATTCTGTCGTATTTTGTTCTATTTAATAAACATGTATTGTCCTTTTGATGATCCACAAATAGCATGTTCACGTTTTCTTGCTTGTGTCTTTTTGACAAGGAGTAGTGTGCCTTATATTACAATTATAGCTTCATGTCTTTCTTGACGGAGATTTCTAGATAGCAGTTATTTTTTTTTCCTTTTAAATTAAACGTGTCATGTTCATCATTTTTCTCAAATTTAGTTTCGCTACATGATTAATATCCATTATTTAATCTGTTTTTTCTTGCTTGATCAATTTCAACTCCATCCTATAAACATCCCAAATGACCAAGTTTTTTTTATTCTGTTTATTTACATTTATAAACTCTTAATGAGTGTACAACACATTAATCAAAACAAATAAGTGGTTTGCAGGAGAAGCATGTAACCTGCTCATAGAAAATCTTTTAGAACATAAGTGGTCGCGAAGGGAGCTCAGTTTCTCTAAATATACCTCAAGATTGTCAAAAACGTTTGTCATTCCCAATAAAGAGAGAGGTATCTGAAAAATACATTTTAACTTCATGAAGACTGGTATATAGGTTTCATATAGGTGGTCACTGGTAACAAATAAACGATTTTCCCTGAATTAAAAATTTCGTGAGCCTGGGGTGACACTGTGCGACCCCAGAGAAAGCCACCGAGATTTTTTGAGTCTAGTCTGATTGGCCGCACGTATGTGCATTATTCGGAAATCGCAGACGATAAACTTGCTACACTGATTTCACTAGCAAAAATATGGCATCACGTGTAACCGCTCAAGGGTTAATGTAACTTTCTTACTCCTTATATATGCAACTTTTTGTGTGTTTTAATATGCGTCACTTTTAGAACTCTTGCATAATGTTGCATATCCTACGTTAGACAGTGTATATAACTTAAAGTTTAGAAAGTTCCAATATTCTTTACAAAAAGAAATCTAGTTTGTAATAAGAATATTTGGAATTATTGTGAAACATATACAGAAACATAAACACATTCCGGGCTTAAATTATCCAAACATTATGGCTTATTATTACGGAACTACCCATCTGAATACACAAAACTGTTTATCCGTGTATAGAAAACCACTCCGAGATTTTTTGGGGTCTAGTACGATTGGCCGCACGTATGAGCATTATTCGGCAATCGCAGACGAAAATTTTGTTACACTGACTTCACTAGCAAAAATATGGATGCCACAGTAAAAGGTGCAGTGTGTACTTTGGTAAATGGAATTTAAATATGTCACGCGTGTACAGCGACGTGTTCGAACAAAATGGAATGTTGTCACTGACTTGCCTAATAGACTTATCAGGACTCCTATAAAATGAATCACACGTACGATCAACAATGTCTTCTATCACGAAAACTTAAAGATACTTGCCAGTTTGAAACACCGAAATTCCCGTTCTTTTTAATATTCTTTCCCACAGGTGGACATATTTTGATGTCTGACCTTCCATTATTTTCGAACACGTCGCTACACACGCGTGTCTGATTTGAATTTCATTAACCAAAGAACGCACTACACCGTTTGCTATGGAGTCCTTATTTTTACTAATGATTTCAGTGTAACAAGTTTATCGTCTGCGATTGCCGAATAATGCGAATAGGCCAATAGGACTAGACCCAAAATATCTCGGGAAGTTTATCAAATCCACGGCTAAACAGTTCATTACATTCTGATGAATAGTTCCGTAATAGTAACGTCACTTGACCATGGTTCAAAATTACGTGGTCCGTCGCCAAAAGCCCTCGTGCAGCTGAACAGTGCGACGTTAATCTTCAGTCACTCACTCACTCACTCCGTAATAGTAAGCCGTTACTTTTGGATACTTTAAGTCCGGGCATTCTGTACTTGCTCGTGGCTCTAATGAGCACAAAAATATATAGAAGCAATAATTAATGCAACCTTTGCAGTCATTATAAGAATATATTTGAAAAATTAATCACATGAGTAATTTTTGAGTAAATGTCACTCCAATTACAAAATAATAATGAAAATATATTTCATTTCAATTTTCCTTTAAGAATCTCAAAGAGAAAAGAAAAAAATTACGTCCATGATAATGCAATAAAATGTTCTTTAGATCCAACGAGGTGTACTGTCCTGGAATTACTAGTATTAAAAGGAGTAAATTATTCCTGCATATTCTTTGCCTGTTAATCCGTTCAAAAATATAGGCACAATATGTCACATGAATCAAACATGATGTTGCATAGGCATTCGCAACTCCCAGAATAATGTAAAAAACAAAATATTTCACATTTACCCCTCCAGAGTGAGTAATAAAGAAAGAGCAAACGGGAAAATATGAGATAAACAAATAATAAGGTCGCTTTTTGCCTCCCGAAATTCATATTACATATTGTAAGAAAAGCAGCATGTGTCTTTGCATTAGAAAGGAGGGAAAAAATACTCTAAGCTAATATAAATATATTAGGGCTTATTTTCTCTTCGTGACTCTGCTAGTTTTCGATTTTTTCGCCACACTTCTACGTTCTCTAATGCAATTTACAAACTAAGATACTAAAAAGCTAGGATAGGCTTATAATGATTTCTAGAACTTTAATATACTTTTCCAGGCAAAAATGTAAATTTTTCTATAGGGAGATATACATTGCAAATATGTCCATTTATCTTTCGAAGTTCATGAAGTATTGTATCAGTAACATTCAAAGTGTTTTTATATATCTTAAAAAGTGTTACGTAAGTATTTATAAGTTTGAATAATTTAAAATGTGTAGCATTTTATCATGGACTTAAGTTGGTCCTTGTAATTTTAAATATAAAATAATTCTGTAAAATTTCTCTATATGTATGTTTTTTTAATGAAAATTATTAATAATATAACATAATTTTTGAAAAAAAATCAAATTTAATTATAAATAAAGTATGGAAAATTTTAATTTTAAAAGACAACCTTTTTTTTTCTTTAAATACCTTGGGAAAAAGTTGTAGTTGTTATCTGCTTAAAAACTAATATTTTTATCAAAGTAATTCCAAGAAATAAGTAAATTTCGATACTTGTAATTTCTATATTTTTATTTTTTAGACTTATTGGGCTTTGAAATTGGAACAAAGGTGTAATTTTAATACAAAAATTATTTGGGGAAAATTTCACTTTAAATAGAGGAGTCATTGTAAAGTACTTAGTTCTTTGGCAAAAAATTTGTTTTCTTAATTCTTATGATGAAAAACAGTTTATAGATTTTCTTATCTCATTCAGGTGTTGCTTTTTTTTCTAAAGTTGATTGATTTGATCCCACAGTAATGATGTTTTAATATCTAGGTAAATGTGTCAATAAAATCGAAGTAGTGAGCTACACTGGTATGCAAAACTTAAGCAGCAATGTAAAAACTTAGCAGTAAGCCATGAAATTGAAGAAAAGGAGGTCTGGAGATCAGTACAGTGAACAAGTAAATCAGTAGAAACGTCATGCGTTTGCAAATATCAGGAACCAACCGTCAGAAGCGACGTGAGTCTACGCAAAACGCGAGATGTCGTCGCGCGCTGCTCAACAGTAGAATAAAATGAAGGACGGAGACGCAATTCAACATATTCGTTGCAAGTGCCAGTGAGTCAGTTCGTGAAATATGGCTAGAAAAAATCACCTGGACGACTTCACACGTTTAAGAATGATCGGAAAGCTGGAGGAGGGCCGTACCGTCACCATTGTAGTTGCAGAGTTCTGAATCAACAAAAGTGTCGTTTCGCGCGCTTCGAAAAAGTTCAAACTACAGGTACAGGTGTTAGAAAGGTTGGTGGTGGCCGCCCGAGGACAACAACTGCAGGGGATGACCGATATATCATCCTGCAGGCAGAAAGAGGCCGACGACAGTCAGCAAGCGTCACTGCTCAGCAACTCTCTGCAGCAACGGGGCGACAATTGTTGTGGTTTACTTTGGCCAGACGCCTTCACAAAGGGGGCCTATTCACCCCCCGTCCTGAACGCTGCCTCCCGTTGAAAGGTGACCACCGACGCCCCCGTTTACAGTGGTGCAGAGAGCACAAAAACTGGACAACTAATCAATGGAGTCGTGTCTTCTTTAAGGATGAGAGTCGGTTCGGTACCAGAAGCTATTCTAAACGCGTTTTGATTTGGGAAGAGATGGGGTCACGCTTTTATTTTAGTAACATCAAAGAAAGACACCATTACGGTGGTCCTGGAGTTCTTGCCTAGGAAGGCATTATGCTGAACAGGCGAACTGAGCTCCACATTTTCGATAGAGGGTCTGTAACCGGGTATCGCTATTGTGAGGAGGTACTTCTTCCCCATGTACGTCTGTTCCGAGGTGCCATTGACCCAGACTTCATTTTTATGGATGGCAATGTGTGACGAATCTGTACGGAACCTTTCCACTAATCTTCTTAGGCGTCTTTCTGGGGAATATAAATTCACGTTTATTATATTTCCAATGAACTCCAAAAAGAGGTATGGGATATTTAAATTAGATAAGGTATTTAAATCGAGCGTTGCAAAATAGCAAGAGAGATGATGGTAGGCTATTGAGCCAGTAACTTTAAACGCATTACTAGATGATTCAAGGAGATTAAATTCGTGAAGACGTCGTGCTGCGAGACGTACCAGAAAGCTGATATAAACCAACGGTAAATATAATTCCCGTACACTTAAAGTAAGCGTCAGTTTGAGTGACTTAGCTAAAATTAATGAAAGTTAAGAATTCGAATGCGTGTATTTCTCGGATCTCCTATTTCGGTAAACCTTACTTGAGTTTGAGCTAGATTATTAATTAATTGTAATCTTAGTAATTTAATTTATATAAAGGCAAATCCCTTTAAGCGACGTAAAATTATCGTATTATATGTTATCAGAAATTTTTGAGAAAATTATAATAATAAATAAATATTATTATTATTCAAAATGGCTCTTAGTGGTTATTTGCCTCAAATTAATCTTGGTGTTCAAGGTGTGACCCAGGGGAGTCATCACAAATGCACGGCAACATCGGACTCTTGCTGTTGAGGAGCTGCTGGGAAGTGAAGATATCACTCGAATGGATTGGCCAGCGTACTCCCCAGATTTAAATCCCATCGAACATGTGTAGGATGCTTTGGGTAGACGTATTGCAGCACGCTTACATCATCCGGAGAACATCCAACAACTCAAACAAATGCTGATTGAAGAATGGGTACTCCTACCACAAGAAATGTTGTACCAGCTGGTTCTGAGTATGCGGAGACGGTGCGAAGCAACAATTGCAGTGAGGGGAGGGCATATACCATATTAAGGAACATCTATTTGTTGTCCTTCCTGTTGGATAGACCATCATGTGTCACGATACTATGTGATTACATACCGTATGCACTGTATTCCTTTTTCAGCGGCGATATTTTCGTCATCTCTTACGTACATAATACTGTGACATAGTCTATTGTCGTGAATTCTCATCTTTCGATAAATGTTATGGTTTTACCAGCTGGTCAAGGACAAATGCCTCACCCATCGATTGTCCCTGAATTTTTTACAATCAACCAGCTGTGGAATGACCGGTGCACGTGGCCATGGGGCCATTGTTTATTGTCTGAACTCAGGGAGTGGAGTTAGCAGACGGGTCGGCATAATAGACTTAAGAGTTCGGCGCCCCATTGACAATAGGCGAAGCCTATCTTAAAAAATAACCATGTTGTCTTTTTCTAGTGTTGTATGAAGGGGATACTAGAAACAGGTGGCGTGATGGGCCAGTGTGTCCAGATGTGGACCAGGAACTATGGCGCCTTGGACCAGACAGCTCGGGTGTGTTTTGGCGTGTTATGCGCCAATAGGAAGAAGGAGGAGGTCAAGAGAGACTTTGGTCCTGCGAATAAGAAGGAGCGAGGGGCGTGTTGTGAACACACCCCTGGTGTTTAAAAAGGGTTGTTTTTGAGGACACGAGACAAAGACCGGAAAAAAACCCGGAGAGAGAGAGGAAAGAGACCGAAAAAAAACCCAGAGAGAAAAAAATAAGAGAAAAGTCCGAGGAAGAGCAGAAAGGAAGGACACGAGACCCCGAGAGAGAGAGCGCGAAGCCCTCCTTGAATGGAGAAAAAGGGCTGAGTCCGGAAATTGGATTGAAAAAGACGATGAACGCCGGTGGCATTGAGCATGAGTATATGAACTGATTACACCGGCTTGGCAAAATTACTTCAAAAAGAATTGTTTATCAAATAAACAATATTTTTTTATTTCTATATTAAGCTGTAAAGATTTTTTTTTATTGATGGATAGCTACTCACGACGTTACAATACTCTCCCTCATTTCTGTGAATTTCAAGTCTCTCAGATGATCTTTCGTGAAGTTATGGCAAAAAACGCACCTGTTGCTTAAGTTTTGCACACCAGTGTACTTTAATGTTTGTAGTATATCACACATTTACATAAACTCTCAAAATGCCTTTTTCCTTCGAATAATACGAAAAAAAAGTTGATTTGGTTTAAATAAACTACGAAGTAAGACCAATTTCTTAGAGTAAATTACAAAAGTACTATGGGTGAAGAGCAAAATTGTTTTCAGAAATATTTAATAAAATTATTTTTAAAAGAAATCAATCATATCACACATGAAAAAGTAGAAATTCTATTTTTCTTGAAAACTCGTATTTTACCGTTTGATTCAAAATAAGTGTGGCCAATTGTAAAAGCATATAACTATTTATGGTGATTTACCATCGTTTTAATACTGTTTTTATTTTAAAATTTAAACGTTTAAATTACTTATCAAACCACTTTTATTAGTGTTAGTAAATTCTAGCGTTGAAATTGCATCCTTAAACCCGGAAATGAAATTTTACAGCTTTTAAAGGATGGTTGCTAGAATTCTGTTATAAATAAATCATTTAAATTTTTTTAAAAAAATACATTTTTCCATTGTATTACTAGCTAAACTTTAAAAGAAGTAGAATTTGGCTCGCAATCAAAAGCTCCAGGGGAAAAATGTGAACGAAAGGAAATCCTTAATGGAAAGGAAAAAAGAAATTGAAAAAAATCATCGCTGTAGAAAATTCTTTTCCTCAAAAAACTATGGCAAAGAAACTACAGGTATATAAAATCGATAAATTATCGTCAGATAAAAAATGGTCAGAAAAAAGTAAATTTTTCTGTCTGTCGTCAAATGCCTGTTGAAACCATAGAAAAACGAAAGGAAACATTCTTGGTCTCTGTATTTAATGTTATGGAAAGGTAGATACAAAACATGGATAACTTTGGAAGAACTACTATTTCATTTGTCATTAACAACTGGGAAAACGAAGCTACAATATATTTTAAGTGAAAAGCGTCGCAAAAACGCAGCGGATTTTGAAAAGGTAAGTAAGCCATCAGGTGTAAAGGTATGGATGGGAATGTCCTTTTAAGACTAGCCAAAACCTTTTTTTTTTGTAGAATCAAAGGCTAAAACTAATGTTACATACTGTCATAAAAAAGTTTTGAAACACTTGATCAAAGAAAATAAACGCCTTTACTCTCAAGGAAACTTTGTTTTTCACCATCATTGTGCACCAAATTATACTGCAAAATCAACTAAACTGACTGAACAACATGACTGAAATATAAAAAAATGAATTTTCTTCATCCTGACAATTGACTATTACTATGCCCTGTCTGTGTTCATTGTGATTATTCTTCATGTAGATGCTTAAAAAAACAATTAAATAGACGTAAAGTAGAAACATGTCAAGGGCTTCAAAGACTAAAAATGAAGAAGTTGGAAAAATACCTCGAAAATGGTCGAAAAAACTCTTTTAGCTTGGCTAAAACGTTTACATAAATTGTACTGTGCTATAGAAAACCACATTGAAAATTTCATGTAAAAAATAACTTGATTCAATAAAATTTATTATCCTCTGAAATTGGTCACACAATTAATGAATCAACCGGTAATAAATGAATGAGCACCTATCAAATTCAATGTCTTATGAAAGTTTATTATTCTTTCCCATTAAACATTCCATAAAAAGTTACTGCTAAAGACGAGTATTGGGATCATGACTCGGAGTCAGTACTGCTTTATTTGAGTCGTGGGCTCAAATCCTGTTACTACAATGAATCTCATTGAAGAGGGGCTGAAACACAAATTAAATTCAGATCACCGTTAAAATGGGATAAAACACAGTTGGACTCTGTTAAAATGCATTATTATTCTTATTTTTCATTTAAATGTTCGCAACGAATAAGGAATTTTTATCCATAACGGAGTAAACTCGTGAGAGCTACTAACCTCGGTAGATTTATTGATGTCAACCCACTACTAGATTAACCCAGACAGTCACCTCAAGCTCACAAAATCTTTGATTTATCGAAAACTGTTTGTGTTTTTACCAATGAACTTGTTAGTATCCCTTTAAGAAGCAACCCGCACGTTCATGAGGTTATATATTCTTATCCTTTTTTTTGCATCTAGAATAGTCGTATATGTAAGAAAATCTCGAATCTAACGATTGAGCCGGTTTGCAGAAAGTGTAAAGTGCTACTTTTTATCAACAGACGATGGTTGTGTTCCACGTTTTAATTTCAGCTGGCAAATCTAGCTTTGTTTTCCAATGCAATGAAAACACGTCTTCTTTTTGTCTGTCGTTAAAAGGTAATTATCAATATATTTCTAATTGCTGGGATACAAACATTTGTATTAATGTTTAAATAATTGTAAAATAGATAAAATATTAATTGTACTCTGTCAAAGTGGCTTCTAGGGCTCGGTAATTTCTTACCTACACAATCATGAGGATTGGGAGTTACTTGAGTCACTGCAGCTGTAAAGGTAAGTACTTGTCATGCGAATTTTTTTCGGTTTCAATAATTTTGATGAAAGCCTACATAAAAATGAAATATATAGTTATATAATTAATACAAAATTTTCTTGGGGGTCACCATGGATGTGTGAGTCTTTTTTTCTTTCTCTCTCTCTTTTTTGTAATTAATTTTCGTTTCCATACATTTGTTAAGGAGTATGGCATTTTGGTTCTCTCCAGATATCTGCACCCGTATCTCTTCCCCCCTAACAAAAATAAATCTGGGTTTTCTGGTGGTAGTTAGTATGGTGTGGTTTAAATATATATATATATATATATATATATATATATATATTTTTAAGTAATAAAATTTTTTGATATATTTTATTATTTTAATGGAATACTGTGTTAACATTTAACCAAAAACTTCTTCAGGTGTCTAAAAGGATAAGAATTCTTACAGAAGAAATTTTTCAATTGATGAATACACACCAGATTGAACTTAGATCAGAACTTATTGATATCTCGGATGATAACAATGCTGCGAACAAAACATATGAATCGCGTATACTGGAAGGAGAATCAAGTCCAAATGAGAGCGATAAAGAAAAAACACACTGGAATATTTAAAATGAAAAGACAATTTTGAATAATTCTTTACCATAAAAGTATCTTAAACATATTCATTACATTAATTTAACTGTTTCAAATACTTAGTTTCTGTGTAAATAAGAAGCAATATCAAAAAAAGAAATGCCTCCAAAAATCAAAATGGATCGCTTAAACGTTTAGTTAGAGATATTTGAAGCGAAATCAGCCTCTCCAACTACTAACAAAAGTATTGTTACACTTATTGGTAAGCTAATTTAAATTTTGTAAAGCTAGCAGTGAAATTTATGTGTCGAGGAGGCATGAAGACGAAAAACAGTTTCTTAAAATTGTCCTTTAATAATCAATCATAAAGTCACTCTGCTCGTTACTGGAGCGATAAAAACAATAAGTTCAAAAAGTCAACATTACCAAAGACATCCGATTCGAAACCGTCTAATATAAAATTAATTTCTAATCTAAATGGTGATGCAACCTGCAGTTGCATTGCCAACCAGTTGTTCTCTCCCTCTAAGAGTTAAACTACTCACATACTTCTTATATTTCCGTTTCTCCTTCCTTTTCTTAAAAACTAACATGAGCCGAGTTTAATACTAGCTCGATTTGCATGGCAGTTGCTGCCAACCTCAAATCACGAAACTCAAAAGATCGGGTTCGAATCGGTGTGCTTACTTTCATTGAGATCATGGAACGGGATTGGAAAAACAACACAAAGAGATCATAAAAATTTGGATCCGATTTTTTTAAATGTCTAACAATCGGCCCCTTTTTCCAATCTCGCACCATTATCTCTTACAAATCAGTAAATTAATTTTAATCTATAATCACATGTTATACAATTTAACACAAAAATACATTTTATTCACAATCTTTATTGTAATAAACAAACTAATATTTTAATTTTAAAGAAACAAAGTCTTATTCTCTAAAAAGAAATAATTTTCTACAAAATTCTAACAATTTTCCTTTACCATGGGTTTGGTAAAAATGTCCGCCAAATTATTTTGGTACCTATATATTTAATTTGGAAAACCTTGTCGTATATCAAATTCCTTAGAAAATGATAACGAACATCGATATGTTTTGTTCTATAATTTTCTACCGATGACTTTGAAAAACTTATAGCAGCTTGATTATCACAAAACATTACATTTTCACTAATTCAAATTTAAACTTTTATTATCAATTACATTCTTTAGCCAAATGAATTCTTAGCTGCTTCTGTTAAACTAACATACTCAGCTTCCATGGTCGACAGACTAACGGATTTTGCTTGAAAATTCGCGATGAAATGGAGTTTCGTCTATAAAAGTTATGAACCCTCCCATCGACACTCGATCATCCCTATTTGTAGCAAAATTTGAGTCTGAATAACATCTTAGTTTTAATGATTTAACTTTTGAAAGTTCTAATTTGTATTCTTGAAATACCTCGTCAAATGACTCGCCTCGTAATTGTGTGTTACCTCGCGCAACTAAGCGGGCCTTGTATCTAACAATTTTTATTATTTTCATCCTATTTAATGGTATAAACCCAACGGTTTTCTAAAATTTTTATATTATCCGGATGATCAACTAAATTCCAAACTTTACGTTCCATCATTACGTTAATTTCTTTATCCATTGCATCATGCCATTTAGATGCGTCTCTGGATCTTATCGCCTGTTTGTAACAATTAGGAATAGTTACTTCAACCATAAGAGCTTCTTGTTGCTCTGACAAATTTGAAAATCCCTGGGATTCGGTATTATCTTTTCTAAAATTAAATAAACTAGGATCATACTCAATATTATGCCTCTTACAGTATCTCTCTATTTCGTTAAAAGATTTCAATCGGTTGCTTCCCCTTCTATACTATAATATACGTTAGATCCAGTTACTTTCCTACCTATATTTCGAATCCACTTAACCTCTATACATGGGATCAAGCTATGATGATTATCGGAAGATACACCTGGCTTTTCAGATGTTGAGGGCGTTTCCGTACTTGTCTTTGAAACTAAACGACTCGTTAATGAATCTTTTTACTCTATCAAAATCATCCTCATCATCATAATAATCAGGAAGATTTAAATTATATCCAAGGTTACTATTAACTTTTTGTCTAAAATTAATTCCCCTCTTATTTTCATCGAATCTTACATTAATAGTCTCGACTAATTTATTTTCATCTATCAAACCATATTCTATAACCCTTAGTACTTTGTGCGTATCCCATCATAATTCCCATTTTCGCACGCATATCGAATTTTTTTTTTCTAATTTGTTTGGCACACCAGCATATGCCAAACATCCAAAAGGTTTTTTAGATGCAATACCGATGGTTTTCTACCTGAATATTTTTCGAAAGGCGTTTTGTTACTGTCTTTGTGACAAATTCGATTCCACGCATAAGTGAAACAAAGTAATGCTTCTCCCCAAAACTTATGGGGAACTTCACTAGACTTAAGCAATGTTTTTTGATGCCATCTAGAGCGGTTAGATTGAATCTCTCCGCGACCCCATTCATTTCTGGCGTATATGAATTTGTTACCTCATGCTTTATACCCAGTTCTGTCAAGAAATTATCTATATCTTTATTACAAAAATTCTAGTCCGCCATCAGTTCTAACTGCTATTACCTTTTTACTTAGAAAACGTTCTTGCTATAAACGTATGAAATACGTCAGATTTATTTCGATGGGAAATACAGTCATCTTTCTTGAATAATCGTCAATTATACTCAAGAAATATTTATTACCGCCTTGAAGTTGGCATTGGACCACAGAGGTCCATATGCAACAATTCCAATGGACGTTTTGATCTTACGGCCCCCGTCTTTTGAATGAAATTCTCTCTGACTTTGCTAATTTACACGGTATACAATGAGTCTTACCATTATCAGTTAAGCGTGGGAGACCTTTTTACACTATCATTTTTACTAGTTTTTACCAAGTAATCGTTATTAACATGACAAAAGCGTTGATGCCATATTTTCTATTGATCCGTTTTTTGTTTTAGCGGTTACATCACTAAAAACTAATTTCTTTACTCTTTGGTATAATATAATGATCTGGCTTAAAAAATACAAATGTTCATGGCGTGTCGCCGAGAACAATTTTATCCAGTCTTTATTAAAAACATTAATTTTACCTTTAGTACCCACAAAATGCGCACCTACTTTCAATCTGAACCGGATAATAAATTTCTCCTCAACTTAGGATTAAATAATACATCAGTCAAAGTTATTTCATGAAAAACTCCCCTTATATTTTACCCGAAATCTAAGTGTACCGATTCCTTCTACGGGACAACTTTTATCCTCCGTTGCTAACGACATTTTCATGTTAGTTATCGTCTTAAGATCTAAAATAAACTCTTGTCATTACAAAAATGACTGTGGCAGCAGTATCTATTACCCAAACACCTTTATCAAAGTTTTCTCAAATAAGATACAACTAGTTACGAGTTGTTTATCTAATTCTAAAAGACTACATTCAGCTTCACAAAATCTTAAATTTATATTAAACTCTGTGTTAAAAGTTTCATTTACAGTTGAAGGAGATTTTTGTAGAGACTTTTTCTCTTTACAGTTTACTTTTAAGATGTCCGTACTTATTACATACATAACACGGACCTATAGTCTTAATAGATTGTTTAACATTTTTAATAGTTTTACAGTTAAATACCTTACCACTTTTCTTTTGGTAATCATTCTTGCCATTTGGATCTCCATGAGCTGCAGCCGTAGCACTAGGTAACGTCTTCGACTTCTTCGAAGTGAAACTGCTCAAGTAAGCATTCTCCGCTTTCTCCACAAATCTTGTTTCATCAACTGAAGACGATTGGCTTCTAATATCAGCTCTGCTTCAATTTTGACAACTCTGAAGTCCTCTTCTTTCCATCTGTAGATTTGTTGCACGGTAGACTGGAATTCCTGAGGAAGCCACCTTTATTAATTGAAATCCCATGTACAGGTCGTCCAATTTATGACCCGCTTCTTGTAGTCTGGTTGCCGCTGTCTTTACACGAGATATGAAGATTCCAACATCTTCCCTTGGTTGGTATTTTGTTCCAAAAAATTGATCTAATCGTTGAATTACCCTTGCGTTTGTGACTGGTAAGTGATCTTTAATATCTTCCATGCCGCTACTCCGTCATTGTTTCCGTTATCAGATTTTTCAAATCTGAACTGATGTTAGTATAGATCAACGTATAACATCTATCCTTACGAAGTTGTAGATCTAATTTTTCCTTTTGTATGTTGCCTCTTCATCAGGTTGCTCTGGCTTGGTCTGTATTATAAACTGCCAGCAACCATAATGTATTAAGAGTACTTGCATATCATGCTTCCATGTGTTCCAGTTATTTGAGTCAACACTGATATCTGGTTGTTAAACTTATCTGTTACTCGATTTAGCATACTAGCAACAGAGTTCATAAAAATAGCTCTAGACTGGAACAGTATTTAAATAGACAAAGTTCATGGCCTGGTTCAACTGCTTAGCCTGCCTCGACACAGTACATGGACTGGGCCCATAACCAAATTTGTTACACTTATAGGTAAGCTAATTTAAATTTTGTAAAGCTAGCAGTGAAATTTATGTGAGGAGGCATGAAGACGAAAAACAGTTTCTTAAATTGTCCTTTAATAATCAATCATAAAGTCACTCTGCTCGTTACTGGAGCGATAAAAACAATAAGTTCAAAAAGTCAACATTACCAGAGACATCCGATTCGAAACCGTCTTCAATATAAAATTAATTTCTAATCTGTAATGGTGATGCAAACCTGCAGTTGCATTGCCAACCAGTTGTTCTCTCCCCCTCTAAGAGTTAAACTACTCACATACTTCTTATATTTCCGTTTCTCCTTCCTTTTCTTAAAAACTAACATGAGCCGAGTTTAAATACTAGCTCGATTTGCATGGCAGTTGCTCCAAATCACGAAACTCAAAAGATCGGGTTCGAATCGGTGTGCTTTACTTTCATTGAGATCATGGAACGGGATTGGAAAAACAACACAAAGAGATCATAAAAATTTGGATCCGATTTTTTTAAATGTCTAACAAGTATTTTAACTGGTGACGAAAATAACAATGTTGTAATTCCACTCGCAAAAAGATCGAGAAGTTATAATCCACCTGCTATACATAGCAGGGCTTTTATCCTGACCATTCCAGGATAAAAGGCTTGACATGTATAGGCATTTTGATGTGTTGGTTGCATTTCAACAACTCGCAAGTGCAGATCTGAAAACTTCGAAAGCAGTTTGAAAACATGTTGTGAAAAAATCAATGGTTATTTATACTTGTCAAAAATAAAACAAAATATTTTTTGCAGTGAAAAAATGAATTAATAAAAGAGTTAATTACATAGCAATAATGTCCATATTTGTAACAATTTTAGTTGAATTAAGACATTGTTCCTTCTATCAACTTAGAACTAAAAATATAAAACTCGTAAAATTTCATGGGTGAACTTTTTCACAGTTAACGCCCAACCCGCACCATCGTGCAGGTACCGTCTACATTCCAGGGGGGAGCGGGAAATTTTTATTATTTTTCCTAATGTCATTGGGTCCATATAGTATTAATAACCAGAAGAATTTAATATTCGAAGATAAAAATAATTCGGGTCTTAAAGGGATACTGTCCTATGTGACTGACTTCATAGAAACTAAAATACATTCGCCTCCTATTTTCCTCTTTTGGGGAGTGAAAAAAGTTTATTATAATCATAAGGTCCTTGGGGTGACTGAGTTCCCCGTACGACCACTTTTTTTTCCAAAATATTTTTTTTTATGAACAAGTTACATTCCCCCCTCCCTGTGAACGACTTAGTGGTTTCCATTGATGTTTTGTAAGGCTCATTATGGTTTTTAAATGTAAATGAACATAATATAAAAAATGGGCATCTGCAATCTCTATTGGATGAAATTGAAACTTCGGAGAAATAAATTGATCAAGCAAGGGAAGATCCTGATGAAATATGGATATT
Organism: Trichonephila clavipes; assembly: GCA_019973935.1. Lineage (NCBI taxonomy): Eukaryota > Metazoa > Arthropoda > Arachnida > Araneae > Nephilidae > Trichonephila > Trichonephila clavipes. The sequence continues at coordinate 233,308 of BMAU01007057.1, read as the reverse complement.
AATTATAATAGTGAAAGTAAATTTAAGAAAAGCGATGAATATGAAACGATTGATTCAAAAGGGTTATTTTCAAAGGCTACCTAAAGAATTCCATCCAAAACGACATGAAGCTACAAGTATAATACAAGACACAATGCCCCCTGTCAAAAAGACTCAAGGAAAAAAAGTTCAACATGGTATTTGTCAATGATCTAAGGTAAGTAAAAGTATATACAATAACTTCAGCAAAATATGACAGTTTTGCCTGAAAATATCATTTCTGTAATGCTAGCATAAAGTGTCTGTTATCTCCGTCCTTTATTAAAGTAACACACATGTGAAACATTTTAGTTCAATTTGATTGGATTTGTTCTCAAATTATCAAATAAAAATTTAAAAGGCCCTGACAGTAGGTATAAGTATACTTATCTTAGTCTTAATAAAAGTATCTTAATTAAAATGTTAATTAAATCGATGGATGCCGTTAACAATCATTATAGAAAAATAAATTTGCTTAATCTCTAGTATCTTACATTAGGCACATAAACAGAAACAAATTACATTTCCTTTAAAGTACAGGGACAACTTCAATTAGTCAATTAGATACCATTCGGTTAATTTCAATTTTACTAGTATGGAAAAGTCTTTATGCAAGCGAGTTGATAGTGGAATCATTCCATATTTCACTTAATGTTGAAGCGATATCTATATTGACCGCGCGAAGTGTATTCGGAAATTGTCGAATTATGCCGAACCGTATCTGCTGATCCCGAGAATACAGTTTGGTAGCGTTTCTAAATGCTCCACTATTCAGTTATTTGCAGCGATATTCAAACACATTGGCAGGGAAATTGGGTAAGTACTAAATCCACTTCAGCAAAGCCCTTTCGAGAAGGATATTGCTTTGCATTATGGTTATTCACTTTGTGTTGTGAGTATTCAAATTATATCCAACACTCGAAATTCAGGGCTTTTAAGAGTCAATTGATGGAGTTTTTGATGGACTAAAATAGAAATAAGGTTGAAAAAAATATTGTTAAAATAATAAACCTATTATTTCACTTGAAAATTTAAGACTTATTTTAAAAACAATGCTGATAGTATGGTTAACAAAATAGACATTGAAAAAATGAAGGAAATTAAGAGGACTTGGTACCCTTTGAGATACTTTCTTTCTTTATGTATTTAAAAACTATATTTTAACATTTTATATCATATTTCTACTCCAGAAAATGATACGAGATGAAATTTTTCTCATGTTATTCACACAATTTGAAAAATTTTAATTATTTGAAGAAAATTTGGAAAAATTTAAAATCCTACTCCTTCTGTAATTATTAATTTTTTAAACTGAATTTTTTTGTAATATTCTTATGGATGTTATAAACAACTTTAGGGATCGATTTTACAATAACGTAATTCGTTTTTGAGTAAAAAATAAAATGTTGATATTCATTCTAAAAATCAACGAACAAGCCAATATCTCTTACAGTTTAGTTTTTTTTTAAGAAAAGTATTCAGTTTACAGAAAAATGGAACCCTAATATGATTACATGCTGTATAAGCAACACATAGCAAAAAAATTGAAGTGTTTGGTAAATAGTTGTGGAAGGAATAGCATTTTGAATGCACTCTTGTTTCCAAAAAAAAAACTGAGAAAAATCACTTTAAAGTTTATAATTCTGAAAAAAATTATAATAAGCTTAAATAAACTTAAAATACAACTTTAAGATTTTAATTAATGTATTTTTCTTGAAAATAATTGCATTTTCGTATTTTTTCAACCTATATATTTTTATAAATAATCAGTTTTAAGAAGGTATTAATTGCACAAGAAAATTCAAGAAAAAAATGTTAATTTTTTTTTCTGTCACGGCAGACATTTTAGATTTTCTTCACATAATACTGAAGTATTACATTTGTATGAAAAACATATTAAGAATAAGAACTGAAATTATCAAATTATTAATGTAAAATACCTTAATTCAAAAATTTTATATGCACACATATCACAAAGAAGAAAAATTACGTTATTGTATGGCCTCGAAAATATTCTGCTTTATATATTACACATTATTTTTTAATGACCTTCCAATTATCTTGTAGTTTCGCTTGGGAAAGTACTCAATACAGGAAAATACCGACGCTTAGGTTCTAGGGCAAGTCAACTTTGACCTTTTATCCAGCTAACAGAGAAGGGTTCAGTCCTAGGAGAGCCCACGTCGGCGCGAATTATTTTGGTTGGCGATAATTGCGCCATCTTGGTAACCCTATTTTGATACTTAAGATATGGCAAACCTAACTATTTCTGGAATTTTCATATTTTGTCGGCATGCATTTTATTGTTGGGCACTGGGCTGGAAGTATGGCAAGTGTGTTAGTGAATATACCTTCAAATTTTTTACTTTGTTGAATGCGAAATGTAAGAAAAAATTGATTGGATGGTGTTTGAATGATGGAAGAATGGATTGTTTTGAATTACGATGTTCTAAATTCAGTGAGTGAATGGGATTATACGAACGAAAGATTGCTGTTTTGGATGGATTTGAACGGAGATGTCGAATGGGTATGTTCGACCAATACCTCGCAGGATATATATGGCGGTGCCCCCACGGTCATTCGCTTAGCGATAAGGCATTGAAGACTTTTTTTAAAAAAATTACTGTCACGCTGTACCCTTCACTCGGAAAAGATAAGCAAAAAAAAGTAAGTGTTTTTTTTTCAATTTCATCTTAAATATATTTGATTAATTTCTGTATTGTTTACATATATTTTTATTACGCATCCAGCTTGTCCCTCTATATTTACTTGCTGTCATTGTTGGTTTCGTTTGGCGCCATCTCGTTCTGGCTTTGCACTTTTTTCGGTTTTTCGTCAAGGGTGTGGGCTCTCCTAGGATTTTACCGCCGAAGAGTAATAATGGCTACATTCAAAGATAAATAATTCTCTTAAAAGTAAGAATATGTCACGTTTTTTTTAAACGTGACATGTTCCTCCTTTAAATAAACACTAAAAGGGGAACCCACACGCTCCATAACGTTGCAACATACTTTCTCAGATTCTCTATCGGATTCGCTTGGACTCTCTCAAATCTACTGTCGAACCATTCAAGACTCCAGCATAGCCACCATCAAATCGTCTTATTGCAGCCTTGTCCGATTTTCTTGTGATCTGGCCTTACAAGCACATCATGAATATATTATTTAAATGGAAAAAATAATTTAAAATATAGAAATAATGCTGCCATTACATTACTAGTTTTGTTAAATAATTAAACATTGAAACAGAAATTAAGTAAAGAAACTAAAACAAGAGCGCCATTGTCTCGTTGTATTCATTTATTTTTATATTCTTTTGTAAACAAAACAAAAGTGTTGCCACTCACAACAATACTTAATAATGTGTATTTGAATAAGTATAAGAATTAATATTTATTATCAGAAATAAATAAAACCTGCAAGATGACGTCATTGTTTTGGGATTACTTCAGATCTATGGATTTCAAACGTGCAACAAATATTTTTCCCTGTAAATATGAAAGATTTGCAATATTAGTATATTGATTTAAAGGATATTTTTTACTCAAATATTTAGCTATTTTTATGCTCATTAAAATTTTTTGATTTTCTTTTTAATTTTCAACATATTTTTTCTATTTTATTTTATTTCTTTTTTTAATTCATCTTTTGATTTGACACAAAATACTGAAGCTTTCTGATAAATTTAAAATTTAACACTATAAAAAATTAAACAGAAAAGCATGTTACATGACAAATAAAAATTCACAATTTTTCATGCATTTTGGAAGCTAGATTTACTGCAATGTATTATCAAAAATAACTGTCATATACTTTTAATTTTAATTTATTTCCTTATGAACATTTCCCAAACACGCTCGCAGAAAAAGCTGAATATCTTCATGTAGAATTAAATGAAAAATAATTCTATACTCTGAAGGGGAAATTTTTTCCATATATTTTGGTTAACTTAAGACACAAACCAAATACAGCGTTTCATTGTAATACTGTTGTAACTCAATACAAAAAAAAATTCAAATGGATAAAAGGAACAATTAAAGAAATTAAAGGTAATCAAATTATTAAAATGTATGCCTATTCCAGATTATTTGACACATTTATCACTATGTTTACAGTAGTCACGATAGCTTAGTGGTCATGGTCATGAACTCAAGGCCGGCTAATCGCGAGCTCGAATCCTGGTGTTTAGAAGACCCAACGTGTACAGGGGTTTGATGCAAATTCAAAATGTAGATCCTGAAGTCCTCCCGTTGGCAAGGTTCGGAAGTTTCAATAGAGGTTTCCATCTCTGGTGTCATCTTGATTACTTGACTCGTTATTTGATTGAGGCTCAAAAGTAGGTGTTCCGCTACCAATATCACTCGTGTTGCTTCATGGTCGTAGATATATCACTCACTCATCTACTTACTATGTTATTGAATTCAATTTTATGAAGACACACAAAAAACGCTAGTCTAACACAACTGCTTATAAAAACTACTAATTTAAGTTACTTTGTGGTTGTTGTTTTTTTTTTCAAATTTTATTTAGATACAACTAAAATAAATGTAATAAACATGAGGGGTAAAGTTGTTCATTTTTATTCACATAAAGACTTTTTCGTTCCATAAAAAGCTTTCAGTAAAATTCATTCTTAAAACATTAAAATCAGAGTCACGTGTAATGTTACAAAACGTTAAGGACATAAATAAATTACTTTTTCGTATAGCCTACTGTGCTAAATGTACACTGCTGGTCACACAAAATGCAACACTAAGAAGGACCAGAGATATCACTGCTAAATTTATTTAGCAGATAACATGTTGTACAAATATCAAGCGATTAAAATTACAGCTTCTTGTTACATGTGGATGATGACAAAAACGGTAGTTAGTGTAGCCGCTATTGTTGGCTATAACCACTGCCACACGCCTCGGCGTAGAATTAAAGAGGCTTTGTATGTATCCTTGGGCTACAGCAGTCCATGCGGCTTCCGCATATTGCCAAAGTTGATCAGGTGTAACAGCGGATAGAGTATATCGGGCCAGTTGTTTTGCAAGCATGGACCACATGTTTTCGATTGGCGATTGATTGGGAGAACAAGCAGGCTAAGGAAGCAATTCAATCTGATGGGTAAAGAAAGAACTCTTGAACGTTGCATGTCTGGTGTGATAGTACATTATTTTGTTGGATATGGCTGATGGGGCAAGCGCTGAATGTATGGGAGGACCCCAGGCTCCAACATCTCAGAGATGTAGCGTTGGCTATACAGTACGGCAGTGAAATCCGATACCACCCCAAACCATGATACCAATGTGGCGATGCATAACGCAACAGTTCACCAGCCTCTCACCACAGTGTCTCCAAACTCGAATTCGACCATCATGATGTTGCAGACAGGAGTGGGATTCGTCAGTAAGCACAATGCCATTCTGTTCCGTTGTCCATCCCCACCGTTCATTGCACCACTGTCGGTACAAACGTCTGTGGTTTTCAGTCATGGGTAAACGAAGCAATAGACGCCTTGCAGACATTCCACTAAACTGAAAACAGCATTGAATGGTACGAGTGGGCAAGGAATGATGCATAAAAGATTAAATCTTTTGTGCTATGGTTCGTGATGTAGTTGCGTGATTCATCACTGCCAAGCGCACAATCCGCCTGTCATCAAGAGGAGTGGTGTAACGATTTGGACATGATTGACCGATCGGTCCGTCGTTTTCTCCTGCATCCAGCAATGACAGATCCGCATCGCAGTTGTTTCGTTTCGTCCAACACGTTGACTGATTTCTCTGAAAGATAATCCGCAATCCCTCTAGGCTACTATTCTTCCTCGGTTGAACTCAGAAACTGGTTTAAAAGACGCTCGAAGTCTTCCACGAAAAAAAAACTTGCGGAAAAAGTAAATTGTGGTACTTTAAATCACCAATCTGTTCTTCCCGTATATGGACGCTTGCTGGTGGCACTACGTTCACCCGTGATGTGTGTGTCTGCGCTAAAAGGCCAATGATTTGCATATTTCATCACACCAGGGCATGATGAAAATTTCACATGGTTTGCTTGCTTCTTTCAAGGTATTGCATTTTGTGTGGCCTGCAGTGTATTACATAAGAAAATATCGTATTTAGTATTTCATAAATTTTATATCATCCTATGGTTATCTATGGTGTTGTAAAACATATTGAAATAATCATATTGTGACAAAAAATTGATTATTGTCTTTTTTTAATGAAAGAAAGGCATTGTTTTTTTTAAAAATATGTGCTGTTGTCGATTTTTTTTCGAAAGGATATATATATATATATATATATATATATATATATATATATATTTTCAATAATTTCAGATTATTTAAGGATAATTTTATTTAATAAATACTTTTTATGTAAAACTTAAAAATAATTTGAATAAAGCGAGTTCTTAAAAATCAAATAGGAATATTCGCGCAAAACAGACTAAAACTATAAAAATAAAGTTTTAATTTAACTGATTGTAATTTACAAAACTCTCAGATTGAAAAGTATAACAGAAGCACAAAAAGAGGTAACAGAAAAAATCAATTGATCAAAAGAAAAATAAATAGAAAATATTTTATATCAATTTAAAAGTGAGCACAATTGCTACAAAATCCGTATCCACATTATCTCAGGTTAGATTCACGTCACACATCTGACATGAAGTTAAAAAGTCGGAATGTGGTTTACTCTTAATAAATGTAACATTTGAGTTTCTTATGTTTTCCTTTCTCTCAACTACATTTAAGAACGCTTTAAAAATTGGAAATGTATTTAATTTCAGCACCTGATATACTTAAATTAATAATTACAAATGATAAATCTGAGCCCACTTTAGAAATATAATTGATAGAACGAATACACAAATTTATTTTTAATGTAAAAGCAAAACAATATTAATTTTTTTTAAGTTTAACGCGGTAAATTTAATTTAATTATTCACTTAAAAATTTTAATAAACATGTCTCTCATTTTAATCTGCTATAAGTTTTAGGTGATATTGTCTTTTACAGTAAATTACATTTTTTCCTTGATTAAGTTATGGTCTATAGTATCCAGTGTATTACAAAATAATCTAATGAATTTGCCATGCGTTTCTGCTACTCCAAAACTCGAGCTACAGCCATTTTGATTTAAAAGTAACATTGATTTAATAATGGGTAAATATTCTTTGTCAATATTAAAGTCTATTTTATCCAACCATTTCTTTCCTGTGAGATAATTACAAATGTAAAACATTAGTTGTCTCTCTGAAGTTGTTTTCACAGCAAAAAATTTATTGATTTCCTTATTTTTCAGTCTTTTGATATCCTAACGCTTTCATAACAGACAACAAAATAAAGAGAAAAATAATAACAGAGAAAACGTTGCTAAACTCTCATCAAAAGCTCATTATCTTTGGACAAACTGCTACTTTATTAACAGCGTTTTTTCCCTCCGTTGATTTTGGAACGAGAAAAGATTTGTTATTCATTAGAGGCGATGCTTTTCCTATGGTAACCTGTTCATCGTGATGGATCTACGAAACTCACAAAAATAAAACAAAAATCTTAAAAGTGAAACCGATGAAAAGAAATTTCAATAATGGTGTTTGGTTTATTACTGAAAATGCTAAAGAGTTGAATTGTTATACTTAATTGCATATTCTAACTATTTTGATCAAATTAAAGGTTTTTACACTTGTATTTCGTTCATTTAAAGTAATGTGATTTGATGTACAGATATGAGGTAAATTTAATTTATTTTTTATTGCCATTCAAATTAAATTGTTACTATCTTTTGTACACAATAAGGGACTATAAATATAAGATATTGTTTCACAAGAAATAAGAAAATTAGTAATTTCTTTAAAAATGAAAAAAAACTGCGTATATGTTTTAAAAATTTCTTTAAATATATAATTTATTGCAAGCTGGGATGCTGTTAATTTAATCATATTTTATTTTATTTGTAAGAAGTTTTTTTCTATGTAGAATTTTTTAAATTTTGGGTTAACTGATAAAATTAATAAGAAAGAGAGGAACACTACTTTAGATTAAATTTGATGTAAATTAATTTAAAATGTAAGACATTTAACTATATCTATTACTGCTAAAATAAATCATTCTCATACCATTGAAATGAATTTCAAGACGTATTTTGGAAATGTATCTCTATAAAAATTAATGAATCTTTCTAAAAATATTACAAATAAAACTCTTCCAAAACTATTCACCTTCTGAAAAATATTTTTTTAAAATATAAGCTCTTACAGAATTAAATAAAAGCAAACTACACAAATCTCCAAAACAAATGAAATTAAGTTCACTCTAGAGAAACGCGAAGTTTTTGATGTAATTTTTTAAAACGACATCTGAGTCGGCTTTCCTTTTTCTAATTTTTACACCTACAATTCAATTTTTTTACTAACAAATTCATTCGTTCTTCAGAATTTTTAATTATTTCAGCACATATTTTGTTAATAATTGGTTTTAATTATTGTATTTAATTACATTCGTAATTTATTTTATAATGGTGTACTTATGTAGCTGTTGATTCTTATAAAATTATTAAGCGAAAGTGTATAAAAATTATTCAGAAACTATTTTTTGTTAAATTTATACTCAATCATTAAAATAATCCTTAATTAAAATTTTAAATTAAAACTAAATAAATGTAGAAGTAAGAATAAGTATTGTATGTAGTTATTTCTTTACTTTTAACTTAATACAGACCTTGTGCAACTAGATAAAAATTACAATGTGCTTTTGTATTTAAATTGTCCTAATATATAATTTCTGAATACGTAATATCAATATATTGGAGTTTTGTTTAGTATATATGCAATAAATAGATTATCAAACGTTTGAATACAAAAAAGAAAGCATTCAAAACATATAACGGTTGTACTCTAGTCTCGAAAATTTCAGACTCCCAATTTCAATGCCGAGAGCAAACGTATATAACAACAGTTATACTACATGTTAGATGTAACATAAAATGAAAATGATGAATCCCATGATCTTCAGTATCATTATCTAATTTGGATAAATTTTCTAAATTTTACTCTTAAGAAATAATATCATTATTATTGTTTTTAATTAACATTTTATCTACCTCATTATGATTTGTTGCAAATTATTTCATGCAATATTGTTTTCCTTAGTCGCTGCATTGAAAATTATATATATATATACATAAATAAAATACTCAACTTTGGGAAATTTAATTCGTTATAACTAATTAATTAAATTGGTACTTTAAAGCACCGTCAGTTCACAAAGGCCTAAAATATTCTCATAATACAAAAAGACCGAATGACTTTTTTAACGCAGTTTTAACTCTTAAAAATGCTAAATAACCACAGAACACTAATAGTTTACAGCACAAAATATTTATTTTTAAAAATTATTAGATTTTTAAAATGCATTTACTTTTTGTACACATAAACTTCATTTCATGATGTTCAAAGAAACAGTTTTTTTCATTAATACAAAGAAATTCATTGCACGTTGTGCATTTTGAGTGAGTTTTCGATTGAATATTTTTAAAGCACTGTATCCTGCTGAATTTTCTTAGCATAAACTACTGCACTGAGGGGTTAAATCTCTCAAATGGCATCCTAAGAATCTTGCAAAAGTTCCAGCAGAAAATTTGCTGGAACTTCTTCACCTGAAAAATCACCTGATAGTACATCATTGACTTCAGTTTGTACGTTCTGTAATAAATTCAACGCGTCCTGAAGACAGTTTCTTTTTTCCAGACATTCTAAGAAAAAGAAATAATTATAATAATAATAATAATATCACCTTAAAAATATCCTGCATTATTGTTAAATCTCAGCTCTCAGGAAATTAAAATGTTGCTAATTTTGAAATATGAACAGATATTTCTCTCTCCTTTAACTGCGTAGCAAATTAAATAAATAAATAAATTTCAAAGTTCAAAATATTTGAAAAGGTTAAAATTTAAACAATAAGAAAGCAAAATAAATAATTTAAACAAAAAGAAATACAAAAAAACATAAGTCCATTCAACAACAGTGAAGACTCTACATCGCAACAAAAAACCACCATAAGCCACACGGACGAAAAAAAAACCCTAAGTTCTTGCTTCAACATCCAGTAGACTGTACGTACTTTTAAGTACCACAAAATTATTCAACTGTAAAATGCAATGTGTACACTGTTCCCTTAAAATAAATAGTCAAATAGTTTTCTAAGGTCTTCATTAAGATACGAATAAAATAAGGCACTGACCTTTTGACCTTAACCACTTTTCTGGAACAAAAATGACAATCTTCGCAATCCAATCAGTGTCAGCTGAAAACGCAACTTATGCTATAAAACTATTTGACTTCCCCAATAAAACACTCATCATAGAAAACTTGCTGCTATATATATATATATCTTGAAAGAGAGAAATTAAAAGAATATTCCTGCTCAGTATTGTCAAATGATTCATAAAAATGGTTATTCTACGTAATTTTGAAGTGAGTGGTACTTATAAGTACCGTCGGTTGATAATAGGTTACAGCAGTGGTTCTCAAACTTTCAATACTCACGACCCAATAATCAATCATAATTTACATTGCGCCCCCCTTCCTACGAATAATAAGGAACTGAAGTCGATAATACCACACTTCGACACTAAAGCTGCAAGACGACTTTAACCTTTTAAAACCTCTTAAACTCGTATTTAAACGTCTCGCTAAGCCCGTGCGTAAATTTCTCCGGACGTATATATGCGTCTTCATAAAGTATTATATTTTCTGTTCACTGCTATCCATAGAAATATTTCCAAGGCTTTGAAATGCAATACAATGACCTTGACAGTGTCTGCGAAGGATTTATTTATTTCAGAGGATTTTCTTATTCCTTTTCTCTCGCTCCCCCCTTCAATACACCACATACGCTTGTACACGTGCAAAACGATGGTATTGGGGAGATGAACTTTTAATCGGTTGTCAAGGGATTAGTTATAAAACATACAAATGATCAAGATAAGTGTTAATTTTTGCATGCAATTTTATATATGACAAGCCCGTGGGGTCTCTTTTAGTTGTTAAATTTATTCTTAACTTAGTATTGTTAAATTATAAAATACATTGTGCAGTACTGATACATTTATAAGTATATTATATCAGTGTAAATGATTTTTACATATGTCAGAATGTATCTTGTTTGCTTGTTTTCAATAAATGAAGTATTTTTTTAATAATCTTTTGTTTTCTACTTTTCAATATGCTCACGCCCCCTAGGGGGCGCACCCTACAGTTTGAGAAGCACTGGGTTACAGGACACTTTGAATTGTGGGCAAAAGATGACCATAAAATGCATGCTTAAACTTTTATAAGTGGTATTGACTGATTTTAAATTTTACAGTTACATTGCATAATAAACTAACATCACTAAATTGCGTAAATATATTTTTAATGAATCGTATAAAAGATACATGGTTCTCTTTCAACAGTCAAAATAAGTTAACTCCTTTTAAGATATATTTATAATTAGATAAATGAGTTTGTGGTACTGTTTACAGGTTTTGAAATCTCATACTAATTCTTTATTTTACATTCACTGAAAAAATAGTTAAATTCATATTTCTGACATTATATTGGTACTTACAACTAATATTAGTTAACATGCATGTGGGAGTGTAACCAAAATCTCCCAATAAAAGTTAAGACTCTTCAGATAGTGGATATTTAGTTGTCAGGTGTCTAGGGATTTCTTAGAATTTGCGGGTTATGTCTGAATAATTCGAATTAAAATAATTCAAACAGAGATGATTTTTAAAAGTAAAATAAATTATTACAAGTTATAGGAAAAGTTTACAGGGGAAAATATTTACAGGGCAATATGACTTAAGAAAAGAACATGGAATGCCTCGAGGTAAAAGTGAAACATTGGCGATGTTGGCCTTAAATGAGGGATGGATTTATTGCATTAAATTGCTGGGGGATCTTAATTAAATCACATATAATTCGAACTTCATTTATTGTTTGGAAATAATGTTTTTATTCAATTGTTAGCATCATCATTTTCGAAGAAAGACTCAATAGGTATGTGGTAACTGAAGTAAGATATAAAAATCATCGATTGTAGTCAATAAAGAAAACGTGAGAAAACTGCATCAATCGTGGTTCCGTATCTTTTTGCTCCTTATGTAGAATCAGTATTCATTGTCAAATTCAGTGTCCGTTTCAAGAATTCAATGAGTGGATTTGTTTCTTCTGATGCAAGCGTGTGAATATTAACATCACACTGTTTTACACGAGGGTTTTGGGGACGTACCACGTGGTTTTGAACCATGATCAAGTGACGTAGACGACACATGAATTGGCACTCTCCTCTCCTAACTATCACACCAACGGAAGGACGTTTGAACTCTCGACAAATTTAACGCGCATCGCTCCCCTACACGGCGGGACTTTAGTGAAACTGGGCTTGAACTCGTGACAAGGCCAACCATGATCCAATATCTTGACCACTCGGCTACCGCGACCTTCTTCTGAAGCAAAATTACCATTAAAGTCTCCAGTTCAGATAATCGGCTTTTTATCATCATCGGATCCAATGATTGCAGCAGCATCTCGTGTTTACAGCACTAAAACTTTATGAATGAAGGAGATAACAGCTGATAGAGGACAGCCTAGTGATACATATACTTTCAATAGGACTTACTGCGAGTTTTCATTTTTTTGTTTCGTTTCATGGTACTTTCCCTCTCTTTTTGCATTTGTTCTAGGCATTTGACTAGAATTAATTATTATTCAATGGAAATGAAAATTAATAATATAAACTTAACGCATCACTCACAGAAATTACTGTGTTTGTTTACAAGACGTTATTTGCAGTAATTCTGGCGCGAGCGTTAGTGACAAATACACAATGCCCCAGACCGTCCCGTAACGGAAAGAATGATATAAATGTAATATTTTGATGCGTTCATTCGTTGAAAACAGTATATTTATTATATAAAAACTACGAAAATACGCCAAGTGAGTTCGTTACGAGTTTCTAGGAACTTAATGTCTCCAACACCTAAGCGTCTTTTGTCCGAAGCAGCAAGATTCTAAACCTATTTGCCGTTCCATCCCTATCCTTTAACATTGACCGAAAATAGCCTTAAACCTCCGATACAACTCCTCTTGGCAATCATCCAACTTTTTCACGGATATGATGTAAGTCATATGGTGCCCCCACTCGCTATCTTCTCACCATGGTGAGGATTCGGGGGAATAGGGGAGAATAACTATTTTCGTTCGTTGTTTCACCCTAACGCAAAACTATGCCTATTTCCCATTCACTCTCGCGCCCAAAGAAATTTCACTTCAAAACATGCAAATATTGACGAAATAGAAAGTTAGATAATACCCTCTAGGAAAGAGGTACTGAACTTTTTTCCCGCCGAGCACATTATAGTTATTTCACGCGGGCCGCATACACACGACAGTTATTTCATGCGGGCCGCATACACATGCCAGCTATTTTATGCAGGCCGCATACACATGCCAGCTATTCCATGCAGGCCGCAATATGCGGATAATGGAAAAAACACACTATGAGACCAAAGCAACATAGACCAACAAAACTGTTCAAAATATTAAAACGCATTTTTGGCTTTCTTTTTAATACTATATTTAATTTTCTATCAAACACACAAAAAAATATTTATTTTTATGAATTTTTACTGAGTTAAAGGATAAATTTTATTTTCTTTCATCTATGACCAAACCTCTTACTTTCATTATACTATTGAAAAAAAAATATAGCAAAATCGATACATTTGATTTCTTTTGCTTAATAGAATTTCCTGTTAAATTTTTTGTACATGGTGCTCCCCCCGATAATTGAATTTCTTATTGCAGTGAACCATGACCGTGTAACTCAAAAATGGCCGACTGGCCACATGCGGCCCGTTGGTTGAGTATCACTTTTTTGGGAGGATGTTAGAAATCTAGAAAAAGCTCATTACGTGACTGAAACTTACCACCTGGGTAGCGAGTGATTATGGATGCGCAAAAACACTACGTCTTCTTCCTACGATGGTTAGTGGTCTTCTTCCAGAATATTATTGGTGTCGGCGTTTCGTAAACCCACCAGGTAGCGTTCATCTAGAATGCGGTTTTAATCAAAGTTATCATCATCTGGAAAAGGATATAAACCAACATTTTACGAAATTTCCTACATGTATGTGATCAAACCTCGACGAAAGGAAACTCATTTTGCTAAAATAAAAATATGATTTATAAATTTTATAATTCATGGAAAACATTCTTAAAATTTGTAAATAAATCAATCCCGTAAAAGCGCTTTTTAAATAGCAATATAAATCGCAAGTTTGATGCTTTTAACAGACAGCTCTTGCTCATGGTAGTATACTCGGCTTCCTTATAAAGTATATTGAGAATCCATTGAAGGAGGCTCATTTGCCAAAATTATGCCAATCTATGAGAGAATGGTGTCAAATGAGTTTTTTCAAAACAGTATAACACAAAATATTAGATGCCAATCTAGCAGAGAATGGCGTCAGGTGAGTTTTTTTACAAACGTATAACACAAAATACAAGAGACCAATCTATCAGAGAATTGGGCAAATGATTTTCTTCACAGCAATATAACACAGAATACCAGAGAGGGCATCAACATCAGTATCTTAGAACCTGTGATTAAAATCGAAAGAAGCATCAGTGACGAAACTTTTGAGTTACTTTAGGAGTTTGCGATGTGATTTCTGAATTCAATATTGGAGCAAAAAATATTTAGAAAACTTATGAGTAGTAAATGGACTTAAAAAAACAATAAAAATAATTGGGGTTTGATAAGATAACTGCATTTTACCAAATGAAAGGAAGGAGATTGGCAGCTGCCAATAAATACAATTGTTCAAAAGAAAATTGCATCAGTTAAAAAAAGACAAAATGGCCCGTTGATTAAAAAGAAACGGATTTTTTTAACTTAAACTGCTTAAAAAATTAAAGGAGCAGGAAAAAGTGCAGACACCATTGAACGATAGTCAAGCATGGTCATGAAATGGAAAGTACAGGTGAACAAACACATTAGAGGAAAGAAGAATCTAAAAAAAAACTGTGTGGAAACTTTATGGGACGGCATAAATAACATGAAATGATGCTTCATGCCAACAATTTGGCTACACACAAATGATAAAAAATGGTTGTTGAGATCTGATATAGGGTGTTCGTGGTCCCACCGAACTGATAGAAGTACCATACGTCTGTTTTTCATGGATGTGGTGAGATTATCGATGAGAATATGGTTTCACTCTTTAAGGATCACGATATCTACGTCCAGGGAAGTAAGCGAAAGCAGTGATCTCTCTGAATGCGTCGTCCGAAAGAATTTCAAGCATTCTGGATGAGACTTAGGTCATGAGAACATGCTAAACATTCCATCAGCTTCAAAGAAAGTTATCTGCAAGACAAGCTATAAGATTTCTGGCATTATCCAGCAATTCAGAAAGGAATCACCGATGACTAGCTGCCACGTTAGCTACTACATGAGATTTTAAAATCTCGTTTGCATACCTTTAAACCGTGAAATTTTCATTCAGTATGATACGTCAATTTATGCAGATGCCAGCCCGTACCATCAAACTGCATAGTCTATAATGCGATATTTCCTGAACAAATATTTAGTTATTTCAAGTGCCCTTTTCTCCACAGTACCACCACACGTCTGGCGTCGCTGAATGCGGTCTTGTTCTTAGACATCACTTTCAATCACTTCGCATTCAATCTCTATGTTCAACAGCCCCCTTACTTTGAGCCGCATGGTGTCTTGCTGTCAACAAGTACACCGTTGACACCGTTGACATACATTCATGCAGAAAATCCGCATGAAGCCCATTTGGATTGTTTGGCTTGAGACCCTTCATCTTGTTGCCAAAAGAAACTCTCTTTAAATCTGCGTCGCAATGGATTTTCTGTATCTAAGCGCTGTTTACTGGATATATTGGTCCTGGCGGACAACAAACATGCCCTGTGTTCCTCTGTGTGTGCGTTCTTAGACTCTGTTCTACAGTCTTACAATGACACTTACCCTAAAAGCATCTGCTACAGATCTTTATCTTTGCCTGAATTCCAGTCTCCTGGTAATACTTTAAGCCACACATAGATTCCGGTAGATTACGTTATCGGGAAATTTTCCAGTCCTCTTTCCTCAAAAGAACAGTCGAAAGGTTAAATTTCAGCACTGTGATAACAATAAAAAAGTTATATGAAATTATTTCTACAATTACTTCCTTTTCTGATAATGACCCCGTGTACGTTAATCAGCAAATGAAGTTCTATTTTTCTGTTTTCTGCTACATTTTAAAATACGGATATTTTGTTTTATCAGAAGAAATATTTACTTAATTTCGTTAAATCCATGTGCACCCCTAATTTTTTAGCAGTGTAATAATCGTAATATAAACTAAAATGTAAGTTTAATAAAGCGGAGAATTCAGAGATGAACTGAAGAAATAAATAGATAATTAATTCCATAGATATATTGCAATCTTTCATTTTCTTGCATTTTAATACATTTATCTTTAATATGTAATAATTAAGGACATAATTATTTAGATTCTGAAATCCTTAACAAAACCTGATTTCATATTTGTGTAAGATTGAATAATAAGTTTTAATCTTTTCATTTTTTTTTCATTGACCTTCGAGGCTTTAAACTATTTTTCCTGATTTTTGTTTCATTATGGCCATGTACTTAAAACACTAAGGCCTTTTCTGCTTTCAATGTTTCAAAAAATGTCTGGTAATTGCTTACAATATTTGTGATAACTTTGTGCATTAAATAATGATTCATATAAACATATATTTTTTTAAAATCTAAAAAGTTAGATTTAACTTTTTTTCCCTTTAACTTTTACAAATATTAATACAAATACTATTTTTAATTTTACCAAAAACATTCTCAGTATTATGAGAAATATTTTAAATTATCTGTGGGTAAAAGTTTTTAAAAGTTATTAAGTTTGCAAAATAAGTAGGAATTTAAAAATAGTGAAATATTATGAAAAAAATAAATTAAACATATTTTTAGAAGATAGTTTCGCTCTGGAAAGTATGTTTCACTTATATATTTCATGTACTTGTCTTTTAAATATAGAAACAAAAAAAACGCACAACATTGTGTTTTGTTAAAAGTTGAATTATTTTATTTATTCTCACACAATTTTTTATAATATAATCTATAAATATAAAAAAAGTAATGTGTTTTTTTTTCATATTAAATAACGATGTAAGAAATTTCGCATTAAGTAAGAACAACATGTTTCAAATTTGGTACAATTATTCATTTATATTTTTCTACAACATCTAAATATACTAATTAACAAATAAAATTGTCCGAAATTCGACACGTATTGTTTGCATTGCGTGTGAGTTCATAAAAACACTTTAAATAATATTTTCGAATACTTACGTTTGGCTGTCTCAGAATATTAAAGTAATTCAAGTTGTATCATTTCTTGAAGTTTAAAAAAGTTTCGAGCCAAAAATATTTTTCTTTCCACTTCAAATGGCTTCTTTGAAAACGAAAATTATTTTTATACTAATCCACACTCAAAGTAAAACCCGAAATTCAGAACAAAACTTTGACAAATAATTTAACTTGGCCATAAACTATTTTACCAAATATTCAGTTAAACAAGAATCAAAATATACTATTTTATCTCCATATTTAATGGCAAAAGTTGTTATTTGCTATCAACTGTTGAAAATACTCTAAAGCTATTGTTGTCGTAAGTAATAAATATTTCCCTTATAAACCAACGTTGCAATGATGACAATATATGTGCGCTGGATATGTCAAAAACACGCATAGAATTCCGTCGGAAGGAATAAATTCCTGCACAACGGCGTGAGCAGGATACGATATTCAATTTTCTCCGGAGAAAGCCATAAAGAATAGGAAAATGGGAAAATTTTAAGTAAACAAATAAATAGATGACGTTCTTTCTCGAAACTTCTGTTTATATGGAATGATAATGATCATACAGAAATATGGAGAAACGAAAATACATTGTCGCTAAATATAGAGAAATATATGTCTTCCGTTCCAGAATTTCCGCAACTAATTTAGAATTAATGCAACAATCACTAATGTATAGAGATTGTTGTCCCCCTGGTGCGTTCACCCTCAAAATTGACCAAAACGTACTGTTGTAACAACCCGTGGGATTAGTGATTGCAATATCGGACCAAAAGTTCAATACCGGTATTCGGTATTTTTTTGGTCTTAATACCAGGATACCGGCTGCAGAAATTTTAGCAAAAGAAAGAAAACACAGGTGTTTTTTTGTTTTATCTACCACTTTTGTTATAGAGTGTAAATATCACAAAAAATAATTTGTAACATATAATTATAACGATATATATAAAGAATCACAAAAAAAGTAAAGGAACATCTTATATATTTAAATCACAAATAAGAGTGTAAATATGACTATTCAGTCTGTGGTACTATTAAAAAATTTTGAAATATGATCTTTTAAAAAAGATAATGCACCACAATTGTACTGTCAATTTCGTGCAAAAATTACCAGCTGCCGAAAATGCTCTTTAGGCATCTACGCTAGTTGGTGGTATTGTTAGCAATGTGTGATAAACTTTTAAAATGTACGATATTCTCATATAAATGATGAAACCAAATCAAATTATTATCAACTGATTTTTTGTGTTATTTAAAGTTATTCATATTTATTAATATGGGCTTTTATTTATGAGTACATATAAATTGAATCCGAAAAATAGTTTTAAATCTAAAGTAGGATTGCAAATACTAGTGTGAATAACAAACTCACAATTTTAAAAATATCGAAATATTAAGCATATTCTTATCATCTACAACTTTGTTTCCCCACATACAAATATCAGGCTACGGATCCTGCGCGTGTGAAGTATCATCACCCTGAGCTCCAATAGGATAGTTTTGGCTTGCCTCTTATGGTGATTCACATATTTTATCACTTCTCTTAATAGTACGACGCAATTTTATATTCACAGTCTAATTAAATTCACCTGTTAGGGAGACATAAAAAAACGTATACTATTTTACTACGTTGCCGATCTGCGAACATGTAGTGGATACAATTTTAAAATATCTAGTAGATACCGAAAAACCAGATTTTAAACTTGTGAATACCGGTATTACAAAATTGCTTAAATGTCTCAAAATACCGGATTTCAGTTTCCCGGAATACCGGTATTTTAATCCTTACGTGGGATGTTGGTGTTTGGGGGTTCGAGCATAGATAAATCGTAGCAACTTTTAAACACAATTTTATTTACTGTTTTCACTTAAATAACAAATACAATTAAAAGTAGGGAACACACTTAATAAATGACTCGGATGAGCAATTACATAGGCTTACTGCTACTAACATATTTTTTAAATTGATTAACTGGATCCTGGAGCACTCTTGATTGCTACGCTTGAATTCTCTGTAAATATCTTGTTTAACTATACGACCTCCCGTCGTAAGTTTGATCACTATTTAATAAACTTTTAATCGCCAACTGTCAACCATATACCATCGTCATGTACACTAATGTCAACGTTTAAACATAATACTTATTTAAAAATTTCTTCATAGAAGAAGAACGTTTTCAACAGAACTTACAGTTAAAAAGAATAATTTACCTAAGATGGTTAGTAGGAGTTTCGTGGGGATAGACACGTTACACTGTCACCTGTATGTTGCTCGAAGGTACGGCCTACGACAGACGTACATCTAGCCAATTGCCGCTGAATTTCGTGGGCCTCGATCTGACATCGTCAGAAGACATGTGGCATTAGTAACAACAAAACAATAGTCTTGAATAATTTTACCATCCATAAATAGTACCATTTAAAGATAGATATTCGTACATATCTATATATCACATGTTTATTCGTACATCTCTATAAACCACATGTTTATTCGCACATCTCTATATGTCTCATGTTTATCTGTACATCTTGCATGTTTATATCATCCATATATTCGTACCATGTTGAATTTAGAAGAAAATTAATTAGTATAAGTTTTTGCAGTTTAAAAAATTTATATAAAAATGTCTTATTTTTAGATAGAATTGATAAGCGAAATTTGACTGGGAAAGAAGACTTACTTTGCGACTGCAGAATAATTTTGTATGACTGCTAATCCCCTATGAAAATGGGCCATTTTTAGATTACAATTAATTGGTATCTTTATCTTATGTACACAATCTAAATATGATGGATGGAAATCTTTATATGTTGTGGTTTCTTTCAAAAAAATTTCTATTATAGACGCATATTTTTAAAGGAATGATGTTTTACTTTATTTTCGTACTTTAATTTTGAAAATGTTTTTGTTAAAAAAAGTGTAGTTTAATTGAAGGAAAGTTAAAATTTAATACAAATTTAGAGAGAGAGAGCTTATAGCTATTATTTTTTAATATGAAGTCGATTTATTTCCTTGAAGAATGTTTTAATTTTATTTGCATATTAAAAAAATCTACAACGTTGTAAAATTAAAAAAGTTAAATCTTCTAAAAATAACCCACATCATAATGGATTATAAAATTTGAAAATTGCTCAATTTTTATACAACTTTTTGTAAAAATAAATCTAATTGTTTTCTTCAATCAAATCATAGTACCTGATTTTTCATTTGCTTTTTTAAACTGAATTTCATTTTAGGCCTATGAATTATTGTGTAAAAAAGTCGCACAAATGTTCCGAAAGAACAATCAAAATTAAACAACTCGGACATTTGAATACCACAGAATTATCCTTAAATTATCTTTATGTTTCTAAATATATTTTTAAAATGAATTAGAAGTTTTCTTTCACCTCCATACAGTACCGTTTCCTTATTTTCTTTTTAGCAATCATGAATGCGATTAGAACAAAAAAAAAAAGAACAATGGCAATTTAAGTAAATCCGCAAGCAATTTAACAAGTGAAATTGGCGCATTCGACAACAAATGAAACAATATCTTACTATTTTGATTCATTCCTTACGGTGTTATGATAATCCTGGAATACATATGAATATAATGTAATACAAAGATAAATAGTAGCTGTGTTAAATATCTCAAGATCTGTGTTATGTATATATCTTGAACAGATTTTATTTACATAGGTTTCTAAGTAAGGCAAATGACAGTGATTAATGTGCTTTAATATATTACCCAGTTTCCTTATTCATTCCATTAAATAAAGACATTAAATCCAGCGATCATGAAGCGGAATGATTCGAGGGTATCATTGTGCTGATATAAGAGTGTAACTATTTCTGCAAGAAAATACAATTCCGTCATTAATCATTTATTAGTCTTAATCGAGATTGTTTATAGTAAGAATATAAAATAAATGGGTACATGGAAAGTTATGAGTAACATTACATTAAATTTTAAAGTCGTCAAGGAACCAACTTGCTATTATATATGGAAATATGTGGACCAACCATTACAAATGCATGTTAATATATTTATTTCATACAACCGAAGAAAAAAATGTACACTGCTGGCCACCGTAAATGCAACACCCTGAAGAAATCATGCAAATAATATGAAATTTACAACATGCATTAGCGGAGATGAGATATGTAAATGATTGAAATTTGAGCGCTGACACACATCACGCACACCTGTGGCGCCACCTCAAAGCGCTTTTTAAGGATTCCAGATTTCGACGATTTCGAGTTTGTTAATTGTGTTTTCCTTGCGGTTTTTTTCAAAAAACGATCAGTTATGTCTCGTGGAAAACAGCGATCAGCTTTTGATCAAGTATCCGAGTTCGACAGAGGAAGGAAATAGGCCTACCGAGATTGCGGATTATATTTCAGAGAAATTGGTAGTCGTGTTGGATGAACCTAGCAACTGTAATGCGGATATTTGACCGTTGGATGTAGGAGGGTACGACGGAGCAACGTGGTCGATCGCATCCACCTCAGTGCACCACTTCACGTGAGGACAGGCAAATAATGCGCATGGCAGTGATGGATCATGCAGTCACATCACGAACCATAGAACAGCACATTAGAGTCTGTAACGCATCATTCAGTGTCTACGAGTACCATTCGACGCCGTTTACAGGAGAGTGGTCTGTCCGCAAGACGTCCATTGCTTGTTCTACCCTTGACGCACAACCACAGACGTCTTCGCTACCAATGGTGCGATGAAAGAAGAATGTGGGCGGCAAAATTGAATGAAGTGATCTTTACTGACGAGTCACGCATCTGTCGGCAACACCACAATGGTCGGATTCGTCTATGGATACACCGTGGAGATAGGCTGCTGAAAAGCTGCGTTATGCACAACCACACTGGTGCTGAACCGGGTATTATGGTATGGTGCGATATTGGCAATCATTCTCGCACTCCTGAACACTCCTCTAGTCTCACTCCGCCGGTACTTTAAACAGCCAGCGCTACATCTCCGAGGTGTTGGAGCCAGTTGCCCTTCCTTACCGTCAGGCCTTGGCCACAGCTATATTTCAACAGGATAATGCATTCCCACACGTGGCACGCATTATTTAAAGCTTCTTTGTCAATCATCAGATTGAATTGCTTCCCTGGCCGGATTGCTCTCCCGATCTTTTGCTGATAGAAAACACGTGGCCCATGGTTGCTTAACGATTGGCCCAGCTAACACACCCAGCTGCCACAACAGATGAACTTTGGCAACATGTCGAAGCTGCTTGGTCTGCTATACCCCCAAAACACATCGAAAGTCTCTTAGAATCAATGCCGGGGGGTGTGGCAATGGTGATATCCAACAATGGCGGCTACTCTGGTTACTGATTCTGGCAGGAGCCACACTTCACCGAAATCTATAAATTTAATCATTTGATACTTGGTCAACATGTTATCTACATAACAAATTTTGTTGTGGTATCTCTTGTCTTTCTTGGTGTTGCATTTACAGTGGCCAGAAGTGTATTATGGAAATAATCAAATTCAAATAAGTCATTTCTTAAGCTAATATAAGAAGAGAGAGATAGAGACATTTCCTTACATTTTTTTTCTTAATTAATATTTACAGTGTTAATGCGCATTGAGCCCTCTGATCATTTTATAATTTCACAGAAAAACACCTCCACTTAAATCAAACTGTTACAATTGTGCCAACAATTGGAGGAGGTAGGTGTCTGACCACCCGCAGGATGTTCTCCCTCAAATCTGGGGTTGGACTGAGGAAAAACGTACTGTCACCGGCGTGGTGCTCAAAGCTAAGGTTAACGACAGACGCAAAAACCTAGGCCTTAGGCGTGGCGAATTTCGTAGCGCTTGATCTCATGTTACTGTCAATCAGGTAGCATAGGCGCAACAACAAAATTTCTTTCTTTTTTCTTTTTATACAATTTTAAAAAAAATGCGGGTATGCTTCAAACAAAAAAACTCAAAATGCATTTACAATAATCTTTTTGATGGAATGCCAAGAGAAAACTATCGTGTATAGAAAATATTCCTTCATTATTGTGTGCGATGGCTGTCCAAATTAAATGCACTCGCGAAATCTTGAAACTTAAGGGATCATGTCTTAAAATACCTAGTAGAAAATAATGAACTGTCCAATAGTACTTGCTATTCGAGAATAAAGTTTGGCAATGGAATTTAGCTATCCAAACTATGGGACATATAAATAATTTAAATTTATTTGTTAAAAAGATTATGTATTTTTCCAAAACTAATTACTCATATATCTTCATTTGCGAACAAACCTTTACTTTTCTCCCTCCCCCTATTTTGGAGAAATAAGACTAACAGATTTCACCTTAATGCAGGGACTACCTTCCAAAAGTATTTCTCCTCCGAGTTGTGACAGAATTAAAAATTTAATAATCACTTTGAAAAATTCATGCAGTGCTATGTTAGATGATTTTAAAGTGATACAAAAAAAATTGCAGATCTTTTCATAAAACATTTTCCGAATTTTGTAAAAGATGTTAATTATCCTCCACCTGAATTCCAAATAGCCCTGTAGCAGCATACTACACTGAAAAGAAATTGTAATAAATGTAAATTTCCACTCAAAATCATCCGAATTATATTGAATTTTAGAATCTTGTATCAACAAGAAATTTTCCAAATTTACATGATTTGATAGTTTGCTACGTACAAGTTAAATACACGATTGTTGCAAGTCTGGATCAGCATAAGTTTGTGAACAAATGCTTTCTATTGTGAGCAAAATAAATAAAATTAAAATATCGCTTAAAATTAATTGATATGCACCTAAAACAACCTAATTCTGTTAGCATGTTGAAGAATTAATCGTAACATATATGACATAGTAAAAAATAAGGGGAAAAAACTAAAAATTATCTCTCTCTGACATACACATAAAAGCCTTATTAAGCAAGTACTGACGGTTTAATAATTACTAAGATTTAAGTTTTTCTAGTTATAAATTATTCTTTATTGCCAACCTAACTGATTGAAACTGTAAAATGAAACTTTTTCTTATATATCAATATCTACTACTTAGGAAAGACTTTTCCCCTTTTCATATTTTTGTTAGTTGGAAAACTTAAAAGTGACCCCCCTTTTTTTAATCAGCTATTGACACTCTTCTCAAAAAAGGATGCCCATCTCTGATTTCCATACTCATTTTCAACTTGACAAGATAAACCATTAGCACAGTGTTTCTCAAACTTTGAAAACTGGCGACCTAATTTTCAATTAGAATTTTTGTCGCCCCCCTGTACAACAATAATGTATTTACTGCAATAAAAATGCACTTTGAGAGAGAGAGACGCTAAAGTTACAACAAGATTTTATTATAAACCGTACAAATTAATACAATAAGTGTATTAAATTTTGTACATGTAACTTTTAAATAATATATATTTTAAGAAAATTACTTAAAATATATATTAGTTACTTATTATTATTTTATTTTTCTTTCTCTAATTTTTAAAATGGAACAGATCGCAAAATGATATATTTAATTAAAGATTTATTTCCTTCAGCATTCATTTCTCAAAGTACAAATGTCATTAGAAAAATAGTCTAGGCTATGTTGCTCTCTATCATATCCATCACATCTGGCATTAAAGGGTAAGTTTGTGTGAGTCTGGGCAACCTGTCGGACGTCTGCACAAAACATGTAAAAATGCTTTTCCTCGTACAATTCCAGTCAGTTTTGGTCGACTCGATACTTCTATAGCTACCGAATCTAGCTTGAATGTACATTTTTTAATTTACACGTTAATTGTAATTCACGGTAATTAAGTATTTACGGCAGTAGATTAAAACAAAATCATACATACATTTTTAAGTCGTAAGCAAACATTCGATGATAATAAAGAATCAACAAGTACACATACAAGCATGGTTCCGAAAATTAAATCAAGGCGATATTCTCAAAAATACTTAAATTTTGGATTTACCACTACTGAAGTAAATGATGGGGAAAAAAGCCCCAGCTTGTTATGTGTGAAAACTCACAAATCTGAAGAACAACATGTGAAAGTTGTTTTTAAAACATGTAAACTCATTTAGCTATGTTGGCAAATAATTTTAGAAAGTATTTTCTGGATGAGGACAACTTGGTAGCAAGTTATGAGTGGATTAGGGATCTATTTCAAGATACTCCAGAAGGGCTCTCAACTTCCGAAGAAGAAATCTTCATAGATTTCACATCCAGTGAAAAATTAAAACGCAATTTTGTAATAAATCGCTCTTTGAATATTGGGTAGAGGTGAATGATGAATTATCTGTACTGAAAACTAAAGCATCTCGTATACTATTACCATTTTCAACATCCTACGTTTGTTAAACCAGATTTTCTGAGATGGCTGCTTTGAAGAAAAAACATAGATCTCAGTTAAATATAGAAAAATAACTCAAAGTGTTAATTTCTGATATTAAACCTTCCTTTGAAAAACTTTCCTCTACAAGACAAGCCCATGGAAGTCCCTAATAATTATTAAACTTGTTCTTAATTTAGTAATAAGAAAGTATTTATAAAAAAAAAAATAACTTCTTCAGTACTGATACATTAAATTATACTGGCTGAAACACCGGCTCTTCGCACAAGTTCATTTTTTTAAAAAATAAAACATTATTCTTGATATAATAGCTGAACTGTAAGGAGAGTAAAACTGCGTGCGCGTCATTGTATACAAAAATGTATAATGATTTTTTTTTAGATAAATGCTATAGTTGTAAATAACTGTTTAAAAGAACTGTAATTTTAAACCTCCCATAATTAGCATTTAGAATTTATGTTAAATAATGAAAAATAATATAAAATTATGATGAAGAATAATTGTGTTACTTTTTAATATTTAAAGCGAAATACTTCAATATGTTTTAACCCGGGAGCAGGCGCGCATTCGATACTAACGCTAATGGTAGTGCGGGGGGACTCAATCACTCCAAATATTTGTTTATAATTATTTTTACTGTACACGATACAAATCGGAATTCCAGTGAATAATATTTTAAGAGAAAATATACTTACCGGCTTTCAAGGACTATTCCATTTTTCTGTGATGATTTGAGAAAAAATCCAATAAAACTGAACTAAAATGATTCAAACGTGCAAGACCATAATAAAGGACGCAAATCAGAGACACTTTTCACAAATATTACATAAATGTTAAATCAATCAATTTTTTTTCCAAATATCGTAAAAATCTTTATTATTTATATTTCCCTAAACGAAAAGCAAACGCATAAAAGATGGGACGGAACTCTAATGTAGAACTAACCATACCATAAGTTTGAAGGCCAATCAAATGATTAGCAAATGTATTATGCAGCCTGGCTGAAAAGTGAATCATGTCTTCCTTTTCTTTTTCTACAACTAATTTACAGTATTTCAATAATAATTACAGTGGTGAATTGTTTATCTTCTTAGAATTTTTCTCAGGATCTGGGTTTCGTTTTTTCTTTTAACGAGTAGTATTTTATGTTAAAACGTAATAAAGAAATCTCTCATTGAGGAAATACAGCAAATTAAACTAAATGTTTTTTTTCTTTTATTTGGTTTTGGGATCAAAGATAGCTATTTGATGACAGAAAAACGCCAGATGATAAACATAAATTATATCAGTGTTGCTGTGTATTTTTTTACTACTATGGAAGAAAGCATTTTGTTTTACTTCTCTTTCCGGTTATTTTTTTTTTAGAAAAGTCTTTAAATTTTCAATATGCTCGTGCCCCCTTGTAAGGTTATCGCGCCCCACACTTCGAGAAACACTGCATTAGCAGAATAAATAAAACTAGCGCTTGATAGATTTGCATAGAACCCACGGTGATACTATCAGCACAGTTAAGAGTAAATTTACTTTTTTCTGCGCAAATAAAGCATTTTTATATAAATAGTAAATAACCGTTACACAAGACACTGGGAGTATTCCAGCGGCATTTCTAAAACAACTTAAATTTTCAAAAACTGATTATACTGGGTGTCCCTAATTAACGTGAAATTTGCAGTCTGTAGCAAAAACTATGCAGCAGAATTGCATATAAATTGAGCAATGACAGAAAGAAATTATGGGAATTCTATCGAGGGAGAAAACAATGAGTTTTAAAAAACACCCGTAGGTGGCGTATCATAGCTTTATTAAGAATATGTAAGTAATCTGCAAAAGTTTACAAAACAGGATCGATATGCTGTACACCAGTGTTTCTCAAAGTGTGGGGCGCTTCCCTCCTGGGGGCGTGAGCATATCGAAAATAAAAGATTTAAAAAAAATTAATTTACTGTAATGATGTAAGAAAATACTTTGTAACATAATAAAAAATGCACATTTACACTAATAGAATTTATTAGCATAACTTTATCAAACGTGAAAGCTTTCATTTCGATACATTCATTAGCTATCTGATCTTATAACTGAATAAAAAAACATAACATTTTGTTTGATTTGCTGTAATCCTACGAAGAGAGATTTTTTTTTACTGAATTTTCTTTTTAAAACAAAAAAAACTATTTCAGAGAAAAGACAAAACCGAGACCCAGAGAAACATTCTAGGAAGATAAAAAATTCACCTCTTTTACCTACGAACTTACTGGTATGGCTAGTTCGTTCCTTTTTTATATCTTTATTTTTCATTTAGGGAAGTTGCAAATAATGGGCGTTTACAAAAGAAATATATGACGTTTCGAAAAGCACAGAAAGCACTTTGAACAATTATTTGGCCAATATTTATTTTTATGAGTATTATGAATTATGTAAAGCATAATGAAAAATGTTTTATATAATTCTTTTTTGGAACTAACATTCATAGTTTTACATTGATTACATATTTAAACCGGGAGCGGTCGCGCGAGGTACAGAGTTAAAATACAAATATTTAAACAAAATATGACAGTTTTGATGCAGATATCATTTCCGTAACGTTCGTGAAAAGTTTCTGTGATTTGTGACCTTTATGAAGATCGCGTACCTTAAAAAAGTTTAATTTGGTTCTATTGGAATTTTTCTCAAATTATCAATGGAAAACGTTAGAAAGTAAGTAATTATAATTTCTCTTAGTTAAATTATTCTCTGGCATTGTGATTTTTATTGTGTGCAATAAGAATAATTGTAAAAAAAATTCGGGTTTACTCCGTCACCACGCGGGACTATTACTATTAGTATCGAGTGCGCGTCTGCTCCCGGGTTAAAACATTTTGAAAAGTTTTCTCGTTTTAAATATTAAAAATAACGCAATTAGTCTTTATCGGAATTTCACACTCTTTTTCATTATTTAACATTAATAATAAATGCTAATTTGTGAGGATTACAATTACAATTCGTTTAAATCTATTTATAATATGAGCATCCATTAAAAAAATAATTTTACATTTTTGTATTCATTGCCGTGATCTTGGTTTTACTCTCCTTACAATTCAGCAAGTGCCGACTAGGTGGCATAGTTGGTTTGTCGCTGGCAGTCTGCACTTAAGGTTGCGGGTTCGATCCCAGCCCCTGTCGATGGATTTTCATGATAGAGACAATCGACAGCGGTCATGAACGGTCATGTCGTATGATTATTCGGCATTAAAAAAATCCCTTGATGTGCCCGTTTAGCTTGGCTGTTAAAATTCTTAAGTTCACGTTTGCATCGTCAAAGCTCAGGTGCCTCCCTCTGAGGAGGAAACTGGGCATCAAAATTACTTGAGGCAATTGGTACCGCCTATTGTACGGTGCCGCACTAAAAAGTGATACCAGCTCCTGGGTACCTAGGTCTGCAAAGGTAAAAAAATACCTACATTTACAATTACACGTTTTGCGCTGACGTTCACGAGAGTGCTAATTGTGATGGATATGATAGAGAGTAACATAGACTAGACTATTTTTCTAATGACATTTAAACTTTTAGAAATGGATGATGGAAGAAATAAATCTTTAAATAAATATCATTTTGCAATCTGTTCCAATTTAAAAATTATAGTTAGGAAAAATAACATGATAATTATAAGATTACTTAAGAGTAATTTGTTTAAAATATTATTACTTAAAAGTAATTTGCTTAAAATATGTATTACTTAAAAGTAACAAATACAAAATTTAATACTTTCTTTTGAATTTGTTCGGTTTATAATAAAGATCGTATGGTAGCTTTAGCGACCAAGCACATTATTAGTGTATAAGGGGGCGATAAAAATTATGATTTAAAATTGGGTCGCCAGTAGTGAAAGTTTGAGAAGCACTGCTGTACACCCATGTCTGCTACCATCTGAAAGCGTGAAATTGCATGCTCGTCTGTTGAAATTAGCATGAACTGGGAAATGTTATGCCCATAGTATTCTATGCTTTCTTTAAGATTGGATAGAAATGTGATGGGATCACAGTAGATCATGGCTTTGAGGTACTCCCACAGCCAAAAGTCGGAAAATCTAGGATGCCAATATGCAGAAAAAGGCTGGTTGATGATTCTGTCGACACAAAAATATGGCGCAACTCTTGTTCCACACAACGGGCGGTGTGAGGAGGAGCTTCATCATGCATAAACACTGGGGTTGCATCACATTGCCTTGTCTAAAGAGTCTTAAAAGGGATTGCTCTAAGAATGCAGCTTGTCATTGACCGGTGATGGTGCATGTCACGAGCCATGTGGTGCTCTGCTTTTCGGGGGAAAAACTGACCCACAATGAAGGTTGCAGTAAAGCCGCGCCCAAGCGTTATATGCGAATAGTGTAATAGAGTTTGTAAGATTTTATGTGGGTCTGTACTAGCACAAATACAGCAATTGTGCGTGTAAACTGCACTTTTCAGATGGAAGTGGGCCTCGTCGGTCCACAAAATATCCCGTGGACATTTATCGTGGAGGTCAACTTGTGCAAGAAACTGCAACACTAAAGTTTGTCGACTATCCGGATTATCTGGTCAGAGTTGAAGCATTAGCGACAGTTTAAAGGGATAGTAGCGTAAGACCTTTCGAAGAAACTTAAGAACAATGGAACGAGGTTAGGCAACAGTTACTGCAATACGCAGGACATTAGTTTTGACGATGGTTTGCGATCTGTTTTCCTCCACTTACTTCATTACATTATTAACAACATGTGCGGCAACAGACTTCCGTCCCCTAACTTGTTGAATCCCCAATGTTTATGTTGCTACAAATTACCTAATCAAGTTTGTTAATCCTTGACTACTGAGTGGACCTTTTAGTAACCACTTCAATGACAAAAATTTCCGCAAAGCTTCGTATCGGATTCTCCGTTTTGGTAAAACAATTTCACCAGGAAAGCACGTTTCTAGAGAGTCATCATCATCTTCCTTGACTTGAAAACGAGTATGACTGCGGTTCGTTTCCCACATCTTTATATCCCGCGAGTTGCTGCGCGCACACATGATTACTATGGTTACGACATTCGCATATACCGAGAGTTTACATTGCTCACCGCCATCTACTCGTGTGTTTTGAAACTCATTGCCTTTTTTCGCGATAAAATTACCATCATTTTATTCTGTCATTACCTAGTTTTTATGAAAATCTTCTCAGTATTTTTTACTACACAGTGCTCGCAAACCTAACTATGGACACCCGGTCTTAAGTGGTCAGAAATGAGATTCATACATTTTTATTTACCTTCAGAAACTTCGAAACATATTATTTCCTTTATTAATGCCAGTCAAGAAGAGATTAAAAGGAACTTTCTGCAGTTATCAAGTCATAAAGCTTCTAACTGACAAGTTTGCTTGGTACAAATTTCTAAGACGATTTAGTTACGTAGTGGAAAACTAAAGGGAAACGATTTTCCATTTTATTCACTAAAATAATTTCGAAGTGTAAACAACTGTAAAATATAATATTAAACGCTATTTATACTAAACATATGAGAGAAAAACCATCGACCTGCAGGAAATGAAATATTTTTAATTTGATAGTTTCGCCAATCAAGTAAATTAAAATTAGATTTTATAATTTATAATATTTGAAATGAACAGAATTTTAAGGGAACATACAATCATGATGTGTTCTATTGTCATATTACAAGCACAGTGAGCCTCACTCAAAAAAATGAGGGTTGTGAGTAAATCAATTCACAAACGCGTTAACATACATACGATGATTATATTTATATTAAATAAAACCGATCTTTCTCTATTCAATTATATTTTTAATTTAAAATATCATAAAAAAGGATTTCAATACTTTTAATTTATTTTAATTAAAGTCATATAAATGATATTTTTATGTTAACTGAATATTTTTCGGAAAAAATTTAAATTTTCATTCCTAGTGTTCTCCTTTTCGAACTTCTTGTATTAAATAAGAATTCCTTTTCTACATCGGCATTTGTGATGGACATAACACACATTCAGTCAATAATTTTTAATTTTAAAGGGTGATATACTTCTTCAAATGCGCATGACAGTACTTCTAACCATTTTCTACTCAAGTTAAATTTCTTATCTTTCTGCTTCTTTTATTATAAGGAAAAATATCACACGTCGATATATATAACTACATTTTCTCACAATTCAGTCATTACAAATTCTGTTGTGAGAAAAGTTCTCCCTAATTAATTTTGTCTTTCAAAACAGTACACTTAAAACAATTTTGTTCAGGGAAGTTAACCGAGAGTTCCACAATGTATCCATACTAAATTTTAAAAACAATTTTAACATTTGGAAATGTATCCTGTATTAAATTTTTTGAGTATACAAAAATTTTTCCTGCTGTTTGGAAGACATAGTATGAGATGTGGTGTGCGGTTTTGAAAGAATGTTTTCGTACGTGTAGACTATTTTAGAAAATTTAAATATCACTGAAGCTGATCATATAACTGCAAATGAGCCTTATTTTAATGTGTGCTGGTATCAAATTAAAACACTTTACAATATTAAACAGCCTATGGGTTTATACTCAATATCAAACTATTCGCCAAATGGCTTACAACTTCTATTCAAATTGTAAAGAAATTGAAATATAAATATATCTTACTGCAGTCAAAAATATTCGTAATATGTAAATATCCTATTCTTCCACTTATTTCAGTACATTTTAAAAACTGTAGCTGAATGCAATTGTTTATATTTATAAACGAGGCATAAAAGCTCACACAGTGGTAAAAATGTCTTTATCATTTTTAAATTAACTACTATAAAACGTATATGGATTGTAAAATCAGTTCTAAAATCCTAAACGCTTTTAGAGCAGCAAAAAACATGTATTTTGGATTGATCAAAATTTTAATATGATACACAAATATACATGTCATTAAGCAAATACATTTGAAAAATCAAATTTCCTTCTGAAATAAACGCAAAGAGTGTTTTTTTCCCAGATATAGAAGTTTAAGTTGGCATTACTTCCCAAGATGGCGACCGATTTAACAGCTGTCAAGTGATTTATTCTCAGTTTGGTTTGGCAATTCATCAAAACGATCATCAAGCAAGACGTAGATTCGTCGAATGGGCCCAAAACGAGATTGTCGCTGTTCTCAATTTTCATAAACGAATTTTGTTTAGCGATGAAGCGCACTTTTGGTTGAATGGCTACGTCAACAAACAAAACTGCCGCATTTGGAGGGAAGCTAATCCACAAGTGTATGTCGAAACACCGTTACATCCCTAAAAACTGACTGTTTGGTGCGCTTTATGGGCTGTTGGAATCCTTCTTCAAAAACGATGAATGCCACAACGTTACAGTCAATGGTGATCGGTATAGAGCCATGATTACTAACTTTTTCATTCCTGAATTGAACAATCATGATGTCCAGGTGCTGTGGTTCCAACAAGACGGCGCCACATGTCAAACAGCTCGTGCCACAATCGATTTATTGAAAGACACGTTTGGTGACCGCCTAATTTCCCGTTTTGGACCTGTGAATTGGCCTCCAAGATCTTGTGATTTAACACCGAAAGACTATTTTCTGTGGGGCTATGTAAAGTCATTGGTCTATGCGGATAAGCCACAAACGCTTGACCATTTGGAAGACAATATTTGCCTTGTTATTGCCGATATACGGCCACAAATGTTGGAAAAAGGCCATCGAAAATTGGACCTCCAGATTGGACTACATCCGAGCCAGCCGTGGCAGTTATATGCCAGAAATCATATTTAAAATGTAATACCACAAAATTATCTTTGGAATAAAAAAAAATTCATGTAAATTGTATAATACATCGTGGTTTTATTGCAATTTAAATTTCTATACCTCTGAAAAAAACACCCTTTAATTGAAAGAAAAATGTTTAATTGCAAATGAGTTGAAATACATGTTTATCTAAGGTGTATCCCCAAAGTGAGGCAATTCTCAAACTTAAAACTCAAACTCAGTGGCACAACAATCCATGAGGGCCAGGAACTACTATGTCCGTCCTAATATACGTGACCATTGGGCGCTGAGGTGCATGAACACATGTCCCGCTTTGGTGGTCTGTCTGAAGAGAGACCTTTATTATTTAAGACCCCAAGCAAGCCTCTCTCTCTCTCTGTTACTCATTTTTCGACCCAATGTAGTAGGGACTAAAGGCAGAGTTGACCTTGTCCGGCCAGTTAATAGAACCCCAGACCTGTGGTGTGGAAGCACGATACACTACCACTCGACTCTATTTGGTGAGAAGCAAAACTTAATGCTAGAATCTTATAAAATTCCCTAATGAATGAGGGAGTCCAAACTTTTTTTTCATGTAAACTATTTAGACGTAAATGGTTAAATATGAACATTTCACAAGTTGGATAAATTAAAATTAACCGTTATAGTTTACATAAGTTTTTAAGAGTGCAAAAAGTGTATTTTGGCTGCACGAATAAATTTTAATAGGAATACGGTTACGAAAAATTAGTACAAATCTATCTAAAGTAGGGTTGGTTACCTTAGATATTGTCAAACACAACAATGTATTGGAAGCCAATTCCACAATTCCTTGCTATAAAAATGTATGGAAAATTACAAGATTTATTTTTGCATTTGTAATTTATATATATATATATAATTTTTCCTGGGAGCTTTAGAAGCTAGAGCGGCATCCATCAAAACCGCGGTTCTCTCTCTGTTTTTCCAGATCGCCCCTGACTAAGCCGGCTCTGCCATAGTAAGTGAAAATGCCGTATTTTGTTTGTCAAGATCATTTTATAGCAGACTCCATTTTTCATGTATTTTAGATGGTCATTTTATATTTTTTATATCAATAAGTTCTTAAAATCTGAATTTAAAATTACATAAACTTCTTGACATTCGCATCAATGACCATTATAATTTTTATTAATATATGAATGTGTCATCAAACGATTACATGACTATTATTAACATATTATTTTAACCATTTAATTAATATTAAGTATAACATATACCGCACACAAATTTTCTGAACTTTAAAATAAATATTTCGAAATTTACTTCAGATATACTCAAAATTTTTCATTCCTACGCTTTAGAGATCCTTAGTTTTGCTTCTATGTAAGAATTTATTGTAATTGTATATTCATCATTTTTTTTAGTATATTTTTTGCTCTCAGCATGCAGTTTTCAACTGAATTGTATAAAATCTTCGAAATATATTAAACGATACCAAAGAAGCTATACAATAAAATTTGAAATTTTTATTATACTCAAACAATTGCTAAAACTTGTGGTAAATAATTTTTAACTGCGCGATGCATTTTTTTTTCGAAATTTCAAATGGAATTTCTAACATAAAATTTCTTCGTTTTATACGGTCAAGATTTCAAAAAATATCCAGATTTTATTTACTTATTAAGTTAGCCTTTAAAAAAGATAAATGTTGAAGTATTTTGTATAAATAGATATTTTTGAACAATAATTCGAATGTTTTTGAATAGCTCGAATTTAAAATTGATTTTTATGTTTATTTATATGCATAAATGTCTACTATAAATGTTTCCGTATATTTTTGATTACCATTTATTCAAACAATCAAGTTATAAAAAAAATGTAGGAAAATCTTCATTCATGTTGTCTTTGATGTAAACTGAAGTTCAAGCACTTAAAATTCAAATATAATTCGGTGTATTTTAGCAATATATAACTA
The DNA here is from genome assembly GCA_019973935.1 of Trichonephila clavipes. Classification (NCBI taxonomy): domain Eukaryota; kingdom Metazoa; phylum Arthropoda; class Arachnida; order Araneae; family Nephilidae; genus Trichonephila; species Trichonephila clavipes. Next base: position 197,875 of record BMAU01007057.1, on the reverse strand, counting down.
GGCACTGTACTTAAACTTCCCTCAACACTTGGGCTTTGAAATCTAAAAAAAAAAAAACTAATAAATCTTAATTAATTTTTTTTTCGTTATTATTTTCATCAAAGTATAAGAAAATGTTTCCAATTATTTGATGAAGTTTAATTTTATTCATTTTTTTAGTGGTTGGAAAATTGAAAAGGTTTCAAATTTTAAAGAGTTTGGTGTTTTATTAATTTTTTTTGGCATCTTATAATAAAATAATCATGTTTCAAAAACTGAAAGCTTTGATTAAAATAAGAAAAATGAAGCGAAAGAATATACTTAAAAAAGATAATTTGTATAACTATATAAAAAAGCAGATTGCCCTGACAGGCCCCAACTTGTTACAGTTTCAAATTAATATGAAACCAAAAGGGAATTGTAACATATTTTACTTATGCGTTGGGACTTTTCAAAACTTTTAAATTACAAGCTAACAAAAAAACACTTCATGGGATTTAAAGAAATTTCCCCCCGATTTCTTACGATTGCTCCAGGGTCAAAACACGGGGTTCTCTGCGAGGCATGAAACATCCTATTAGTGTCATGCTGCGTTGCTCCCACCGACCCTAATTATCTTTCAAGATGTTAAACCTTTAAAAGGGGGAAAGGATTTCAGAAAAGTACGGCTCAACCGTTTTTGAAAATGTTACTTGAAGGCAAAAAATCCGTGCTGTGCATTTTCGAAGCATCTTTACAATGACGGAATTTTCCGTGCTAACCGCTTGGAGGGTTAAGTCAGGATAGCTTAGCTTACTTTAAGAAAAATAGAATGTTAGAGCACAGTGTACTGGTTCACATTGTTCATTTCTGTCTACGTTTTACACACGTTCTTCAATTGATAGCGAACTTCGTACAATAGTGGGCAATACCGCAGTAGAACACGATTTTCGTGCTTATATGCAGCCCTGGTAGATGCACTATGAATCAATGCTTGACAAAGGCGTCTCAAAATAGAATTTTGCTAAAGTTTCTTTATGAAAATGTCTTATGTAGCTAATATTTTCTTATAGGATAATTTAAATTCGATACGTTTTTGAGAAAATCAAAAGTTTTCAATTTAAAATTATCCTTATACAATTTAGAAAAACAAAAATTGGGGAAGAAGTGATTTCTGTGTCTATCTGTATTTTTAATTAATGTTTACTTTTTACTATTATACAGATAGAGTAGTTTAAATGTCAACAGTAAATATTAATTAAAATATGAAAAACTCTCCTGAGGGGCGGCACATCAGATCTTTGCGCCTGAGTGGCGAACATTCTAGGATCGGTCATGCTGTTGGAAGAGGTTCGTTTATCTAGAATCAACCCGAAGAGCTGTTTTCTATAAATGTCTTTGAAGGAAAGCTATGATGTAGAAAGTTAGAGCGTCTTAAGCGATTCAAAGTGTTGTAATAACCAACACTAGTTAGGGAACGAGCTTCGGTATACCTCTTTAATTCGGATAATTACTATTAGCTTTTTTGAAAATGGAACATTTTATTAAAAATGGAGAAGAAACTGATTGTTTATGATGTCCATAACACAACAACATAAATTTCATAGTATGCTGATTGATTTTCATAATTATATATGAAGAAGAATGTCCACTAATAAGTTATTTAATTTATGTAATTAAGGCAGCACTTCTCAATCTGTGGGGAGATCCTAGGGGGATATTGATAACCCCTAGGAGGGGGGTGCGAGCATATTGAAAAGTCGAAAACAAAAGATTAATCTAAAAAACTATTTATTTATTGAAAGTAAACAAACAAAATGCATTCCAACATAATTAAAAACCCCTTTACGCTGATATATTACACTCATAAATTTATCAGTGCTGCACAATGTATCCTATCATCATTTAACAATACTAAAATAAGAAAAAGTTTAAAAATTACCAGTGCCCCCAAGATCTTGTGATACATATACGTAAAATTATATGCAAAAAAATAACTCGTATCTAGATGATTTGTATGGTTTATAATTAATCCCTTAAATGTTGACTACAGGTTACGCGAAAGGCTCCCCAGTGGCACCGTTTTGTACGTATGCATGTGGTGTATTGGTGGGGATGAGATGAAAGAGGAAATGAATTAAGAAAATTATTCACAAACATTGCCAAGGTCCTTTTATTGCATTCTAAAACCTTCGGAATAAGTTTATGGATAACGTGAACAGTCAAGGTTGTATTTCGGAACAACGTATATATACGTCCGGGGTAATTTATGCACTGGTTGAGCGAGACGTTAATATACATCAGTGGCACTTATGAAGTAAATGTCGCCCTGTAGTTTTAGCGTCAGAGTATCGTATTATCAAATTTAATACAGAGTTATTGTATGATGGGGGCGATGAAAATTATGATTGAATATTGGGTTACAAGTATTAAAGCACTGAAGTAAGGATAATGCACAAAAACAAATTCCTATAAAATTGCCAAATGCAAAATCAGTCTTATGATAATACGATAAGATTCAGTTTATTATAATACACTTCTTAAGTTATCAGAATTAACTACAATTATTGTTGATAGAATATATTATTTATATTTGAGTCAAATTACTACCAGTTTTTGTGTCCGTGACAGCCTAGTAGTCATAGTCACGGGTCTGTAGTCAGCGTGTTATGAGTACGAGACTTAATGCCATTGAAGACCAACATGTAGATGAACAAATGCAGTAGGCACTAAATTTTCCATTAGCGTGCTATGGTATTTTGATGATGGGACATCTCAGAGCTCAGGAGTCAACTTCATCACTTGACTGTGGTTCACAATTACGGGGAAAGTCACAATAGCCCTCTGGTTTCTTTATAGTGCTAAGTTGATGTAACTCTTCCTCACTATCAATTTTTGTTTTAAAAAAAATTGAAATATTTTTTTTACTCATTTTTTCATAGAGGTTTTTAAAATTTTATTAACCAACCAAGTTTTGCAACATTTTTTTTAACATATTTGTCATTTTAAACATTATATTGTAATAAAAATTAAAATAAAGTTTTAAACTTGGCAATACATTGCAAATGATAGAGTGAGCGAGACAGAATTCACTTAATTGACGACAGTTAATCTATTCTAACAGTTACGGCAATGATACGTCTGGTATTCCAGTCCCATCAAATGCATAAATAATCATTAAATATGCACAGAAAAAATAATTCCTGACATATCACTCGAGTCTCTTGTCCTTCTTCTTTTAACAAGAGATACTCCATAAAACCACTTTTGGATGAGAGTGAGTTTTCTAATTCCAGGCTATTGCCTCCTATATTTCCGTTCCAGTTGGCAAATAGGGGTTCTTGTCGAGAAAGAAAAGAATTTCTCCTGGGATTTCTATCGCCATTTACAAAACGCAACTTCCTGTTCCTACTCCGATGTTTAATTCCTACTCCAATGGGATGGAAGCAGCCTCCTCTGCTGGGACTGTCTACAGCTGCTTCCTGCTCATTAATTAAATCCTCTTTTATTATCAGTATCCCTTAGGATGATGGTATTAGTTAGTTCATGTCAATAAGCGAGTTATATATTTAGTTATTTTTAGAATTGGTAACGCTGATGTGTTGTTAGATTGTCTAAGTATCGTTAGACATACACTTTCAGTATTTAGTGTTGTCTAGGTGAACTAAACTTAGTTTTAAAAAACTTTATAACATTATTCTACTCGAATGTAGGTGAATGGAATATTTCATGCTTCAATTTAACTTTTCTTTTCTCTTTTTGTACAATTAATATCACTGAGAAACGGTGTTTTACTTCGCCACAGATATTGCATACTGATCAAATTCGTACTGAATTATTGATGGCAAGCGTATACGTATTTATGAGCAAAGAGTTTCTAATAAATGCAATTAAGGAATTATAATAGAATAAAATGTTTATAAAATTTTCTAAGATTTTTGGGAATTCGACAATAATAATGTCGGCTCAGTGGGTTAGAAAAAGTCGGATGGAGTCGATTGATTTTCTGTAATCGAAAATCGTAGGCACGCATGCCATATAATCATGGAACATGTAAAATATCTAATGAATATCAATTTGGGTCCGATCTCTCGGCAATATTTAACATTCCACGTGATAGCGGGAGTCATTGTTAGATGGTGCCGCCAGATCATTTTCTTTTTCAATTTGACCTTGCCATGTCTGCAAAGTCCATGTGAAAGAAACAGCCTATATGAAAGAAACACAAGTAATATACATAAAAAATTATGTCTATTCCTACTAAGGTCAACAAAGAACATTTTCATTTTAGTTACATTGGACAATAATCACAATATTGAGTAAAAAAATAGAAAAAACGATTTTCTCAGCAATTTTCCATTTTCCTTTCTGTATTTGATGTTGGACTATTTTTTTGTTTTTGTTGCTATTTATTCATTAACTAAATTTAATTATTATAATAAAATGTTGTAGCCAAAAGGAAATTACTTTCTCAGAAATTATGGCATCTTAGGTCGAATTCGAACCCACTGCCTTTGAATTAGAAGTCCAACGCGCTATTCATTGCGTTACAGGGACACAACGAACAAATTTCCTTTCTATATGTGCTGTTGGACTATTTTTTGTTTCTTACTATTTATACAATTTTAATTTTATTAATGAATTAATATTTGAAGAATGCATTAACATCAAGTGACATCCACAACAAGTTTAAAAAAATGTATTTGAACTTGAATGGACCAATAGAAAGTATTTTATAAACGATATACAATTTTAACAACACACACATGTATATATATAATATATATATATATATATATATATATATATATATATATATATATATATATGTATATATATATATATATATATATATATAACTGGAGAACCTTATCAGTTCTGTCATTTGAATTTTCACTTTTTTAAAATTGTTCCTTCTCAAATCAATATGGCAGATCTCTCTAGCACCAAATGAAAACCATTTCTGTGTTAAGATCAGATTCAGTTTTATCCATCATATAATGTTTCAGTTTTATTCAAATGTTTACTTATTCAAAGTCGAAAACATCCCATGTAAATCACAAAGCAGAATATCGTATACGCAATACCAATTTTTCGGTTTGAAATATTCGCAGAATGAAAACGAGACTTAATACCGCATAAATCAATAACTACATTTCGGATTAATAATGAATTATTTACTAAAATAATTTTTGAAACGATTTTTTTATTAATACTTGTGTTCAAATGAAAGTGATTCGAAAAGCTTCGCATACAAACAATTTTCAATATACACTCAGAAACATTGAAAATAGCGACCCAAGAAGAAAGAATCGGATTGAAATGAAATTTAATATAAATAATGACACAGATGAGAGATTCACTTGATCCCAAAAACAAGACAATTAAACGAATACAGGGTGTGCAACGACACAAATACTTGGCAACATCAATAGCGCGTTGGACCACCTCCAGTTGCAATACATGCCGCCACACGGTCCAACATTGAGCTGATTAGACACCTTATGTTGTCCTGAGGCATATTGGCACAAATCTTGAACAGGTATCTCTAAAGCATGTACAGAGTAAGACGATGGCATCTGCCGTTTTAGCTGATCCCACACGTTCTCCACAGGGGACAAATCGGGGGAGTGGGCCGGCCATGGAAGAGGTTGAAAATGACGTAGCAAAGTTTTGAACAACTCTTGCTGTTTGCGGACGAGCATTATCTTAATGGAAAATTGGCCCTGGGAGACAATTTAAGAAAGGACCTACATGGGGTTTAAGAATATCATCAACGTAAAGTTGACTCGTTAAGGTCCACGCATCACAATTAAAGTGTACCGGCTATCATAGGCTATGCCTCCCATACCATTACACCAGCTGTGCGGGCAGTGTGACGTAGAACAGTGTGGGGGAATTGTACCGCTCACCAGGGCGCCTCCACACCCGTACACGGTTATCATTTGTCCCCAAAGCAAACCGGGATCCATCACTAAACACAACCTTTTGCCAATCTGTGACATTCCACATTGATCTGGCTTGGCACCACTGTAGACGCAGTTGCCGATGTTCAGGTGTTAAAGGGAGGGCACGGAAAATGCGCTTGGAATTAAGATTTGCTTCTGCAAGGTGTCTGGAAATTGTTTGTGGAACAATTGCGACGCCTACATATGCTCGTATCGTTGAACGAGTCACTTTGGGGTCTACAAATGCTTTTCGCACGATCCTTCGATCCTCTCTCCTCGTGGTCTTCCTGGTCGCTCCAGACCCGGTTTTCCACGAGTGGGTACCTTTTCGTGTCCACTGCTCCCAACAATTTCTAACGGCACACTCCGAACGATCCACCTGGCCAGAAACACGGCACGTCGACCAGCCTGCAGTTTTCATCCCGATGATCAGGCCTCTCTCAAACTCGCTTAACTGTGAGAAATGTCTTCTAGCACGTTTACCTGGCATGCTTCGCTTACCAAAGTCTTCCTACAATCGGCGGGTAATCGTAACGTTTATGAATCTTCGAATTTGCGTTGGCTCATATAGCACCCTCTTCCTGATTGTAGAGCCACCTCGGCGTGTATGAGCATGCGTATTGGCACGAAACTTGGATGATTCGCATATCACATTACGCTGTACTTATTTGCAAAGTTTCGCGATTGAACTTAGCTTTCTTCTTGGGTCTCTATTTGGAATGTTCCTGAGTGTATTTTCGTTATAAAAATGCTATACTGAAGGTGATGCACACGTATGCGTAAACCGATTTGTGATAACTGTATTCGTAAGGACGTGGAATTCATTTAAAAGTGGTTGGTATGGATGCAATTGCGTCGAAAGGGGTCTAATCCGTTGACCAAGCTGTAATAAACACTGTACAGAGGTAAATCACAATGGGTTTGCGCTTATACGATTTGTTGCACTGCTGGGATGATGGTGACGAATTTGTTCAGCATATAGTGATAGAGAAAAAAATCTGGTGCCACCACTTCCAGCCAGATGTCCGTCTGCAAGCAGAGGAAACATCCCGAATCACAGAAACATTCAAAGCTTAGCAGTCACCCGGAAAGGTGATGTTGACAGCCTATTGAATCAACAATTTTACTCAATGATTGCGTAAAGGCTGCTGTTCTGAACTGCTTTCATGATCAACCGCCATCGCTCTTCGCGGACGCAATTAGTAATCTTTCTGAGCAATGAGACGCCTGCCTATACATCATGGGTGATTTCACTTCACAAACTTTGTGTGCGCATATCACTCATTAAACTTTAATGTTTCTATCTATGTATCTGTCTCATTTCTAACCATACGCATCTTATGGAAACACTTCTCGAATCACTTTCATTTGAACACCCCTTATAGATGAATTGTAGTCTGATAAAATTAAGCAATTAAAATCCCTGTTAAGGTAACCGACTAGGTTCGAACCCAAGATTTTAAAAAAGCACATAAATGCATACTTTTTGTGATATTTAGTGTCACTTAGATTAGAGAATACATGTATAAAATTGTTTTAAGGACATTTTGACAAAAAAAGTATTTAATTACAATATTTTGGCAAAAAATTAACTTAGAATAACCTTTTTTTAAAAAATATTCCTTTTACAAAAAAAACTTCTAAAACAATAAAACATTTCAATTATATAAAGTATAGACTTCTCCAGAAAGTCTCAACTAGGAGTTTTGAAAAATTCACATTATTTTTATAGTTACCACCAATTGAAATAATTATCGGCGTTTTTTCTTAAAATTTCCACCCTCCCTCTGTTTTCGTAAAATTTGGATAAACCCACTTCTAAGCGATATATCTCAAAAATTCTAGTTGAGCCTCTGTACAGAGGTATGTGCTACTTACAGGCTAAATATTATTATAATAGAAGCATTTTTCACAAAAGGAGAATATTTTTAAAATGGGTCATTTTTTGACAAAATATTGTACTTAAATAACTTTTTACTGTTATACTATTCTTAAAGGATTTTATATACATTTTCTAATCTAAGTGACAATAAATGTCATTAATATTATCCATATATACGCTTTTGAAAAATCACGGTTCCGATTCGAGCGCTCAGCAAATATAGTGCAAAACCATATTTTAAAAATGTATCAAATTTTACCGAAACTGAATACGGTAATTATTGTCGCCTACTTCCATTAAGAGTAGTAAGAAAATTTGATCGTTTTTGTGACCATAAAGTTAAGTAAATAATTCACAGAAGAGCATTAATTCATTCCGTGACTTCAAAAAAATGTAAATTAGTACTACATGCTAAATGAAAAAAAATTAAAATAAATCAATATGGTTGAACCTCGATATAACGTACACCTATTTAACGAATTTCGTGATTTACGAATTTTTTTCTCGGATTAAAATGGAGGTAAAAACACCTATTTAACGAATAATGAACCCCAAGTAAACAAATTAAGTCAAAAACCAAAATAAAAAAATAATAACCATTTTTCTATTTGTTTGGATTAGAAAACGTTAGAATTTTTTCAAATTGCATCCTTTTCTTCTGAGTAGTAAATTTTGACAGTGAAAGGTGTATCCCATTGTTTTAGACTTTATAGGTGTAAATGTGTCATGAGTGATACGTACCGCGTCAGTTTTGATAGGACAGTAAATTCCTTCATCTCATCCCACGCCACAACGCAGGGGATATCTTAAAATATTTTACCACTTGTTTTCTTTCTTGAGAGAACTGTTTATTGTACGTACGGTTTAGCAGAAATTTTGTTTTTGAAAATTTGTTAAGCATGGTAATTTGTCGGTTAAAAATGCGTAGTGATTTTTATGCAGAAATTGATGAGGAAACTCCTATCAAAACTGTTGCATATTCTAATGTTTTTACTTTGTTCAAAATTTATAAAAACGTGTATCATGCAGAAGAATGTAAGCCACGCAGTATTTTCTTCTCTACATAAAAAATAGTAAAATAAAGATTGCCAACTTATTAATCATTATTTTAAAATTTACAATTGACTGGTGCTTAATTATTCGCAAATATTATTTTTAGTGCATAAAGCCCAGTGGTCGAATGGTAGCGTACCTCGCTTCCACACCACGAGTCCGGGTTCTATTCCCGGTTTGGGAAAGGTCGACTTACAATCTTGAATCCCTACTGCAGTGGGTCGATAAATGAGTACCAAGCTTGCTCTGGGACTCAAACACTGGGGTCTCGCTTCAGACTGACCTCCTAATCCTGACATCTGCTCATGCACCTCAGCGCCCAACGGTCACGTATACTAGGATGGGCACAGTTGGCCCTGATCCATATGGCCTGTTGCGCCATTGAGATTCTGTTATTAATTTTAACTGCTGAATAAAAGGTGTGTACTTACTAACTACTGACACTTGTTGTGTGGATGATTATTGTAAAAATTCAAAAAAGTACATTAAAAAAAAATATTTTTTTTTTAGATTTGGATATTACGAATAACCCTTATCTAACGATTAAAATATTCATTCCAGATGAATTCACTAATTCAGGGATCAGCTGTATCTATAAGTATCATCCTGTTCTTTATGCCTCTCCCACTAGAGAATTATAACACTAACTCCAAAATAAAAAGAAAATAGTATTATCATGTAGATAAGCCTGTTTGATACAATAACATCAATATTTATATATATGGCATATGACTGTTAATTGTGTTTTCTATTAGATGAATTAATCTCTACATAACTAAATATTAAATACATTTATATGTTGCAAATATACTCAGGTGAACACAATCCAAGAAATATGAGAAGTTATTTTTGTTAAATGAATTACCTGTTGATAATTTGCAGGGATATATATAACCACATTGCAGATGTGATGCTTAATTAGATAATCCATTCGTGAAGGTCTCGTTGAGAAATGAAGTATACTGTTACATTATATTTAATTGTAATATCCACTTTATAATCCTATATTACAATTAGTAATTAGAAATAGCTAAATATATGGGTACGAAATTTGTAGAATGATGTGTTATTAAATGAATTATAATTAATTACGCGTTCTCTAAGATAACTTAAATAATATGAATTAAAATATCATTACGTTAGATAACATTTTGTATACAATTATTCCTGTAATAAGATAAATGTATTAAAATATTATGCTTATATAATGAATAACACATCCAGGCTTTGATAACAAATGTAACCGAATGTGAAGATAGACAATTAACTTTATATTTATTCACTGTAATTAGTTATCTCAAATTTTAAAAATGCTTGTATTTTGAACTAAAATAAAGTATACATTTTCAAATAGCAAAATCATTTACAACTTCAGCAGTTTTTTTAAATTCACTTAGAGAAGTTTAAAATGATTATAATCAAAAATTAATAATGTACGCGTAATGTACACTGGTGTGCAAAAATTAAGGACGAAGTCGAAAAATTAGCATATCAGCTAAACGAAGAGGCAGAGCGGACAGAAAGACCAATCAGGAGATTAAGTAAGGTGATGTACGGTAGCACATGCGCAGATATGCAGGTAGACGTAATGGGAGAGTGTCTGAGTAGTATAAAGCATGTTGTCGGTGTAAGATCAATATTTCTGGCAAAGAGATTGCACGCCGTATAGCAGTTAAAATCACACCGAGTTGCTGCCTCAGCGAGAAATGGCAAATAATCAATCTGTTAGATGCTTTTACCCGAGGTCGAATCATTGGGATAGGCCGCAGTGTGACAAGTGTGGCTGCAGAGTTCGGAATTGCTCACAGCATCGTTTCACGACTTTGGAGACAATTTCAAACTACAGGAACAGCTATCCGGGGGTTTAGTAGTGGTCGTCCACGAGAAACCACACCCGCAGATGACCGGTACATTGTATTATAGGCCAGAAGAACCAGGCGGCAGACAGCGGGAGAAATCGCTAGACACACGACACAGGCGACTGGACGACCGATATCGCGTTTTACGGTGGCCAGAAGACTACACGGTGGTGGTCTGTTTGCACGACGCCCTGTACGGTGTGTACCTTTAACGCCTGTCCATCGGAGAAGGCGTTCTCTGTGGTGCCGGGAACACCGGAATTGGAGAGACAATGAATGGGGACGAGTACTCTTTACAGATGAGAGCAGATTCAGTTTGAGTAGCGATTCTCATCGCATACTCATCTGGAGAGAGCGGGGAAGCCGCAATCATCCCTCGAACATCATTGAAAGGGACAAGGTATGGAGGTCGCGGTGTTCTCGTTTGGGGAGGCATCACCCTTGGTAGTCGTACAGACCTTCACATCTTCGACGCAGGTTCAGTCAACGGGACCCGTTATTGTAACGAGATTCTTCTTCCATATGTGCGTCTTTTTAGAGGCACTATGGTTCTGCAGTTCCTTTTCATGGACGACAATGCACCATGCCATCGCACAGTAGCTGCCGAACAGCTCTTAGAGGGTGAGGATATTGAACGTATGGATTGGCCGGCATGATCTCCGGATCTCAATCCCATGGAGCATATATGAGATATTCTAGGCTGACGCTTGGCAGCTCGTACCTTACCACCAGTAAAGATTCGGGAGCTTCGATTGGCGCTGCAAGATGAATGGGCAGCAATGCCTCAACAACTCATTGACAGCCTCATTCTCAGCATGGGCAGACGCTGTGAAACCTGCCTAGCAGTCAGGGGAGGCCATATCCCCTACTTAAGATCGGATGTTTCTTGCTGAACACCCATCACAGGGATGTTTCGGCCTTCAGTCGCATTGCGCTCCATGCTACTTTTTCAATCAAGCTTCTTTTTATCCCTCTGATTTCTCTTTTAGTAAGTGTTGCTTACATTACACATGTCCTTACGTATTGGGGATCTTATGGTATGAAATGTGTTGATTTGGAAAGCTTTTGTACAAAGTTATATTGAAAAAACCGTCTCGTCCTTAATTTTTGCAAACCACACAGTGTAGTATTTCACATAAAATCATTCAGATTGCAATGAAAGTATGAAGTATTTCAAGCAATGCTTTGGGTGAGAATATCTGAACATCAAAGCACATTTTGTGAAAATTTATATATATATATATATATAAGTACTTTTAAATTGTTATAAAGTAAAAGAGTGATTTCAGAAACTCATTATTTAATTATTGGAGATACTCTAATATAACATTTGCTTAATGGAGTTAATTGTTTTTTAATGTCCATATTCGTTTAAATGTTTTTTTAATTAAGGTATCCGACTACATTCGGAACCGTGATTTTCAAAAGTGCATAAATGGATAATTTTCATGATATTTAAGGTCACTTAGATTAGAATATATGCATAAATTTGTTTTAAGGACATTTTGACAAAAATATATTTAAATACAATATTTTGGCAAAAAATTAACTTAGAATAATGTTTTTTTACAAATGTTCTCCTTTTGTGAAAAATGCGTGTATTAGAATATTATTTTACCTGTATATAGCTCAGACATATGTTCAGAGGCTCAACTAGAATTTTTGAAATATATAACTCAGAAGTGGGTTTATTCATATTTTACGACAACAGATGGGAGCAATGTTAAGAAAAAAACGCGAATAATTATTTCAATTGGTGGTAAATCTGAAAATAATGTGAAATTTTCAAAACTTCTAGTTCAGCCTCTGTAGAGAGGTCTAAGCTATATACTGGCAAAATATTATAATAGAACCATTTTTTACAAAAGAACATTTTGATCAAAGATTATTCTAAGTTATTTTTTTACCAAAATATTATACTTAAAACAATTTTTTACAAAAGTTACAAATTTTTAACAAAATTTTTTTTAGTTTCCATATCTCCAATGTCAAAAATAACGCCCAACGACAGAAAAAATGCAAGACAACAGCCTCACTGTAGCATGTTCATGAATTCTATTGTTGATATAATTTCAGTATATTTAGATTCATTGTGCTACACATTATAGAAGAAACATATCTCATAAGAAACTCTAAATGGACAGAAAATATAAACCACTTTAATTTTCTAAAATTTGTTTTTCTTAACTGTACACTCATGTCTATAAATAAAGAAATAGTGTCAGCTCTGTCAAATATAATTTCTGAAACATAGCAAACAGGAATTATTCATAAAGCATGTCTACTTACTCTCCTTTAGGCACGCAAATCTTTCAAATGCTTAATAAAAATGGTTTCGATGATGCGTCCATATGGTGTTCTGAAACACTTTCTTCTGTCCACCTTTCGTCACTCGCCCTAGGATTCAGTATCAAGGACAAAGGGGATTAGTTGATATTTCGGTTGGTAGGAGCCATTAAATATGATAGATGCATCGCGCCCAACAAAGTAAGTATTTATAATTTGGTAATATTTCGTTAATTCTACTTTTTTTCTTGTAAAAAAAGCTGTATTATTTAGTTTTATTCGATTATAATTAAAAACAATTATTTTATAACTTTTGTTTGATAGGGGTTTTTTTTGATGTTGTTGCTGGGATTTAAGATACTTCTGAAAGATGTTGCGTACTTTGTCAATGACTATATTTTAATCAATCCTCAATGTAGCTGGAATAAGCTCAAATATCTAAATGAGAATCAAATTCATTCACCTCCTCGCGCACATATCTAGGAAAACTAGGTCACGGACTTTTCAAAGAGCACTTGCGAAGACGGTATGAGTGTGACATTCACGTGCCAAGTTCATTTTGTCTCAGGATTGAAGAAATACCTAATATAAAGGGTGTTTTTTTAGAGGTATATAACTAATTTGCAACAAAACAACGATGTATTATTCGATTGACATGAATGTTTTTTTATTCGAAAGATAATCTTGTAGCATTACATTTTAAATATGATTTCTGGCATATGACAGCCATGGTTGGTTCGGATGTAGTCCAATCTGGACGTCCAATTTTCGATGACTTTTTCCAACATTTGTGGCCGTATATCGGCAATAACACGGCGAATGTTGTCTTCCAAATAGTCAAGTGTTTGTAGCTTATCCACATTGACCAATGACTTTACATAGCCTCACAAAAAATAGTCTAGCAGTGTTAAATCGCAAGATCTTGGAGGCCAATTCACAGGTCCAAAACGTGAAATTAGGTGGTCAGCAAACGTGTCTTTCAATAAATCGATTGTGGCACGAGCTGTGTGACATGTTGCGCCGTCTTGTTGGAACCACAGCTCCTGGACATCATGATTGTTCAATTCAGGAATGAAAAAGTTAGTAATCATGGCTCTATACCGATCACCATTGACTGTAACGTTGTGGCCTTCATCGTTTTTGAAGAAGGATTCCACCAGCCCATAAAGCGCACCTAACAGTCAGTTTTTCTGGATGTAACGGTGTTTCGACATACACTTGTGGATTAGCTTCACTCTAAATGCGGCAGTTTTGTTTGTTGACGTAGCCATTCAACTAGAAGTGCGCTTCATCGCTAAACAAAATTCGCTTATGGAAATCGGGAACAACGGCAATCTCGATTTGGGCCCATTCGACGAATCTACGCCTTGCTTGATGATCGTTTTGATGAATTGCCAAACCAAACTGAGAATAAATCACTTGACAGCTGTTAAATGGGTCGCCATCTTGGAAAGTAATGCCAACTTATTCTTCTATACCTGGAAAAAACACTCTTTACAACGCCCTATTAAAGACAAAACACCGAGAGAAACATTATTACAAACTTGGAAAAGAGGGTACTGTACCCTTTTGTCAGGCCTTTGAACATTGTAGGGCGATTTTTGAAGACTGCAACGAGGCATCTTAAAATGTAAACAGTGATGATAGGGTGATAAATAACCATAACCTTTTTTATGTTTTTTGGTATAAATATCTTAATTCCTGTCTCTATTTTAAATGTTATTTTTTGTCAATCATATTTTAATATCAAATCCCACTCATAAAATATTTAAATCATCTTCAAACGTATAAGGTGTTGCATCTGAGAGATGCCTCACGCCTATGGATTGGACTTTTGAAGTGTAGGTACACTTCAGCGGAGGGCGAAACAAAAGATAAAGAACAAAACAGACAGTGTGGGGATTTTTGCCTCTTGGAACAATTATAAAAACTCATTTAAAAAAAACGTTATATTACATGCTTGGCATGATGGTTAGTATATTTAATGGCATGCATGTGATGAAACACAGTCCGTACAACGCCTATACATGCTGAGTTCATTAGAGCTTGATTTGCATAAGTTGAAACGTGAAATATCTGCTAGCGATAGTCACCACTAGATGGTGCCACCTATAAAATGGCTCGAAAATTTAGGTTCTTAAGGGGATCTCAATTTCTTAAGTGCCAAAATGCTGCCCATTTGAAAAAAAATTGTCCTTTCTTACTAAGAATTCTTCCAAACTTGTAAAAATTGTTACTTAACAATGTCCGGTTTATTGAACGGTTCAATGTGGAGGAAATTGTTTTATAAATTTATTTTAATTATTTAATTTTTTTAATTAATAAATTTCTTTGTTGAACAAGTATATCAATTTAAAAAAGGAATATCATATAATAGAATGCATTTTCTCTAGATTTGTTTTTCAATTTGACATTATTTTGAAATTATTACTATTTTGCTAATTAGTAATTTAACATACACTATTCCTCTAAAATCTGATTAGAACGTTTTATAATTTGAACATTTTTAACATTTTTACTCAGAGAATAATAAAATCTTTTTTCCCTATCGCTTTATTTGAGCATTAATGAAAAGGTTATCTTATAATCTTGTTAGTAATATATCATATCTAAGGTACTCGGATAGTGTTTAGGTACAAGAAACGTATAAAGAAAACGTAATTCAAACAATAATTAATAATCAGAATCAGTACTTGCTTTTTACACATTTACTCCTTCCCCAAACCTTATTTCCTCCCATCCAAATTCTTTTTTAGCAGGAGGACAAACATTTTCCCTCCCTCTTCAGTAGTGACAAAACCATCAAATCCCCTTCGCAAATTAGATTCAATAAATGCTAATGATGTGAAAACCACTTATGTCTCCAGCTTTTCTAATTCTCGTTAATTAATGGCAAAGATTAGTTTAGCATGGGCGTTTTTTCCTTCATAATCCGTTGAAGTGGTTGAGTAAATCACAAAAAATGGGATGTATTTATGTACTAAGGATTCTGAAATAAATAAAAGAAACCCTAAAATGTGCAATTTTTTTTAAATCCTCGACCTTCAAAAATTATCACACGTGTCTCAGTTCAATTGAGCCGGTATATAGTTTCATTTAGTTTTGATTTAGATGAAATTGCGTTTGATATAGAGTTGTATTTTTATTCAAAATTTCGAAAGATAATTAAATAAGTAGTTCCTTTGCGATTTCTGCCGAAATTAATTAAATTGGTATCTTTCAGTGACAATTAATGGCGTAGTAATATTTGCAAGACTACATGTGTGTGTGTGTGTATTTTGATTCCTACAGTGTAAAATTAAGATTTTTTTTAGGATTGAATATTTAGAAATTATTTGGTAACAATCTTCTGAAGGGAACACAATTAAAGGAGTGTACCCTGTACGAGTAAACAGGGAAGATTTTTTTTAAATAAATTTTATAAGTTTACTAGTATTAATTAATTAACATCTGCCTTTTAAACTATATATAATGATCATATGAAATAAAATTAAACACACTGTTGTTACTTATCCCATCTGATCGACAGTACCATCAGATCAAGGCCCACAAAATTCATTGAGTCAAGAGGCAAGATTTAAGCCTATCTAGAGCACCATACAGGTGAAAATTGGATTTTTTTGGCTCGGTTCCATCACAAATTTGAGGGATAATACCCTGTTAGGGGTCAGAGACATTTAACCCTCTCTTCGACAATCACCAACTGCAGGAGAGGACTTGCAGATCGATTGATATTTAGAGTGCAACCATGCCGCATAGACATGCCAGTGCATACCGTATTACCCTTGCCCTATGGCATATCAGTCAGAGTTCTCGCACCGTTTGGGCTGCTACACGAAACTAAACATGAATAACATATGTACTGTACCCTAGTTGAAAACGTCATTTCCTTCCTGAATCTCCTGAAACTTTGTAGCATTGATTCAAGAGGAAGTCGACAAGGCATCCCAAAACAGCTGCTTAATTTCGTCTTCTAGGTTGTATTGTTTTGCACAAAGGGCAAACACATAAACTGTCAGCCCTTACTCAAACCGTATACAGCTGTCATTTTTTTTCTGAAGCATTGAGTCACAATTTTCTCTGCACTCACATTTTGTTAGATACTGTGATGAATATGCATTTTTTGTGTTCTGTTTCTTTTCTTATTTGTGGGGAATACACCTAAGGTATCTGACTACGTTCGGAACCGTGATTTTGAAAAAGCGCTAAAATGGATAATTTTCATGATATTTAGTGTCACTTAAATCGAAATATATGCATAAAGTAATTTTAAGGACATTTTGACAAAAAGAAATTATTTAAATACAATATCTTGACAAAAAATTAACTTGGAATAATGTTTTTTTCCCAAATGTTCTCCTTTTGTAAAAAATGGTTCTATTATAACAATATTTTGCCTGTATATAGCTCAGAACTCCCTAAAGAGGCTCAACTAGAAGTTTTGAATAATTCTCATTATTTTCAGAGTTATCACCAATTGAAATAATTATATTTGTATGAATTTGATTATATTTTTTAAGCTTAATTCATGCTAAACGACAATCGTTAATATATAAACTGAGATTAAGAATTTTAAGGTCGCGCCGATCCAGTATGGTGGCTATGACCCTCGGTTTTGGTTCGAATACCGAATCAGATATGGTTGTATCTTGGGCGGGAAAGAAGTCGGTCTTTCGCCTGTAATGGATTCCCATCTCGAAGGGAAAGAAGCGCACCCCTTCTTGTTATATGTTGGGATCATCATCTATAATAAATGTGTAAATTCTTCTGTTGTGTTGTATGATGTCTATTCTTCTGAACTTGTGTTTCATATGTTCCCAGGATAAAAAACACAGATGTCAACAACAACAACAACAATAATTTTAAGCAAAGTTTTTCTAAGGGGGTAACGTATGTAGAAAGTAGTGTGATGCATTGTTGATACTTTAAAAATTTCTGATATTTACAAATGATATTACTTCTGATACACCATGTGTTACTTTGTTTTATAACTTCGAGATGATTGAACTATAATTGAAATATAATAAGGATATTTCAACAAATTGGATAGCTACAGAATAACAATTTATTCCATATTAAGAAACACATATTTAGTATTCAGTTTCAGGAAATATTTATATTTATCAGGAACTTAATAGAGATTTATTTCGAAGAAAATGAGTGATTGAATTAAACCCTGATTTTAAAGAAAAAATTTTTGGACCACTTTAAAAGAAAATGTAAATCTTTAAATCAGTGCTTCTCAAACTTTCTAAGCTTGCGACCCAATTTTCAATCATGATTTTTCTCGCACCCCCCCTGCATATAATATAAATGTATTTAATTCCATAAAAATATACTTTGACGTAAAGCTACAAAACTACTCTAATTATAAACCATAAAAATTGTCAAGATCAATGTTAAGTTCTGTATATAATTTTATGACATGCCTATAGAATCACTGGTAATTTTTAAACTTTTTCTTAACTTAGTACTGTTAAATTAATTATGAAACCCATTGTGTAGTACCGATACCTTTATAAGTGTATTATATCAATGTATTTTATTTTTTATTATGTAAGATTGTATTTATTTTCTTTTCTTTTCTTTTTGCTTTCCTTCAGTAAATTAATATATATATATATATATTTTTTTAAATAATCTTTTATTTTCGATTTTTTGATAAGCTCGTGTCCCTCTTGTAGGGTTATCATGCCCCCCTAGGTGGCACGCCCCACAGTTTGAGAAACACTGCTTTAAATAATGAAGACCACAAGAAACATTGAACCCAGTAACATGATAGTTATAAGTTAAGATCATAGTTAAATTACATATTGTGTATAATGAAAACAACAGCATTTGCCCTCAGAATTTAATGCATGTAAAACCACAAATAGAATTGAACAAAAAAAAAGATTCTAAGAAAATAATTTTATGTAAGAACTAGTCAATCTCTCCTTAAAGTATTTCGTAATGTTGCACCGATGAAGACAAATGCAAAAGTTTAAGAAGCATATTTATAAAATTTTAATGTTTACAAACTAATGATATTCACCAAAACCCTTATTCATATTTGAGTCGAAATTATGAAGTTTTTTTTTTCATGCGTGTAATTTAGGAACTTATAAACTAATACATGTTCAACCATGTTGAACATGTATTAGTATTAGACCATGTTCATCATTGAGGTGCTAAAATCAGACATTTCTAATCAAATCAACTACATTAACTGAAATGGCCATTAATGTTGAATTAGTGTCCACATTTCTAAAATGGTATTAAGTAACAATACAAATAATTTGAATAATGGCTTTAGATATCTAATTCAAGATCTCGTATGGTCTCTAAAAGACCCTTGAATTGCAAATTGACGTCTAAATTTAAACACATTTGATGAGATAAGTGTAACATAGCTATTTAATCAAGTGAAACAAGAACCTTGAGAGAATAGGATTTGTTTCGAATTACATTTAACGACATTACCTTGTTGACAACTGACCTACGCCTGGGAATGTTAGCGGGGGATGTCAGTTCAATTTGATTGAAAATGTTGGTATACCCACTCTCGAAGAAAACATTAGTTCAATCTGGTCTTCTCTGGTTATTGCATAGAATACATGTTACAAAACACTGAAAAGGCTGTAATTACTATTATTTACAGTTTCTTGGTTTTGGACCGAAATTTAGGTTTAAATTGAACTGTACATAAATTTATATGTAACATAAATCTTTATTTATATATTATAATAAAAGAACGTGTCATTCCACTAGCATAATAATTAATGCATAAGAATTGCTAAAATTATCCTTTGATACAAAGATACAATTATTTTTATAGCTATTAAGTTTATATTCTATTTTTTTAAAGTAATTAATTATTTCATACATATTAAATGTTTATATTTAGGATATTTAACACTTAAACATGCATAAACAGTCATGATGTTTTTTTTTGTTTTTTGTTTTTTTATTTTTTTATTTTAGGATATGGAATTATATTTGTGATAATGAAATAAACATAGTTTACTTGATTTTTTTTCCCTAAGTTAGCTTAGAAAAGCACTGATTTTTTCATTTATTTTACCAGCACTTTATTACAGAACCAACTCAATATTCGTTTGAATAGTTCTTAAAATGCCAAACAAGAAAGACAAGAGCATTTCAAAGTCCATAAAAATAGAGGGATTGTTAATAGCGATTACAAAAGAGAGTGTGGAATCGCGAATTTCTTATGACTCACATAAAAAACGCTCAATAAGGGTTATTATTTGAGCTGTTTATGCTAAGCACAACTTCAAAAACAACCTTAAATGTATCAAGATAATTAATGTATTCTGTATCAAGGTAACGCATCTATTCACATTGTGATTATTATGGGTACTTTTAGAACAGCATTCCCAAAAAGCATGACTCTGAAATATTTATATTCTCTTAATATGATACTATGAGATTTTCGTTCTATTTTCATTGTAGGAACTACCTCTTTAAAGTTAATAATAGGTAAGTATAAATGAGTGACCTGATTTTTAAAATCCCATAATTAAAACTAATGTACGTATTACAATAAGTGGTCCATGATTGTAAAGAGAAATATACCAAGTTTAATTTTTCAAATACTAATGTTCTGTATGTGATCCTGTCGTTACACGGCATAAGTCCGATCTGTAACTAGTTCGTTCCATACATTTTCTAGCATCACGCTGCCATTGGTTCGTAATACTTAAAAAAATGTTTACTTGCTGTCATCTGTTATGGGATGTGTCAATTGTAAATGATACGGCTTAAATTTTGTTTCCATTATTTTCCCATACTATTTTCTGTGGTATTCCATGTTTACAGGCGACAACACTCATAGACTTCCGTGAACTTCGAACAAAACTGTACCTCATTTTCCCCTCTGCTTCTTCCGAGACGCTTTTCATTTTACACAATCAACTAGTTTTCTTAAATTGATGATGCCATCACAGAATGCTATGGTTGGCTGGTGCTTCTTCAATGTAGCAATTTCTAAATGCACGTTCCCCGAAATAATTGACAAACCCGGGCATACTCTAAGGCGCAAAAACTCTGTTCTGTCGTTGCCGCCATATTTGGATTTCAGTAACAGCGATCTGATTAAGTTGTTGATCATTGAGGGAGGATAACCTTGGTATATTTCTATTTACATTCATGTATCATTGATTGTAGTAGTTTCGAAAATATATTTTTTTAAAAAAATCGGGTCCATCATTGGTAATTATCCTGTAAAATATTTGAATGTTTCCCAAATTCGAAGATAAAGCATGTTTTGAGGATTGTAAGGTATCGTGTGTGTGGCAAAAGTGAACATTGATCTCGATTGAAATTAACTTAATTTATTTTGTTTTCTTGTCAACATAGCACTTTGAAGCATTATGATACGTATTGACCACAGACCTCGCAAATCTGACCCTTAGTCAAAGGATGAGAATTGCATTTGAGCTGGCAACTCAATCTGCAATCATTCAGATTATCCAGTGAAAATTGAGTTGGAAAAAATCGAATATATATTAACTAATAAAATGTTTTACTTTTTTGTATTGTAACAACAGTACAAAACCTTTTTTTATCAGAGTAGTATAAGGGATAGCATTACTGCAATCTCTTTTTCGACAGCAAATGTTAGGAATAAAAGCGATTAACAACTAAACCAAATATACATTCATTTTCGTCCCAGTCTTCTAAAATGTGCAAAGCGTAATATTCGAACCCGAGAGTAGATAGTTGAAATCTCCCTGCTCCAAAACAGCAACCATAGTTACAATATGTAAACAAGCTCAAACATTTGTCGTCGAATCATCTTATAATTGCATCTCTCTGAGAAATTCAAAGATGAAGTTTCCAATGTAATGTATAGCCTCATTTGATTCAATATATGAAGATAACTGAATTACTTGGGCACAAGTAACTCAGAACAATTTTGATTAATTATTCTAATATTTGAATCATTTCAATTTTTCACCAAAATTAATTATTTCAACCATATTAAGGACACACATCATCAGTAATTTCCCATGAATGTGGTAATCATTTGAATTATTAAATTATGTTTTAATTGATAAAAATATTATTTTATAATTATTTATATTAAAAACTTTCCAAAGTAATGATTTTCTACACGTTTCTTTTTGGAATATCCTCATTTATTCGTTTTAACGTTGGATATAAAACATTTTCAGGTAGAGTTTGATGTGCACACATTTATATAAATGAACTAACCAATTCTTTGCAATTTTTGTTGTTTTCTTTTGCTTTTTTTCTTCCCTCAGCTTTATACACAAGATATATAATTCAAATTTAAATCGGTTATTATGTTTACGCAAATGATTTCTTATTGATATTTAATTACTACAATTAAATATTTAAAATATTTGAAAACTGCAACAAGGAAATCAACTAGTTTAACACTTAATCATTCATAAAAGTCCTTTATCTACATTATCTGGATGAAGAAAATATTTTTAAAGTTAGGTTATTCTTTCGAACACTTAAATTCCCATTGGCAGTAAGACTTTGTTCAAGCTTAAAAATTTCTGGGATTTCCGTTGGCATTTACTGATCACAACTTCCTGCTCTTTTCAATGTTGTCTAATTCCACTCTTAGTGGATGTCAGTAGCAATCTTCCTCTGGGATTTTCCCCAGATGTTTCTTGCTTATCAATTTAATCCAATCTGTTAGAAGTATTCAGTGAGATGAGGTTACTAATGTGTGCATGCATATAAATGAATTAGATTAGTTTTAATTAAATATTAAGTTAACACTGTTGATACGTTTCATGTTATAAATAAGTAATTGCTTTGAATTTGAGGGTTCACTTATTCCTTGAAACTGTTTAAGTCTAATTGATTCTAAGGTTATGTTACTTATACATTTATATTGAATGAATCCAGATGTAATTTTCAAAACTTAAAATGTAACAGTTTAATGTTACAGTACTTATTTATTTATTTACTTTTTTACATATTTTTTAAAAATTTATGTAATGAAAATCTTTGTAAAACAATATTCTAAAAAAAATAATAATAAAAAATGAGCAAAGAAGGATTTTTTATTGAACCTGAAAATATCAGCAAAAAAAATAATAATATAAAAAAACAACGTTTTATTGTCAAAATACTTCATCTTGTTCGACAAAAATACTGTCCGCGGTAAATGGTATTTCAGGTATCGGACCGTGGCTTGTTCGGTTCGAGCCCAGTACCACTAAAATGTACAGCGATGCACGTTAAATCTGTCGAGCTAAATCCTCCCGTTGGTGTGGTGTGGTAGTTAGGAGGGGGTGCCAGCTCAGGTGTCGTCCACGTCTTGACCATGGTTCAAAAAAAAGCCCTCGTGTAGCTGAACAGTGCGACGTTAAATTCAATGACAAAAATACTGGATAAATATACTCAATCTTTTTCAAAAAACATATCGAAAATAATGTTATTCTCTATTTTTCATATAGTAAATATTTAAATATATATATATATATATATATATATACATATATATATATATAGTTGTGATTATATTGTATGTTTGCAAAAAACAATCTGATTTCTATAGTCACATTTTTATTACAGAACGGTTTCTATGACAATTAAGTAATTTCGATATCTACGATAATATCATCAATAACATTTTTCTGGAAAATTCCACTGAATGTGTGTTATGCACATACATTTGTTATTGTTTTTCTTAACAAAAATATTTAGGGGAAGGAAATACATTGAGACATATAGGTACATTTTGCATTTTTGATCGTCTTAATCAAATAAAATATTTATAATTTACGTATGTGAAGCTATTACACTGATAGTTTCATTAATTAAACTAACTTTACTACTGTGTATATATGTTCTAGGAAATAATTGTTACAAAATTTCACTTAAACTGTGTTTTTTTATTATCTTAATTGAGATAAAAAGAAATATTCCTAATAAAAAAATTAACTTTAAAATTATGTTTTATTTAGAAACCAAACTCTCATGATTTTAACTTTAATTACAGTTTACGAATATTTAGTAATGTTTTCTTCGTTATCCCTAACATTTTATTTGTGTAAATTAGCAGTGAATATAGAAATCATATGGATACAGTCCCTCACTGTATTGTAAAATCTGCAGTTATTGGAAGGATTTTCTTACTCAGCACTTTGAGTTCCTTAAACAAAAAATCTCTTTTTTTATTTATTTATTTCCCACGATATTTGTAAGTGGCATTTTTTCTTTTTTTTTCATTCAGTGGAAAAGATGATATCTTAGGACTTTAAATTCTGTATATTATTCCATCAAATTAAAAGAGAACTTGAAGTCAATGCTTTTATGCGTTTTAAAGCTGCATTTTAAAAAACTTTAAGATATCCGACTACGTTCGGAACAGTGATTTTTCAAAAGCTTATAAATAGATAATATTTATATTTAGTGTCACATAGATTAGAAAATGTATATAAAAGTGTTTCAAAATAGTATTTTAGTTAAACATTATTCCTATTATTACAATATTTTGACAAAAAATGAACATAGAATGACTCATTTTCAAAATATTCTCTTTTTGCGAAAAATGCTTCTATCATAATAATATTTTGCCTGTTTATAACTCAGACCTCTGTACAGAGTCTCAACTAAAGTTTTTGAAATATATAACTTAGAAGTGGGTTTATCCATGTTTTACGACAACAGAGGAGAGAAATTTTAAGAAAAAAATGTCGATAATTATTTCAATTGGCTGTGACTGAAAAGAATGTGAATTTTTCAAAATTCATAGTTGAGCCTGTGTACAGAGGTCTGAGCTATATTCAGGTAATATATTATTATAATAGAAGCATTTTTCACAAAAGGAGAACATTTTGAAAAAAAGATTATTCTAAGTTAATATTTTAACAAAATATTTTATCCAAATAGTTTTTTTGTCAAAATGTCCTTAAAGCAATTTTATACATGTATTCTAATCTAGGCGACACTAAATATCCTGAAAACTATCCATTTATGCGCTTTTTTAAAATCATTGTTCCGAACATAATTAGATACCTTAAGGGTAGAAAGAGTTTACGGATATGGTGATAACTGTAAACTGGAAGTACGCTTTTTTGTTTTAAATTATCCTAAACACATTTCATGAATAATTTTTTAATATACCATCTTTAAAATCCCTTTTATAGAAAACAAATGTATATATCATAGAAAGGGAAAAAATGATGCCTAGGTTTACTTAGATTTCACATTATATACGCATTATATACAAACTCTGGTAATAAATTTGGTGAATAGTCCTGTAACATTAACGTGGACAAAATATTAACAAAAGTTACCTTACTGTCCTTCGAAATAGTTACTTTCCATTACTATGCACCACTGAGATCTGCTATACATGTTCTGGAAACTTTGCAACAAGTCTTCTTTTGGGAGGGAGTTCAAAAGCCTCGTCACCTTTCGTTGGATGTTCGGAATATCGTCAATATCGATATAACGTTTTTTTCCCATTACTAAGTTCTGGATAACGGTTTGTATCACGGATCCCCGGTTAATATACAGTTCATCATTTATCACGCAAACAATTAATTGACGATTTTTAGTGAATAATTTCCTCACTTTCTCAATGTTTGCATCACTAACGGAGGTCGCCAATCTTCCACTACGGGCGCTGTCAGAAACAATTTCTTTGCTTTTCGAGGATGGAAGAACCACTCGCTTACGCACTTACTGGACAGTGATTGATCTTCATAAACACGCACCAACTTCGATATAAATCTCTTTTGGTGTTAAACTTTAAATTGATTTTTTTGTTAGTTCATATTCCGGATCTCAATTAAGCACTTGTAAAGTACGAGAACTTTTTTCTCGTACTTTACAAGCACTTTATAAAACAAAACACGAAATACACGAAACACAAATGAGTGGCAACTAAACAGCAATGGGAATAGATGGTCAACACCTGTCGCTACGCATGTGCTACACTGTGTTTCACCAGTGTTGCCAGATAGGTTTTTTCTGACTTCATTCATCGAACTTTATTCCCAGAGGTATATATATATATATATATATATATATATATATATAAATATATATATATATATATGCATATGCTTCGTGCGTGTGTGTGCATGCGTGTGCGATATATATATATAATATATATATATATATGTGTGTGTATATATATATATATATATGTGCATTTGTGTGTGTGCACGTGCTTCATGCATTTGTATGTACGTGCTTCGTGCATGTGTGTGTACGTGCTTCATGCATGCCAGTGTACGTACTTTGTGCGTGTGTGTGTACGTACTTCGTGTATGTGTGTGTACGTGCTTCGTGCATGTGCTTTGCGCGTGTTTGTGTATGCGTGTGCGAATGTGTGTGTACGTGTGTAACTTTTCTCTAAATGATTTTCTAATGTTAGCAAATTATTATTATTATTTTTTCTGATAAAAACATTATTTTTAGTTGCACCTATTTTTTGTTGTTCTTATCAATTTCGCTTACTTACAAAAAGCAAAACAAACCAACATTTTCTAACAGATACTTTATACCTAACAGTAATTAGTTTTAATTAATAAATAACTATGTGTAATTTGTGTGAAGAGTTTGTATTCATTTAATTACTTACATACAATTAAGTATTTTTAAAATAAAAATAAGTGATCTTCCAAATATTTTTGCGTGAAATTATCCTACAGTTACCTAGATATGTATATTTCCTTTAATTTTATAACACCCATATCGTTTTATATTTGGATAAATAATCATCAAATGAATCCTTTATGATTTATGATTTTATTAAAAGAAGGGAACATAAGGGGTTTTCTCTTAAATTTCACTATATTTTCAAACATATCTATCAAGATCAAGTAAATAATTAAAAACACCTTGAATAAGTATTAGTTATTTTTTTCTATTTTGTCATAATTTTTGTTTACTTGATAATTTAATTGAATGCAAAAGAGCCATCCATTCCAAGATATTTGTTTCTTGTCATCCTTTCTAATAAGAAAATGCTTCTTCAAGAAGAAATCACACTGTTCTAGGACTTCTTCCGCCTCTTAATCAGTGTAATTGTTTGCTTCTACCGCCGATGCTTAATTACTCATCCAATAAGAAGTAAGCACCAAGCCATTCTAGAATTTATCTATGAGTATATCAAGTTCTCTTTCACTAAAATCACCTATATGGATACGATACTATTGTTTTCTAAGCGCGTTTATAAGTGAATCATATGGTATGGAAATATTAGTAACTGACAGGTTATAAGTAAAACGCTCAGCGGGAAAGAGCTCAATATTTGTTGATTACTCATTTTACACAAATGTGTTTATTTGAATTTAACAACATTTAATATTTTGTACTCCTCAAATTAATTGACATTTATTATATATTTTGATTAATATATTAGAACTATGATGTTTTTTGTGAAGCCCGTAAAAATATTTTAATTAAATAATTAATAATTAGATAAATTCGTATAAGATATGGTACATCATGCCTGCAAATAACAATTTTTTGTGAATTTTTGTGTGTGTTTTTTGGGGGGGAAAGGGTATTGACAACGACTTTTAGAAAATAACATATATACTTTCAAAACTATTCTATGGTCAATGTTATCTAATTTTTCTGGAACGAGGTTTATACCAGATGTGCTGTAAGACGTTCTTAACGCGTTTTGTGACCTAATGTGGTTTTAATATGAGGAGACGCAAGCCCACTTTAACCCGAACACTACTTTTAGGTTGTGATAGATTGTGTGCGTGATGAACCAGTTTTTATTATCCCCGATGTATCAAGCATCGTTTTGTTTTCTTTTTATGTAGATTTGAAGTATTTCTTATGTGACTCCAGTGGACTCGGGTGCATTTCTCATTGACGGAATATGCATAACTGTCACCGCATATGTTAAATATCTGGCATATAGGAAGTGTTAGGCAATAACTCCTTTTAATTGTCAAAAATATATTCTGGAGGACACAATTTTGAAATGTAATTGAAAACATTACACTAGTCAATGGTGCCTTTTCTTAACATTTCGTATTGCGTTTGATATTTACTACGCCACGTGCCTGTGCATCCATATGAAATGAATGACTTGTACACTGTTCAATACCCTAACCCTTAATGTATGTACCATGACTTCGGGATTGCCATGTATGAAAACCTTAGAACTGGAAACAGGCAATTAATAAAACAGTTAACTGTACAACTACAGTTAATATGTTTTTCCAGA
This sequence comes from Trichonephila clavipes, assembly GCA_019973935.1. Classification (NCBI taxonomy): domain Eukaryota; kingdom Metazoa; phylum Arthropoda; class Arachnida; order Araneae; family Nephilidae; genus Trichonephila; species Trichonephila clavipes. The sequence goes on along the minus strand of BMAU01007057.1, from coordinate 169,699 downwards.
AGAAAGGGAAGACAACACGCAAACTGACCTTCTGTCATTGGATCATTCCAAGGTCTTGCAAATGATACGACGCTGTTCAAATATTAATAGATTATACATCAATCTATTATTTTCTCTTCAGAATGAATCAGCGTTTCATTATAAGCTATTCTGGCTCTTCACAACATGTCTTCTAGGTATGGTGTGCGTTTTTACGTCATCTGGTTTCTTTTTTGGACCAAAGTAGGGTGTGTGGACTTGAATAATGAATTTAAAGACTAAAAAACGTTTGCTATCATCTTCCATGTTTCATACTTCGTATGCTGCATCCCATAAGCATTGAGTTATTCTGAAGGCTGAATTACCCTTTAAGGAACTTTTCGGAAAGTTCACTTTTTCGCACTGAAGTAAAAACCCAAACTCATTTGCCAATATTATAGTTTATTGACCTCTTGTTATATCAGGGATTATACGATGTTGTGAGTCTAGAATGTGTAGTCTCGCAACATTTCAGTTTTCTTCAGCCTTAGAGAGCAGCTGTTGTCAGTGGCATTTCAAGTCTTCTTGATGTCCTGGAACCTTAATGATAAGTAGCCTTTTCATTCTGCGACCTTTTTACTGTTGACAGTATATGTAGCATACCTTATCAAATATTTAAACAAACGGTAATCCGTAACTAATAAATTTACTTGACTCACAATTTCGCTAACCTAGGTATACAGTGATTAAACCAACTGCCACCTCTTGACTGAACTAGTAATAATGATGTATGGTGGTAGGATTAGGCCTATACATAATAATGTGGTCTTGCCATTGTTGCCAATTGGTATATAGTTCGAAATTCTCAGTATTTATGGCATTAAATCTTGAAATAACACTTGCCGGTAAAAAAAAATTTATGTTATCGAAGTCAAGTCAAAAATGAGTTAAGTCCCCCCCGCCCCTCGAAGCTCTGAATCCGAGCGCATGAAATAAAACATTCCTGTCTGTCGTGATTTTCTGTGTACTGTAGAAGAACAACGGCTACATGAGTATAATGCCTTTGCCATGAGCCAAAAATAATAGGTTAAATCCTAGATATGTCCCTTTTATCAAATTGTAAACAAAAGTGGCAAAGTTTAGGAAGGAAATACAATTTATTTGTTCAACGTGTATATACATGGATGTATACAACGTGTATATCTGTGAATATCTTGAACCTTAAACGGAAGCCATTGTTTTAAAATGAACATTTACTCTTTTAGGGAGACATTGTAATTTAGTATTTCTTCAACTAAAGATTAGCAGTTTGAGTGGCTTCAGAAAACGGTAACGGTTTTGTAATTTTGATTTGAAGAAGTAAAAAAAAAACCCTATAATGTAATATTCTTGATAATAAGGAATACGCAATTAGTAAAAATAAGTAATATTTGTAATATATTTATTACAAGCACATAGCCACTATAATCGAATATATATCCGACATTGTTAGGGTTATTTCTGCAACAGCCGGACCGTTTTGCTAGTCTAGTTACCCTTATAATATGCTTTATTCTGAGCACAGATCACATGATTGAAATTCTATGATATTTTGTGTTACCGTACCTTTTGTGTATTACCCCAACTTTAGTTTTAAATAAAATAATAGTCACACACACAGCAGTACACTTCTCAACAGGGTTTGTGAATTGTATCCAAATACTTTTCCAAATGCTTTCTTAATAAGGTAGAAAATATTCTTTGATTTATTTTCAGGTTTATAGGCACAAATAATGTAAATTTTACACAATTTTGAAGCTTCTGAAGGAAACATTTCACTAAAACGGGCATTTGAGAGTTATTATGAATGTTAAAATGTAAAGTTTTATTTTGAACATAAATAGTTCCTACATTTGTTGCAATAATTGTTAATCTGAAGTAAAAAATATTCAATGAACTGCTTTAAATTAGAAATATATTATATACTAATAAAAAAATAAAAATTTAAAACAATATTTAATGTATTTTGCAATGCATTTTATTAGTATTTTGTATTCATATTATTGAATAAAATGATCCGAAAATATATGGCTGTTTCCATTTTTGACAGTAACCAAAACGTAATAAATGAATCCGAGACACTGAATAATACATGCTGATAACAATTAGTTTACCAACTAATATTTGAGCGAGTAAATAGGAATCTATTTAATGCAGCTACTATCTGTACTTAAATTACTTTACCTGACATCAGGTGCACATTCAGGTGATCTGAATACAAACTTGAATCTAGATGGAACAGACTTATACCTTCATCATATATTATGAATGCTTAGAATATTATAATATAAGTGTATTTTTTCAAGTATGTTTCTTAAACACCTTTAAGCAGTTAATACCATGAAACGATTCAATATAAATAACTCAAATATATCATTTGTAACATTAGAGAAAACAAATTCAAAACTATTAATTAGATAGAAATTTGAATTTTTAAGAATTAAAAGGTAACATGTGTAAAAAAAACGTATAATTTAAATCAAATAAACATATTGAAATACTAAATCTAAATTCCACTTATTTGAAAAATAATTAATTTCAGTATTTATCACGCATTAAAAAAAATGTGAAACATCTTATAAAAATTCCATAAATTAATTTATCAAGTTAAATAAATCTCTCATATTATAATTTTTTTTTAAGTTTCAAACATTATAAATTGAGAGAATTTTTAAGAATGTTACCTGTATAACACCATTGATTATTATTATTAAGAATTATAATAACATTTTAATATTATTTACTATTTTTCCAATTTGTCTTTTGTCTATTTTCGGGATATTCAACAAGTTAGAAAATGCTCGATAGCGCGGGGCAAGAGTGAATACTTATCAAACAGATTTAGTAGTATTATATCAATGCAATTTTACTTAAAATATTATAATTTTTTTTACTTACACTTATTAAATATTTATACAACAAAAGCGAATAAAATAGGAAACCTTAAGATGTGCATTCATTTACTTAAATTTAAATACTCTATAGTGATTCTCAGAAAGAAATTACTGCACAATTAATGAACATAAAAAAAATTAAATAAATATTGAAATGTCCTTCCCATTGTGGCCTTTGGAGAAATGAAATGGTGGTCCTTTTAGCAAAAAGAGGCACGGATGTTCTCCAAAGATCTACTAGAAACCTGCCTCTTCACTCATCAAAACTTGAAATCAATAGGATTTTTGAAAAATTCTTTCGAGATGCCACTACCAGTGCTGCCAAATATAAATCATGGAGGGTGCTAATGAAACCTAACTGTGCCTCAGACACTCCCCGAGCTGCTGCTGCTGCGGCTGAGTTTAGATTATTGCCAAGACATGACTGTATTTGTGTTTACGTCTTTGTGCTCATGTTTAATTTGACTGACTCCCCCTTTTGTGAATTGTGTGCTTCTGGAAACGTCATGGACGCTTCCCATTTAGACGTGCGCTCTGTACTTAAGAGTTTGGACTGTATGTGGAAGAAATATTGGAGAACGCGTTACCTAATGACCTGATGGTCACACAATGGCCTGAAATTCCAAAAAAAATCTAAAACTTCACAAATTACATATTTATTTCCCTAAAAAAAGAGAGCATTTAATTTTTTTTTTCAATTAATTAAACTAAATTAAAACGAAATATTTCACAAAGAACAAAAGGAGTTGCAAGCACAAGCTTGTATTATAAAGAGAAATTTAATTTATAAACTCAAATTTACTTTAAATATAAATTTTTAGATAAAAGGAAATGTTTTTGTTATATCTTAAATTATAATACTATTAATTTGAACCGTTGAAAACAAGAAAATTAATCTTTAAATCATTAAAGGTAAGTACCATGTATTACATAATCATTTAAAAGTTTTTTTTTTTTTTAAAAAGATTAGATATTTAAAAGTAATACTATATTTTCGTTTAGCTTTAGACATCAGCTTAAGAACTTTATATGGAGGTGAAATAATTTTTCATTTTCCACTTTATCTCTTGCTTATAGTTATCACAATAATCCTAAAATTTTATTTTGATTCAAAATATTTTACTTATTTTTATTTATTTATTATATCTAGTGTTAAAGAAGGATAGATGAATAAAAAGGCTGTTTTTAATCAAAAATATTAAAAATAAAATTACAATTTCCAGGTAGTAAAAAACCTTTTTAGATAGATTTTGCTAATTAATAAAAGAAATGTTTTGCAGTTGTAGCTCTAAGGACGTCAAGTGCGTCCATCTATCTGCCAGTATAATATGTCATCACAGAAGCATTTGGTTATGTTGGCAATTTATTCAAAATGCCTAAGTAAATTAAAAACTGTTATGATTTATTTCCTGTCGCTTGTTTTTCAAATACGAGGGACATGGATATATCCAAAAATCATTCGCAGATTGGCGAAACGAATAATGTTTAAATGCTACAAAATTGGGTTATACACATAATTTAAAAATGACTGCATAAATGCGTCCAATGAGGAAAGCTGCTATGAATGATAATAGTGTTACAAATTTTGTTTAAATAGTATTAATAATTTGTGTTTGAGTGTTTTATGCAATTATATTACTCTTTGTTTTATTTATTTCATGTCAAAATTGTACTATCCACAAGAAATGCCGCCTCTTACGTTTCAATGGCGATTCAATGAGAGAACTTGGCGAAATCTTGGTGGTAGAGCCAAGTGTTGGCATCATTCTTGGAGACTACGTTGGCGAGTTCGAAGCCCTCTGGAATCTTCTAGAAAGCAGTAGATATCTCCACTAGTGTCACGTTCAATGACATGAGCGGTTATATTTCTGGAAGTTTCTGTCGCGCCTATAAAAAAGCCAGCGAGTAGTGATGATTGTTTAGACTAGCGATTAGCTCGGCTGTGCTTGTGAATAATCTTCACTTACGTGTATTTTTAAACACTGCTATTGTGTATGATTGCTGTTGAAGGTGTGAAGACCTTCGGATATTTAACCTGTGAATATTGCTGATGAACCCTGTATTGAAATGATTGGATTTTCGATAATAAATTCGCATCGCTCTTAAAGAACTGATTATTTTTTTCTTTGTGATTCTTTTTGCATAAAATCATCGAACCTTCGGATCTACGTAACAATATCAGCAGAAGATCAAATAAAGTGTACACGATCACAAACCCCCACTGCATTAATGCATAATTATCTAAAGAGCTTCCGCACTTTCATGAAGTGTTATCCCTAAAAAATGTTAAAGTATACGCTTATTGTCTAAAGTTAGGCTTATGCATATTCTATATTGCTGACTAAGTAGCATAAAACAGAAGTTGTAAGCTATGATTTGACTTTCCTAGAGATGTAATATGTCGGAGGATTTAAGTAAGATGGTTTTGGAATAGATCAAATGTTTACGTTATTGATGTTTTGACTTTGGGGAAACTTTATAAAATTTTAATAAATCTATCTAAATTACAACAAAAATGTAAGGTTTTCCTTGTAGAGTTATAAGCTTACGACAAAGCTTGTTCAATAGTATATCAACAGGTCAAAGATCTCAAATTATTAGATGTAACTTTTCGAATAGATTGAATGATTATGTTATTCATATTTGACTTGGACGACATCTGAAAAATATTCTGATGAATCTTTCCAAAGCAAAGCAAGAATGTGGGATATTCTGAATAGAGAAGATCAGTGTGCGACAAAGCATGTTCACATCTAATCTCACGCAACAATGTTTAAGAAAATTTAATCATCATCATAACGCCATGAACTAACTCTCACTGATTATCAATTGCTCTGGGATTTAAAGAAATACTTTGTGGTGAGAGAGAGAGACGTTACTGTCAACATCAAAACGTGTAGAGATTATTAGTAAGTAAGGATGTAGATTTCTGCGAGGATGGAAATTAAACACTAGAGATGTGAGATGTGATAATTGTTTTAATATTAGGTAATATATATATATATATATATATATATATATATATATATATATATATGTAGGAATGGATGTGCACATATAGTATCACTCATATATTAATTAATGACGTAATGCCAAGAGAGCGCCACCTATCTGACAAGGCGGTTTTGAGGATAACGAGTAAAGCAGACTGGAATAGAACGATTGCGCGGGAGACGACCGAGAGAAGCGACGGCGATGAGACGATGACGAGGGCGCTGGAACGAAACGCCTCGTGGAATCCAACGATCTAATGATGTTTCGATTACTTTTTACTAACTTTTAGCCCTCCCTTGTAAATAATTCCCCTTAATAAATGTATATTTAACTCAATCTGGCCGTTGTCACTCTCTATATGGAGGCTCGGCCTTTCCCTTAACTTAAAATCCCCTAGAAAACCGAAGTAAAAGGACGATGACGATGCAAGATAAGTGAATTTATTCAATGTGTTCTTCAATGTGTGTTGGACGATTTTATTCAAATTCAAGTGCATTTATTCTTCAAAGCGTTTTTCAACGTGTGTTTGACGATTTCATTCAATTTCAAGTGTTGTGTGAAAATTCACGATTGTGAAGATTTATTCGATAATTTTGCCGACACATCAAGATTTTCTTCAACACTATTATACATTCATGAAAGTTAATATTCAACAATCAAGACGTTGTATGCAAAAGTTTACCGTGAGTTTTTATTTCCATTGTTTTTTACAAACTCTCAGTGATTGTGAAAATATATTTTGAAACTGCTAATGTGACTGTGATACGATATTTTTTTAACTTGTACAACTGCTACTAGTGACATTTTATTCTAGACTTTAATCTTTTCATAGCGTATTAATTTTTTTTTTTCTATGTTGAAATATTTTACTCTCATATATCATTTTAAGTGATCTGCAAATATTTGTATATTTTACGTATTTTGGTTTAATTTAAGTGATTTATTATGTCTTACTTAACACTGAATGATATCCCAGTTATCGCGCAAGCTTTGAAATTTGGCAATACGCAAAATGTAAAATTATTGTATTCTGTTGTTTTTAACGATCACCCATTCAGTAGGACCTCTAGAGAACAATTGCGAAAGTTTACGGGTTTCGCACAAGATTTTGATATTGAAGACTACTCCGCCGTTATTTTAAAAAATTAAACCTACCCGATTTAATCTGTTTAGCTAATTTTTACAACTAGAAACAAATGGAACTGCCGAAGAACTTTGTAATAATATTTTGTTTTCACTAGCTGATTTATCCGCTTTTCATAATAAATTAAATACACGAGATGTAGAAGAATGCCCCCCGCGGGATGCAGAAAATTCCTTTGCTTCCCCCCACTTTCTACAGACAGGAAATCGGCTGACGCACTTAACCAAATTAATGAGTCAGCTGTTCCCTCTATTTCGAAAAACGATTTATCGTGGCTTTTTGTTAAAGATTTACTTCTAACTCTTCGTTCTTTCAGTGCAGATGACTCATACTCAATTGAACATTTTTTTTTCTGATGTGGAGGAAAATTTAACGTTTTGCCCAATAACCGAACAACAAAAAATTGTTTTTGTAAAACGGCTTTTGACAGGAACTGCAAAATTATTTATTCAATCTCAGCGTGGTATAAACTCTTACAGTTGTATAAAAACATTACTTATTCAGGAATTCGGAAAAAATTAAATCAAGCCCAATTGCATAAGGAATTACAACATAGAAAATGCGGCCTAATGAAACGGTATTCCAATATTTAGTCGCTATTCGGGAATTAGCGAATCGAGGTCAAGGGTTTCTCGACGAAACTTCAATTATGGAATATTGTATTAATGGAATCCCCGATTCTCCTTCAAATAAGCTAATATTATATGGATGTACAACAATTCAGGAATTTAAAGAAAAATTAGGAATTTATGACAAAATATTTCAAAATAAAAGCAAAAATCACTCTTATGATACGTCGCGTAGTCCAAACTTTAGTAGCCAACGCCGTGATGTTGAAAGTACACTTCATAAACATCGAAATGATAGATATCCAAAATTCAATGCACCAAAGCCTAATTCAAAATTTGAGAATAAAAATTTCAGAGATAGGAATCACGTAACTTGTTTTAATTGTTCGGGATCCGGTCATATTTCTAAATTTTGCCCAGATAAACATCGTGGTCCAAAGTGTATATTATGCGAAAATTTTGGCCATAAATCTGATGCCTGTCCTCAAAAAATATCCCTTCTTCTAATAATGTTGATGAAATTACCCCATTAACTACTATGTGTAAAGAAGTTAAAATTTTATCTAAAAAATATTATCTTTAGTTGATACCGGAAGTCAAGTAACCTTAATGAAAGAAAGTGTATGGAATCAATTAGGCTCCCCTTCTTTAATAAATAGTGGTAATATACTAACTGGTTTTGGCCTTTCAAAAACTCATGTAATTGGTTCGTTCAACTCAACTGTTTCAATTGACAACCAAGACTTTCCTGTTAAAATTAATGTTGTCCCCAACCACTCAATGAACTTTGATATTATTATTGGTTGTAATCTAATTAAACAAGCTAATTTGACTATCACCCCTGATAGTGTTATGTTTTCTAAGCTACAAAACGAAGTATCTGACGCTTCTCCACAACCATTTGTTTTCGCAATTACTGACGACATTCCTAAATTTGATATTGGCACTGAAATTCCAAAACAAACTCGTAATGATGTTGAGGCATTACTCGTATGTTATAGGCCGAATAAAATTAAAACGACAGATATTGAGTTAAGCATTACCGTGACGGACGACAAACCAATTTATCATTCTCAAGACGGTTACCTTTTACTGAACGTGATATAGTAGATAAACAAATAGATGAATGGATACAAAATGGTGTTATTGAACCATGTTCATCTGCTTATGCTAGCCAAGTCCTAGTAGTCCGCAAAAAGACGGCAGTCCACGAGTCTGCATTGATTTTCGAAAATTAAATCGTGTGTTAGTTAAGGATCACTATCCTCTGCCCCTCATTGAGGATATTTTAGATAAACTTCAGGATACTAGAGTTTTCAGTACCATTGATTTACGTAATGGTTTTTCCATGTGCCTGTTAACAAACAGAGTCGCCCATATACCTCCTTTGTAACACAAAATGGTCAATTTCAGTTCCTTAAAATGCCTTTCGGACTCTCTACATGCCCTTCAACGTTTCAACGTTTTATCAATACAGTTTTCGTGACTTAGTTGTTCAAGGAATTGTTCTCCCTTACATGGATGATATAGTTATCCTTGCTAAAAATGAATCTGAGGCTATTGAGAGACTCAAAAAGTTCTTCAAGTGTCCAGTGATTACGGATTGAAATAAATTTTGATAAATGTCAATTTCTGCATAGGAAAATTGAATTTTTAGGCCATATTATTGAAAATAATAAATTTTTTCCTTCCCTTCTAAAACTAAATCAGTTGTCAATTACCCCGAACCAAAAACAACTAAAGAAGTTCAACGTTTTTTAGGTCTCACTGGATATTTTCGTAAATTTATCCCTGCTTATTCTGTATTTGCTAAGCCACTTAGTGATCTTTTACGTAAAGATACTCCTTTCAATTTTGATGTAAAACAAAAAGCTTCCTTTGACGAGTTAAAACGTTTGCTCTGTCAGAAACCTGTCTTAGGTATATATCGACAAAATTGTGAAACCGAAATTTATACTGATGCATCAATCGACGGACTTGCTGCTGTTTTATTACAAAGATTCCCCGATGATAATTCTTTACATCCTATATATTACATGTCTAGAAAAACGTCCGAAACGGAGAGAAAATATACCAGCTACGAACTCGAAGTTTTAGCAATCATAGAAGCTCTCAAAAAATTTAAAGTGTACATTTTAGGAATGCCTTTCAAAATAATTACTGATTGTGATGCATTTACAAAAACTATGAGTAAGAAAGATCTAAACACACGAATCGCGCGTTGGGCCCCTGAATTTACAAGATTATGATTACACCATTTTACATCGCTCTGGTTCACAAATGGCCCATGTCGACGCTTTAAGTAGAATACAGGTTTTAACAAACCAGTGTAATGATTCTATTGTGCATAGGATAAAAGAATCTCAAGAGCTGGACCCACACATTCTTTCCATAAAAGCTCTTCTTCAAAAGGGTCCATATGATAACTACTGTATTAAAAATAATATACTATATAAATTTATTGACGGTGCCGAAGTCCTTGTTATTCCCGACGAGATGCAGCATCACTTTATCAAAAATGCTCACGACAAAGGACATTTTTCAGTTAAAAGAACTCTAGAACATATAAAAAATAAATATTTTATACCCCAACTTCAATCAAAATTGAAAAATATATTTCTAATTGTGTAACATGTATATTGAAAAATAAAAGTCTGGTAAACAAGAAGGATTTCTCCATCCTCTTGTCAAAGATGATATACCACTAAATACATACCATATCGATCATCTTGGTCCTTTAGCAACTTCAAGTAAAAACTACAAATTCATTTTAGCTGTCATTGACTCTTTCACTAAATTTGTTTGGTTATACCCCACAAAAACTACATCTACTTCTGAGGTAATAAAAAATTAGACATTCAAAAAACTACATTTGGAAATCCTCGTTTTCTTATCACTGATCGTGGAACTACTTTCACTTCTGACGAATTCCACACTTATTGTTCGGAACAAAAAATTACACTTCACCATATTACTACAGGTTTGCCACGTGCTAATGGTCAAGTAGAACGCATTAATCGAACAATTATTCCTGTCTTATCTAAGATGTCAGAAGACGATCCCACGAAATGGTTCAAACATGTTCCTTCACTACAAGAAGTCTTAAACTCAACATTCCAACGAAGCATTAACACCACTCCTTTTGAATTACTCTTTGGAACACAAATCAATAACAAGACTGATTTGCGCATTCAACAATTAATCGACGAACAACTACAACTCGAATTTAATGAAAACAGAGAACTCCTACGTAAAGCGGCAAAAACGCAAATACTTAAAGTGCAAAATGAAAACAAAAAGTCTTATAATCTTCGACGAAAATCTCCTTATTTATACAGTGTTAAGGACTTAGTTGCTATTAAAAAAACGCAACAAGGACCTGGACAAAAACTCTGCAATAAATTTATCGGTCCATATAAAATAACACAAGTAAAACCTAACGATACCTACAACGTTGAAAAATGTGGAAATTTTGATGGCCCAACCAAAACAAGTACTTGTGCCGAATACTTGAAACCATGGCCTAACAAATGAATGTTACATTACGAACGCAAACTTTTACTTTAACATTTTTTTTTTTTTTCGACATTATCACCATACTCAAGATTGCTTTGTATTGTTTGTCTTCTTTCCATCTGTATACCTATTTTTTTTATTCTTTATTATTAGTTTTGATTTTCTGATACATCTTTGTCTGTTTTAATAATTGTTTTATTTGTAAGTTTACTTCCTCTAGCTTTTCAGTTTTATTTCATGAAATTTTGAAATACACTGTATTTTACATGCGAGGACGCATGCTTGGTCATGATGGCCGATGTAGGAATGGATGTGCACATATCGTATCCTCCTATATTCATTAATGACGTAATGCCAAGAGAGCGCCACCTATCTGACAAGGCGGTTTGAGGATAACGAGTAAAGCAGACTGGAATAGAACGATTGCGCGGGAGACGACCGAGAGAAGCGACGGCGATGAGACGATGACGAGGGCGCTGGAACGAAACGCCTCGTGTAATCCAACGATCTAATGATGTTTCGATTACTTTTTACTAACTTTTAGCCCTCCCTTGTAAATAATTCCCCTTAATAAATGTATATTTAACTCAATCTGGCCGTTGTCACTCTCTCTCTCTCTCTCTCTCTCTCTCTCTCTCTCTCTCTCTATATATATATATATATATAAGTATATTTTGCCAGAAATTCCAATTTCTTACTTCTTTAGCACTTTTGGTTTCCAGTATTTCTTCACTTTTATTTTATTATAATATATATAACTATATTCAATTCTACGTTTCTGTGCAAAAATAAATTTAAAAAAAACAATAATATCCTTGATTTTTCAGTAGAAAATCGATAATTAAAAATAAAACCCGTCTTGTGGTCAAATTTTTAAATAAAAATAGCAAATGTTTATTTGCTACTACCTAGACTTATCTGTCAATTGCTCAGGTTTAAGACCTTATAAAACAAAAACTCCTTTAAACATTTTTTTAATGTTTGCATATTAGATTCAAAAGCTATACATACAGCTTAATGTTTTCTACCAAAAAACAGTATACAATGAGATAATTTCTTAATTGGAGACATAATTATTAAAATTGGGATTACAAAGACCAAAGAAATAGCTAGAAAATAATATGAACCAAAAAATAGTTTCTGTAACTAATAATTATTCAGTCAAATCTTCGTTTTTTACCATGAAAAAGTATTTCTTTTTACAGTCCATCATTTTTTTGGCTTGTGAGATTTTTTTTTTTTTTTTTTTGCTTTTCCACTAAGTAAAACCAAATAACCGAAAAGCCGCCCTTCGATTCGCATTCAATAAATGCTAATGATGTAAAAACCACTTATCTCTTCAAACGCTTCTAATGCTCTTATACGTTTTCATTAATTAATAGCAATGTACAGCTTATCTAAGATTTTTTTTCTTCATAATCCATTAAACGGTTGAGTAAATCATTAAAAAGAAAACATTTGCATATTTTCTCTAGCGAAAGGACACAGTTTTATTTTCTTATGTTTTTTTTATGTGAAATTGGTCTTGAAATTTATTCATTCATGAACCGTAGTTCAAATTAAACAACTAATTGAAATGTTTGTTGTCAGGATAGATTAATTAATTTATAAATTAGTTAAAGAATTTAAGTAAAATATTCTGCTTAATTATAGACGCATAAAAAACGTTCATAACGCGAATTATTAGTTTTTTTCAAAGGTTACTAACATTATATATAGGTCAGAGTTAAAAAAAAGTTTTTTTTTCCACATACAAGTATAAATCTAATGAGAAATTTATGAGAAACGAGGTTAATTCATTGTTAAGCAATGGAGAGATTTCTACTCTTTATTCATTTGTATTATGTACTCTTTATTCATTTGTATTAAGTATCAAAGTGAATAATGTAATGTATGGCATTCATAAATCCCCAGAAGTTGTGTTTCACAGAACAAAGCCTAGTTTTTATTAGAGCAATGTTTGGTAAACCGTTGCAAGACATAATCGTTTAATACTTGATATAAAAAGTATTTTGTTATATTAGTTATATAAAGTAAAAAAAAAATCGAAAGGAATTTCTTCTACAGGTAGTGATTGCATTTATTAGTACGCAATTGCTGCATCACGTTATTAAAACTTTAAAAAAAAGAATGTCTAACCTAATTTTAAGATTCATAAAGATACAAATGATTTTAGTAGTTTATTGTTGGTAAAGTGTAGAAAGATATAATCTTTTAGAAGAGCAAAATATTTATCATAAAAAAAGTTTTTTGGTTGTATTATATTAGTTAATTATATAAAAAAAAACATTTTTTAAACCAATTTCTTTTACAGGAAGTTCTTATATTTATTAGTGTGCAATTGCTGTATAACGTTGCGAAAATGCTGAAAAAAAGAATTTCTTACCTAATTTTAAAATACAAGAATATAAATATTATTCGAAAATCACTTGTAAATTTTCTTTTCATGTTTGTTTTAATATGAAAGTTATTTAATAAAAAAATACCTTGACTTGTACAGTAGTGTCCAGAATATTTATGGAAATTACGTAATTCTCATTTTGAAAAAGAAAATTTAACTATGTATCAAACGTTAAATTGTCCAAACACTAGTTGTTTTTCTTTTAATTACATCTGTGATTTTATTGTAAACATAGTGAAATAAAAGTGGATAATATTAAATTTCAAAATTCCTTACTTCCGAGCTTTCTTTTCTCTATCTAAGAGGAAAATGAACGAACCACAGCAAATACAAAATTGAAATCCTAAATTTCATGCAAGTCTTTCAACAAATTTTGAAAGTATCGAAAAAAAAAGAAAGTCATATAAAACATTTCTTTTAAATCGGAAAACACAACACTATTGTTTCAAATTCAAAATTCTTTAGAAGAAAATAGACATAATTAGCTTTCAAACTAATCTCTACATCTGTGTGAGTATAAAGTGATGTCGAATTTTGAAAAGGAAAATAGTGGGTTTTTTTTGGTAATATCTGTTGAATATTTAACAGTTTAATTGGAAACTGTTGTAATTGTGTTAGACATCTTTTAAAAAAATATTGATGCTTCCACTTAAATCCGTGTTTTAGATCTCAATATCATGAAATCAATGGAACTGGTTTGAACATTCCCCATGACAATGGTAGGGCAGTTTTAAATTTTGCAAATGCATTTATTTAAAAATTCGTATGCTTACATAAAGATATTTTACTATTTTTGCTTTCATTTTTTTAAAAAAATATTCATCACAAAGATAGATTTTATAATTAGAGAATACTTTGTATACGAATATACACAATAGCTTTGTAAAATATTGCTGCAATGTTTCTGAGCATGTTCATTTAGCCACATTATAAATAAATATATTGTTTCAGTACTTAAGATTTAATATAAATCACCAAATGAAATTTATCGAAGTTGATGTTAAATTATTGATCATATCAATTCAAATTTCTTTTACATCAAATACAAAATAATAAGGAGGGGAGTGATGTTGACACATTTCCATCGGAGCTCCTGATCTCCGAAGAGATCTTACTCTCCTATCAGAACACTTGGGGAATAGCATTGAAATTCTTTACTTGCCCTTGTTAAAATTTAAAGTAATAAGAAATATGTACTGGATTGCTAAAACAGCGGGACCGTCGAGACGACCGAGGACCTTTTACAGTGACTCGATCGACCAATAGCCGAGGTTTTCTCGGACGATGGGCAAGTGAGCTTTTGACTTGTCTTGAGATTGTGAAGTGCAGGGAAGAAATGCAATCTGAGTCGAGAGAGGAACTCTCCCCATTGGTCGGGCTACTCGTCTCCCAATGGGAGAACGAGTCGCTCTGAAGAAAAGAAGGAGTTGGCAGAGAGAAAAAAAATTCACGCGAACGGAATTAAGAATATCTTGAGTTGTTTAAGAAATCATTTAGAATTTGGGAACCTGAGATGTGTGTGAAATCTTAGGTCTTTCGATCGTAACTGTTAATGAGGTGTTGATAAAATATATCATTCCTCTCGTCGCCTTTTGCATTCATAAATGTCTTCCCATTTCCAAGAGGAAAGGGTAATCGAGGAAGAATTTTCTTAACTCGATGATCACGTATTTGAATCCAAAATAATTTCCATTGCTATTATTTTCATTGATTTCATGGGTTTCTTCGGTGGGGGCCGGAGTCCTGGGTTTGTTTATTTTCATTATAAGAGCGGCTGAAAAAGGGAGATCTGGCGGGACCGGTTTGAAGGTTTTACAAAATTCAGTTCTCTTAACGGTACGAAAGAAATATATATATATATATATATATATATATATATATATATATATATATAAAAGAAATATGTAATATTTATCAAGAACAAGAAATAATAGATAAAGAACATAACAAGAAATTACGTAATAAAAATATGAAAGCTGAACATGAAGAACAAAATTATAGAGAAAAAAAAAGAAGTACAAAAAAAAAGAACCTAGCGAGTCAGAAAGCAATTTCGGACTTAGGACCGAATAAGTGGGGTTAAACTAGTTTGAAGGCGCCAACCTTCCCCCTTTGCAACTCGGTAGGAAAACCAAATAAAATAAACAAAGCTTCAGAGAAAGTATAACTCAGAGAGCATGATAAAACCAATCACTACTATTATGTAACAAACTCTCCCAAACTCTTAATGCAGAAAAATCACAAAATAATTATGTAAGAAAAGTAGAAAAATACTAGAACAATTACATAAGAAAAGTATCTTTCAAAAATAATTTAACAAAATTTCTTTTCTCACAAAGCTTTTACGAAGAGAAACAAGCATCTTGCCATTAATGAAAGTCAATTATTCACCAAGTTAAAAATTCGAAAAACATAAACACATATTTTTGAGCTGACTTTTAAACTAGCCAGCAAAGACAAGTATAGAATGACGACAATCAAATATGGTAAAATTTGAATTGGTTGATTGTCAAAAATGTAAATTTGCTAGGCTCTAATTTGGTTGGTTGTCAAAAAATGTGTAAGATGTTTAAGATGTGTGTGGAAAAAATGTAAACTGTGATATGAGTGTTATGATATAATCTTCACAGCAAGACCACTAACATGCTGACTTTGAAAACCTATTGTTGTGTGGTGGATTTGGAATTCGAAGTAGCAAGACGGTTAATGTATTTGTGATGAATATAAGATCTCAAGAAATTAAAAGGGTATTCATGATCTAAACAACATTGAAAAAATTTTTTTTATATTATTGTATTTATCTATTTTGTGGGTAGTTAAGTTATCATTTCTAAATAAAAATTCAAAATGATATTTCTGTAAATTGATATATGAAAATTACTGTTCCATACAGGAATTTTAATTATATGGAACTTAAACGAATCTCTTTTGTCAAAAATGTTACTGACTACATTATTGTTAATAAGATGCAAGTCTAAATCCAAGAATTCCACCCTATTAGAGTTCAAGTTAGTTTTAAGGAGCTTGAGATAATCAGGGTAGAATGTAATATTTGGTTTGTATTCACTATTTTTACCAAAAATTATTGTATCATCTATATAACGATAAATTAAGTAAGAATCATTTATAACATGATCTATTTCAAAAAAATGTAAATATAGGTTCGCTAAACAATTACTAGCTGGACCACCCTGAGTTAATACTTTGATCTGTTTATAAAGATTATGATCAAATATAATGAAATTTTCTTTTAAAATGAGGTTAACAAGAATATCAAATTTTTCTTTTTCATTGAAGTATATAATTCATATTTATCATAAATTAACTGAAGAACCTTAATCATATCGTCAATATCTATAGAATTAAAAAGGTCCTCGAAATCAAAACCATGCATAGAAAAATCAACATATCCTTAGTAACTCTAGCAATCTCTAAGCTATTTTTAATAATTGCCGTGTTTTGTAAATTATCAATTAGATTTTTTGAAGAAGAGATTGCAAGATCTTCCCAGACTTCGTGATATATGTATTGTATCCATTAGTGATACTACGGAATTTTATAGGGCTTTTATGAAATTTTGGTGTTAAAAAAATACTTGGATATTTAATATTATTTAGATGAATATTCAGTCTTTTGTTCAAAGCAAAAAGACGATTATCATCTTCTCTATTATTGTGAATTGATTTTTGAAATGAATTATTATTTAAAATGTGGTTACTTAATATTTTACTGTAAAATATTTACAAATTATGGCATAATTAGCAGAGACTTTATCAACATATGTAATAACGAAGTCATTTTGGATATTTACTATTGATGATTTAAGATCTTTATACATAATTTCATTTTCAACAGTAAAATCTAATTCCCAATTTCTGTTGCCACATAAGATCTAAATTGATTGAATGCTTCAATTGGCATTCCGTATTTAATTGCCATTTTAAGGTAAAATTTATCTAAATCTTTTATGATTTGTTTCATAACATTAGATTTATTTTTTGTGATCATAAGTCTAAAACCGGTACCCTTTTCCATAAAATTTCTTAACAAATCATCTTTCACGATGCTAAGGTCTCCTGTGACAACGTGCTGATGATAATCATCAATATAGTCTCGATATAGATTGCATCTACATGATTCAGAACTTAGAGCTCCGAGATTTGATTATAATTAAATATAAATCTACCAAATTTCTTGTTGTATTTGAAAGCCTTTTTAATAATAATATTTTTAATAGGAAAAAGGATTGATATTTTGAAATATACTTGAAAAATTAATTTTGTTAAAGGATTTATTCATAAATAATAATGTACAATATTCTGTAGAGTAATTTTCACTTGCATCTAATTTAATATTCATTTTTGTACTAAATAGTTATTAAGGTCTCGAATCATATGCATACCATGAGAATCTCGAAATTTATATCTGCTTAAAATATCTGTCATAGTTTTAATTTCAGTTTTATCCAAGCCAAACATAAACGATTTATTTAAGCCTGTGTTGTAGTTATCATCAAATTTAGCAGCTAATTCTAACATAGAATTCTTGAGGGTTGACATGTCTCTAGTAACTCTTTTTCTGCGTTTAGCTTTTGAAATTCTCGCTAAACGAATATTATTACTATTATCAATAAATTTATTAAAATTCGGAAGATATAATGAATTCTCGGATTTTTGTTTAAAAAGTTAATAAGGCACTTTCACCTTTCCATATAACATTCAAACCATAAGGATAATATGATCTAAATGAATCTATAAAAAAAGATTTCGAACCATAATCTTTGTTTAATATTTGGCACTATTCTAAGTATACGTACAGTTATGTTATTGAATCCATGTTTATGAAAAGTGTCCTATATCAATCTTAGCCTGGTTTTTGTTGCAATCAAATTTCCTTGTATCAGACCTATGCTGGTTCAATCTAATATTGATAGTGTTAGAGGTCTGACCTATGTAAGCAAATTTACATATGTTGCATGTCATTTTGTAAACACAGTTAAAAGTCTTACAAAATATATAACCTGCATCCATATCCAACTTTTCTCCACTCATCATGCCACACGCCTTGCATCTTTTATCAGTGCAAGATCTAAATTTTAGTTTTAAAGCATGAATATCTCTGAAAAACCGAGTTTCTAATATGTTACCAAAATCATTATCTCTTTGATTTTCATCTATACTATCGGAAAAATGAATATTTCGTTTTGTTGTACGAGATAAATTCTTGTATTTAGAGTACCAAAAATTCGAGTTTTAAAAAATCTAAAACGACAATGTTTAGATACAGAAGGAAAGCAAAAAAAAAAAAAAATTCTGATTATGAAAACAATTCACACATTTTTTTTTGTATTATTTAAAAAATTTATAGTTTTTTTATATGCCAACTCAGAACCTTTGTGCCCATCACCACAACTAACTAAAGCCATACCCAAATATATACAAATTTCTACATAAGGTCTCATAAAATGGGCTCTTGCGCCAAAAACACTACATTCATTCACTCATAAAATGGTAAATGGATGACGATGGTACAGATACCATTATACTGAACCACCGAGCAATGTCATACCCTGGTATAACAAATTGCCAGTCGCTTAAAACTTGTTATTTTTCAAATTCATAGTTATTTTAAATGTTAAAGGTATAATGAAAGGACCCAAATAAAATATCACTAGAAAAGTTTTTACAATCACATTAATATAAAGTGAAATAATGAGCAATAATTCTAAAAATCTAATCCACTCATAGATAACATATCCACAATTACTTTATAGGCACAAAATCAGAAGTTGGCATAATATTTTTATATAAACAAGAACACACAAGGAAAAAGAACAAAGCCAAATAAAACTTAATAAAAAAAACATTCATAGACGAGATTTTGAATCTAATGGCGATTTCAAAATTCGCTATAAGCAAACATACTCTATATTGACTACATCCATATCTGAACAATCTCATTAGTAAATAGATTTATACATAGATAGGCTCAAAGCAGCCAAATGAATGCATAAAATATATATAAAAGAAATATGTAATATTTATCAAGAACAAGAAATAATAGATAAAGAACATAACAAGAAATTACGTAATAAAAATATGAAAAGCTGAACATGAAGAACAAAATTATAGAGAAAAAAGAAGTACAAAAAAGAAGAACCTAGCGAGTCAGAAAGCAATTTCGGACTTAGGACCGAATAAGTGGGGTTAAACTAGTTTGAAGGCGCCAACCTTCCCCCTTTGCAACTCGGTAGGAAAACCAAATAAAATAAACAAAGCTTCAGAGAAAGTATAACTCAGAGAGCATGATAAAACCAATCACTACTATTATGTAACAAACTCTCCCAAACTCTTAATGCAGAAAAATCACAAAATAATTATGTAAGAAAAGTAGAAAAATACTAGAACAATTACATAAGAAAAGTATCTTTCAAAAAATAATTTAACAAAATTTCTTTACTCACAAAGCTTTTACGAAGAGAAACAAGCATCTTGCCATTAATGAAAGTCAATTATTCACCAAGTTAAAAAATTCGAAAAAACATAAACACATATTTTGAGCTGACTTTTAAACTAGCCAGCAAAGACAAGTATAGAATGACGTCAATCAAATATGGTAAAATTTGAATTGGTTGATTGTCAAAAATGTAAATTTGCTAGGCTCTAATTTGGTTGGTTGTCAAAAATATGTAAGATGTTTAAGATGTGTGTGGAAAAAAATGTAAACTGTGATATGAGTGTTATGATATAATCTTCACAGCAAGACCACTAACATGCTGACTTTGAAAACCTATTGTTGTGTGGTGGATTTGGAATTCGAAGTAGCAAGACGGTTAATGTATTTGTGATGAATATAAGATCTCAAGAAATTAAAAGGGTATTCATGATCTAAACAACATTGAAAAATTTTTTTATATTATTGTATTTATCTATTTTGTGGGTAGTTAAGTTATCATTTCTAAATAAAAATTCAAAATGATATTTCTGTAAATTGATATATGAAAATTAATGTTCCATACATGAATTTTAATTATATGGAACTTAAACGAATCTCTTTTGTCAAAAATGTTACTGACTACATTATTGTTAATAAGATGCAAGTCTAAATCCAAGAATTCCACCCTATTAGAGTTGAAGTTAGTTTTAAGGAGCTTGAGATAATCAGGGTAGAATGTAATATTTGGTTTGTATTCACTATTTTTACCAAAAATTATTATATCATCTATATAACGATAAATTAAGTAAGAATCATTTATAACATGATCTATTTCAAAAAATGTAAATATAGGTTCGCTAAACAATTACTAGCTGGACCACCCTGAGGTAATCCTTTGATCTGTTTATAAAGATTATGATCAAATATAATGAAATTTTCTTTAAAATGAGGTTAACAAGAATATCAAATTTTTCTTTTTTTCATTGAAGTATATAATTCATATTTATCATAAATTAACTGAAGAACCTTAATCATATCGTCAATATCTATAGAATTAAAAAGGTCCTCGAAATCAAAACCATGCATAGAAAAAATCAACATATCCTTAGTAACTCTAGCAATCTCTAAGCTATTTTTAATAATTGCCGTGTTTTGTAAATTATCAATTAGATTTTGAAGAAGAGATTGCAAGATCTTCCCAGACTTCGTGATATATGTATTGTATCCATTAGTGATACTACGGAATTTTATAGGGCTTTTATGAAATTTTGGTGTTAAAAAATACTTGGATATTTAATATTATTTAGATGAATATTCAGTCTTTTGTTCAAAGCAAAAAGACGATTATCATCTTCTCTATTATTGTGAATTGATTTTTGAAATGAATTATTATTTAAAATGTGGTTACTTAATATTTTACTGTAAAAATATTTACAAATTATGGCATAATTAGCAGAGACTTTATCAACATATGTAATAACGAAGTCATTTTGGATATTTACTATTGATGATTTAAGATCTTTATACATAATTTCATTTTCAACAGTAAAATCTAATTCCCGAATTTCTGTTGCCACATAAGATCTAAATTGATTGAATGCTTCAATTGGCATTCCGTATTTAATTGCCATTTTAAGGTAAAATTTATCTAAATCTTTTATGATTTGTTTCATAACATTAGATTTATTTTTTGTGATCATAAGTCTAAAACCGGTACCCTTTTCCATAAAATTTCTTAACAAATCATCTTTCACGATGCTAAGGTCTCCTGTGACAACGTGCTGATGATAATCATCAATATAGTCTCGATATAGATTGCATCTACATGATTCAGAACTTAGGAGCTCCGAGATTTGATTATAATTAAATATAAATCTACCAAATTTCTTGTTGTATTTGAAAGCCTTTTTAATAATAATATTTTTAATAGGAAAAAAGGATTGATATTTTGAAATATACTTGAAAAATTAATTTTGTTAAAGGATTTATTCATAAATAATAATGTACAATATTCTGTAGAGTAATTTTCACTTGCATCTAATTTAATATTCATTTTTTGTACTAAATAGTTATTAAGGTCTCGAATCATATGCATACCATGAGAATCTCGAAATGTATATCTGCTTAAAATATCTGTCATAGTTTTAATTTCAGTTTTATTCAAGCCAAACATAAACGATTTAATTAAGCCTGTGTTGTATTTATCATCAAATTTAGCAGCTAATTCTAATTCTATATATATATATATATATATATATATATATATATATATATATATATATATAAATCTTAATTAGGATTCAAATAGTTATAACCTTAAATTTTTATTTATTTATTTGTATATTTTAATAATTTTTCAATTTGTCTATTTTGATGTAATCTTTTTTTTTCCCTGTGAAATTACATGGTAACAAAACTTGATATAACTGTACCGCATGGATAATACTTTAGATAGTATACAACACATATCTGATTTCTAACCAGTAAGTACGGATTGCACCACATTTGTTATCCTTTTCATTGTAGTACTAATCCTTCTATGCATAATCATATCAAAGATAAGTTACCTTGAAAGATATAGTGAGTAAGCCGTAAGGTAATATTTTCTTGCATTCCCATCACTTTATTAAATGTTTAGCTATTCCATTGAACAAAAAGGTAGTATATTAAAACGATGATCATTTTCTCACTATTAAAAAGTAAAACGTGAGTTTCTATATTCCACGAAATAGAGTTGGACAAACTACACTATTGATGACACAGAACGACCTTTTTATATTGGTACTAAACTTGTAACGAGTACTACTAGGGTTCTACTGATCCTCTAGAGGAACATATTCCTTAACTCTGATTTTAGTTTAAAAACGGCTTTACGAAGAGATGACTTGATTTTATGCATATGTAACTAAAATTTAAGTGTCTGTCGTCCAATATGTGAAGTTAATGTTTAATCGTTGATAGTTAAGAAGACTTAGTACCCCCAAAATCACAAACCTATCGTTTTTTTATTTTCATTTAATCTTATTCTTTGCATTATTATCTTTCGATTGATATATCACTTGTGCATGTCGGAAAGTTAGAAGTTGAATAAAACTTATTTGAAAACAAATTAGGCAATTCAGCCACACCCCCTTTAAAGAAAAAAAAAGCTAAAAAATGCGCTATGATAAAAAAATCTATTTTATAAATAGAAATAATAACTATAAAAAAGAATGTGTAGTATTAAAAGCAGAATATTTCCGAGGAAATACAATAATGTAATTTTTCTTCCTTGTGAAATGTGTGCATGTAAAATTTTTAAATTAAGGCATTTTATATTAATAATTTTATAATTTCAGTTCTTCCTGATATATTTTTCATACAAATGTAATACTTTAATATTATAAGAAGAAAAACAGCTAAAATTTCTTTCGTGACAGAAAAAAAATTAAGTTTTTCTTGAGTTTTCTTGTGCAATTAGTACTCTCTAAAAGTTGATCATTTATAAAAATGTGTGGGTTGAAAACATATGAAAATGCAATTATTTTAAAGAAAACGTATAAGTAATACCTTAAAGTAGTATTTTATAAGTTTAATTAAGCTTATAATAATTATTTTTTTAGAATTATAAACTTTAAACATGCTTTTCTCAGTTTGTGTTTTCGAAAACTTAGTGCATTCAAAATGCTACTCCTTCGACAATTATTTACCAATCACTTCCATTTTTTTTGCGTGTTGAAAATAAAGCATGTAATAAAATTAGAGATCCGTTTTGCTATAAACTGAATACATTTAAAAAAAAAAAAATAAAATGTAAGACATGTTGGCGTTTTCGTTGATTTTTAGCCTGTATATCAACATTTTATTTTTTTCTCGAAAACGAATGAAGTTATTCTAAAATCGATCCCTAAAGTTGTTTATAGATCATCCATAAAAGTATTATAAAAAAAAATCCAGGTCAAAAAATTAATTTTTACAAAAGGAAGTAAAATTTTAAAATTTTCCCAATTTTCTTCAAAAATTAAACTTTTTAAAATTGTGTGAATAATATATGAAAATTTTCATCTGGTAACATTTTCTTGAATAGAAACATTGTATAAAATACTAAAATATAATTTTTAAATACCTAAATAAAGAAGTTTGCTCAAAGGGTGCCAAGTCCCCTTAAGCATGAAATACAAAATTTAGAAAAGGTGAACAGCGACTGGGTAATCACGTGTCTTAAGATTAATAGCCGGTGCAGAAGCCTCCAGGAAATGGAGAAGTAAACAACATTGGATCTGAACGAGCTATTAGGATTCGAGAAGGATCATAACAAGAAGCTTCAACTCCAGATAAATGAATTTCAAAAGTCTTACATATCCGGTTAGGGGTTAAGATTTCAGATTGCTCCCAGAGTTAAGCTATAAATTTGTATATTTCATAAATTATTAAAGCTAGAATAAAATTAGCTATTTTTAATATCATGTCTGCTTTCTCTCCGAACCCTCTTACACAAGGGGGAGACAAACTGTATTCAAGTATTTACATATAAAACCAAAATTTTTAATTTCCAAGTGACTGTGTTCAATGAAATAAACAACTATTACTAAATCATCCCATATAAGAATCATTCTAAAATATAAACCTATTAAATTTAATGATGTTATCTTAAAAGTCTAATCCTGTATCATGTCTATGATAAAAAGGTTTTGCCATATATCATTGAGAATGAAATAGGTTTCCTGTATATCATTGTGAATAAAAAGGGTTTGCTATATATCATTTTAGTGACTAGATCCATATATTTAAACGTTGTTATTTTTTCGAGTTTCATATCTTCAGAAATGAGTTTGTTTATTCGGTAGGTTCTTATTTTATTTTTTCTTAAAGGAGTCCAATGATTTTTGTAATATTACTTCATTCATGAGCTATGTAATTAACAAATATGGTGGGGAATAGGGCACTTGATTTAAAATGTGTCCCATGATTGGCATATTTCTTTAAAAAATATATGCATAAGATCAAAATATGTTCAGCGTGCATACAATCATGATCCATCCATTAAAGAGATAAACAATTAAATCAAAAAAGGATTATGACCATACTAAATATGAATAATAAAAACAGATTAAAATTGTGAGCACTTATTGTATTATTACTTTCTAAAATATTTATCCCTTTAAGAAATTATGATAATTTTGCAATAATTTGATCAAAATGAAAATTAGTTAATGTATGTTTCATAATGGAAAATGTATAGAAAAAAAATCTTACAAAAAAATGGCAAGTTCCATTCTTCAAATTATGTCTCACAAATACTTAACAGTAATAAAAATTATAATTTTATTTAAAATTCAATACACCATTGCAGCAGAAAAACAAAAAGTTTGTAAAAGTTACTTGTTAACAAAACAGAATTACCTGGGATATGGAAGGGGAAAAAATTAAGGTTTTTGTTGATGTTAAGAAAAAACATTTTTGATCAAAAATAATGGTAAAAATAACGGTAAGTAATTCTTAATCCATTCAGTCATAAAATAATATTTTTTATAATATACCCATTTAAATGATAGCAAAATTTTTTTACTCAATTAATGACTGACATAGTAAAAATAATCATTCATACTATAAAAATAAAAACCTGATAATTATCTTTTTATTGTTAATCGGCATGTTCCACAAGAGATGACTGCAACACATTATGTTGCGTTCATTGGAGCTCTTTAAAACACTCAGAATAAGAAGAGGACTTTACATTCTGTCAACTTGTTCCTCCTTGGGTTAACGAACGAATTTGGTCATAATTTCATATGAATTCCGATCATGTCTATGGTAGGAGGATAACGATGAATGCGTTCGAGATCTATTGTAAGAATGCACCCAGTGGTCTACATCTAGCTGAAGTTCTGCCAAAGTGGTGTAAATTTTATTTCTGAAGATAATATTGTAGCATTCATCTTACATAGTTATGTGGAACCTTTCACATATGTCATTAGTTTGTGGAGAATGAGCTTTCATTATGCCTCATACCAATTCTAAACCAGGCTCTGTGATTTGAGACGGATTCATGTTTCGGCAGAGATTACCCATTCTGTCCATTACTGATAGTTTCAAACAATAATAGTGCGTTACATTAGTGGATTTGCCTCGTACACAGCCATTTGTGCAGGGAAATCCCGACCGCATATTGCGCGACCAAATTTCAATAGCCTAAATGGATTTACCATCTTTAAGGCTGCTGGCACTCTCAACCAGTCTCTTTCCTGTCGAGCCTGGGGAGTTACTTATCGAAAAATGTATAGACTGGTCACCACAGGTGCATTTCCTAGAAGAAATGAATCTCCAATAAATTCGGTTTGATAAAGAACGCCTCAGGATATCATTAAGGCTCTTTTGGCCATATGTACGAGAGCTGGAATTTAACGTGGAGCAAATTTTCGAACAGATAAAATGCCTCACTTGTTATGAAAATTTGTGTCATTGTAACTCATGCTTTTTTTTATAATAATATGTTTCTTAAATTTCAAAGTATTTCATACATAATTAGTTTTTCCTTTCAACATATAAAGGGATAACTCATTTTGCATTACGGTATAGATGAAAAAATGAGAAGTACATTTTATGAAAGAAAAAAATATTTCAACTCGTTTAAAACTGAGTAGTGTGATAAAATAAGCGATTCTCTACAGGATAGCGTTGTCAGAATGTAATATTAATGTTAGAGTAATTTTATACCTGAAAAAAATATTCCGAATATGGGTCCTATTATTTAACACACACACACACACATTAGCCGAAGACCACCTTAATGAAACTTCATTTAGAATTTGCCTAGTCACTCAAAGGCTTGTAGAGCTTCTATGTGGCTCACATAAAATGATGAATAAAAAGTTCTCAAGTATATATTTTGTGCGTGTCTGGTTATTTGTATATCCCTGTTACTTTCTCATAGCAATGGACATGCTTTAATGGTGTTGCAATTTCCTTTTGGAAGAATGCACTTAAGGCAAACTTTAATCGAGTATCAATTTTAAAAGGATATTCTAACATACACATTCTATGCATTTAATAAAAACAAATAAAATGTTTTTAATTTTATTTTAAAAACTTTATTGTGAATATGATAAGACACTTCATAACAAAAAACTATTGTTATTAATTTTTGAAATGCTACAAGACAACGAATTGTCAGTGTAATAATATTAGGGTTATATAATTTTTTGATGAATACATTTTGCAGCCTAAGAAAACTTTTATATTAATTTTTTAATAAATATACGATTTATAATTTTTCTCCAATTTCATTAATTTGTAAATTTTCAAGATGCAGATCATTCAATTTTTTTAAAAAAATTAAAGAACTTTAAAAGAGAGAGAAAAAAATTAAATATTTTTATAAAGTGAATATTTTTATCTTTTTTAAAAAAAATTATATTTTAATTATAAGTAGGAGAAATTTAAAATTCATCATCATGCTTCGTTTATAGTACTTAATTGATTTCCACTTCCTAAAGAAGTAATTTTAAAATCAAATATCCATTTAGCTGAAGAAGAATCGTTTCACTCGCAATCCTTTTTTCATACTTATTTCTACAAAACGTCTTAAAATTAAAATAAATTAATTAAAAATCTATTACTTCTATCAGCGCCATCTTTTACATATTCCATTAGTATGATCTAAGTACACTGCATTCAACTTCATCTTTCTCGTATTCATTATTCAAAATGTAATAAATATAACAGTGTTTAATTTATTATCTGGCTCTAATGTGATTCACAATAAAAAACTCAGACTGAAGTACCTGAATTCCTTTATCAAATTGTTTTCATTTCAACAGTTTTGAATTCAGGAAATACTTAAGAATCCAGGCAATATTTTATTTTATTTTGTTCTATTCCTTTACGCTTTTATTAAAGGGTCACAGATGAAAAAAAATCCCACAGTACAATACTGCCCTTTGCAGCTGTTGGATAAATTATTTTTCCACTGAATAAACTGATTAAAATAATAAACAAATAGAATACTTTGCGTAATCTCTTTCCAAGGGCAAACAAATAAATATTTTATTTATTTATTATATTGAAATACACATTTTTCCAATCATTTAGATACTATATTATAACATTGAATAATACAGTTATTTTAGTTTTTGAAATAAAAATCAATAAATTGTATAAAAATCTAAAATATTTATATGCAATTCAATTTTTGAAATTACAGCATTTTAGATTTTTGCTAAAAACATTTTTTTAAAGAAATAATAATGTTTTAAATAAATCCTTCTACAATAAGTGTATAAATATTTTGTGAAAATAAAAGTACTTTCACGAAATTAAATTTCCAGTTGTAAATATTGAAATTTACACTCTATAACAAAAAAAACAGCACACCAAGAAGGAGTTGCTCAACTGTAATGAAATTTCGTATGCAAAGACATTTGTACCGGACACGCAAATGATTCTGGTTTGGTGTCCAATGAATTAACATCGGTAGCTACAGTGCATTGTAACTGCTCACTCAGAAAGGTGTCTATAAGAAGCGATTCTCAATATGATAGTCAAAATTTCTGTTGCATTGTATTTTAGGTTACCTTGCATTGACTGAAAAAATGCCTCGCCACAGGATTGTAGCTCCTTACGAGCAACTATTAGAGTTTGAAAGAGGTCGTTTAATTGGATTGAAAGAGGCAGGCTGGGAAAATCGGAGAGTCACTCGTCATATGGGTCGAATCGATGCAACCATTAGAAGATGCAAGCAAGAATGGGTGGACATTGACAGATTTCAGCGTAATGATGGTACCAGCTATCCTAGGGCCACGGTATATTGGGAGAGTATATTGATTGACAAATCAGCTGTCACAATGCCTGATTCATCGTTATCAATCATAAGACGTACGACCCACACATGACGTACGACCCGTGTCCACCATGATCATACATAGACCTCTGATAGAGCAAAGTTTACACTTGTACCGACCATTACACCACCTGCCACTTACGCCTACACACTGCCGAGCCAGATTACAGTGATGCTTGGCTCGATCAGATTGGAATCATGCTGACTGGGGACGTATGGTGTTTAGCGACGAGTTCCGCTTCCAACTGTGTAAGGACAATCATCGAAGACGTGTCTGGAGACGCCCAGAGCAGCGTGCCGATTCTGCTTTCGCTATTGTACGACACACAAGCCCTCAACCAGGAGTTATGATCTGAGTTGCCATTTCTTTTGACAGTCGAACCTCTTTGGTCGTCATTAGAGGCACACTTACAGCAAAACGGTACGTCGTCGACTTTCTGAGAACTGTTTCGCTACCGTTCCTTTTATAGTACCCTGACCTTTTTTTTCGGCAAGATAATGCCAAAACTCATTCTAGACGCGTTGCTGTAAACTGTCGTACAGGTAAACGCTTTCTGAATAGAATTCAAAGAGCTTTTTTTATCTTATACATTATAATTTATTTTACAGTGTTTGCCGTGATGTGCAAAAAATGCCTAATTTTAACCTAAAATTGTAAATTTTCTTACAAAAATCTATTGAAATTTTTTTTGTCATTTTTATAAGTTTTCAGTTATAATCAAACAAAAAATTAGTTTAAAAATGGACTTTCAGCATTATTTCAAAAAAATGTCCCCCCAACTAGTCAGGCACCTTAAAAGAAAATTGAATTAACTTTTTGAATATTTCAAAAGGCATTGTTCACTTTCCACTTTCTGCGATGGAGAAATTAAGCAAATATTAATTTATGAACGCATCACATAGGTCTAATTTTACCTTATTTTTTCATTTAAATTAAACATGTTTTTGAATGTAGTTCCTTTAACACAAAATATTGTATTAACTGGTTATTTATACATGGCACACAAAACAAAATGCGATTTTATTTACCAATACTTATTTGTGATTGAAAATCAATTGGCAAATATATCAACGAAGCCCATAATCTAAGCATTAGTGTAAAATATAAATTAAGAACCATCAATTAAACTTTTCCGTAACCAACAAAAAGCTTTCTAATTGCTGAATATACCATTCGAACTTCTGTTCCAGTAAGCAAGTAAAGGTTTCTATACAAGATACTTCTGGGATTTCACTTATCTTTTACTTGCCGCGACTTCCTGTTTCTCTCATTGGTGTTTCGTTCTGAGACGGTTAACGAGTTGCAATCCTCCGCTGGGATTGTCTGCAGTTGCTTCGTGCCCATTCATTAAATCCCCTTGTCTCATAAGATACAAGAATGATAAGATACAATATTTGAAATAATGTTACTATTGTCTATAGCTAAAGGCAAATTTATTATACTGGAACACTTAATTGAAATTGTTTGATTCTAAATATATTATTAAATAACCAACTGTTTCTTCCAAAATGTCGTCTTTGTTTATTGTGATAAATATGGGGATTAAATAGTGAAGACACAAGCCTAGAAATCATCGGAGTATTACGAAGTGTCTTATGTCAGTAGAGTATTGCACCATTGTAAATTAAAATCCCATTTTTTATTCTATTTTTTTCTTAATACTTAAATTATAAATTACAACAAATAGTATTTACTGAACGTAGATTACTATTTTTTTATGTTATGAAGTGTATATTGCACTTCCTTTCTATGTATGAGTTGGAAACTACATGCATTAATATTCATAACAATTGCACTTTCCCCCCATTATAATAGTTACCACGCAGTAAGCTCAACTCTAACCATTATGATTGCTCTCAAAATCTAAAAACTGAATAAAAGAACCAAATCGGAAATTCATTATGTTAGATTCTAATTTATGGAAATCAACTAAATAAATCAAATTTCAAAATGTTTTAACTTATCTTGTTCGTTCTATATAACATTTAATCTAGAATATTTTAAAATTATAATCAAATAAGTATATAAGTGATAATATTAACCTTTTAACTACCGATTAAAAGTAATGCAATTCGCACCCCAGGGGTAGCGTTTTTCACACAGCGCATGTTTTTACTGTATTGAATGTGAAAGGAAAGGCCCAAACAACCATTTGTTTTTTTTCTGAAATAAGTAAGTCCTTCGCAAACATTGTCAATGGCATTTATTTGCATTGCAAAGCCTTCAGTTTATTTTCATTAATAGCAGCTCAAGCCTAAGTATCATAATTTTGATGGACGGATATATACGTTCAGGTTCTTAAAAGTTTTTAGGATTATGAATGCGTGTTAAGCTTGTGGCACTTAAAATATCCATTATGGGGCTATTAAGGGCTAAAAATACTAAAAATACACGCATGGAGATTTTAAAAGAGAGCTTCATAATAATTAAATACATTGTGTATGCTACCTGGAATAATTCGGGAAAAGACGCCACAGTTAAGGATTTTTTAATTAGTACATTGAGCACTGTAATGACAAGCCCATGCAAAAATACATCTTGTTTTTCAATAGTTAAATGGTTATGAATGCAAGTAAATTATTTTCTTACAATGAAAATAAATAAGAAATTTAATGTTAAAGAAAATCTTTAATTGTGGCATATTCGCCAAATACAGAGTGTTTTTTTTTCAGGTATAGAAGTTTAAGTTGGCATTACTATCCAAGATGGCGACCAATTTAATAGCTGCCAAGTGATTTATTCTCAGTTTTTGGTTTGGCAATTCATCAAAACGATCATCAAGCAAGGCGTAGATTTGTCCAATGGGCCCAAAACGAGATTGCCGTTGTTCCCGATTTTCATAAGCGAATTTTGTTTCACGATGAAGCGCACTTCTGGTTGAATGGCTACGTCAACAAACAAAACTGCCGCATTTGGAGTGACGCTAATCCACAAGTGTATGTCGAAACACCGTTACATCCATAAAAAACTGACTGTTTGGTGCGCTTTATGGGCTGGTGGAATCCTTCTTCAAAAACGATGAAGCCCACAACGTTACAGTCAATGGTGATCGGTATAGAGCCATGATTACCAACTTTTTCATTCCTGAATTCAACAATCATGATGTCCAGGAGCTGTTGTTCCAACAAGACGGTGTAACATGTCACACAGCTCGTGCCACAATCGATTTATTGAAAGACACATTTGGTGACCGCCTAATTTCACGTTTTGGACCTGTGAATTGGCCTCCAAGATCTTGTGATTTAACACCGCTAGACTATTTTCTGTGAAGCTATGTAAAGACATTGGTCTTTGCGGATTAGCCACAAACGCTTGACCATTTGGAAGACAACATTCGCCGTGTTATTGCCGATATACGGCCACAAATGTTGGAAAAAGTCATCGAAAATTGGACGTCCAGATTAGACTACATCCGAGCCAGCCGTGACAGTCTTATGCCAGATATCATATTTAAAATGTAATGCCACAAGCTTATCTTTCGAATAAAAAAAAATTCATGTCAATCGAATAATTTATCGTTGTTTTATTGCAATTTAAAGTTCTATACTTCTAAAAAAACACCCTTTATAGGAGGAAGATACCACCAGTCATGGAGTAAGATGATAGAACACCACAGTAAATAAAAAAGTTAGACAAATATTACCAAATTAAATATGGAGTAACAGTAATTATAGAAAAACAAAAAAAAATTAATCCATTTAAAATAAGATTGTTACAATCGAATTTTGCTGCAGAACGGTCTACAGCAGACTGAAGTAGTAGTCGACTTCAGCCTTGTACATCCTCGTCCTATGGAGAACACTTGTACCTGTGTCATTCTCATAGCTTAATTATTAATTGTAGTTACATATTATATAATAATATACAGTGTTATAAAATGAATAAAGAAATATAAAGTTCATTTCATTTATCTCTGAACGAGGTGTGTCATCTTTTCCCGAGTATAAAGGACAGAGGCCACACACGCTTATTTCCTTATTGCTGCAGTGCTATGGCCATTTCTACATGCATCATATGTGTAACAAAAGGCGTAACTCGCTTACATTGCTAATATCTTATTAAAAATAACAAGTACGTTTATATAATTTAAATATGAGGAACAGAATATTACAAAAGTTGTACTCGCCACTTTAAATGTTTAAAAGATCAAAAAATAAGACCAATTAAAGACAATTAGTTCAGATAAATTTACAAACCACACTCAATGTCGGACCAGTCTTCACACAAGTGGCTCAAAATTCCCATCTATCGACGCATAAATGTACTTTTAGCAAACTGGCATTTTCTCCAAATTACCTTATATCTTCATCAAATCATGTTTTATTAATTTACACATAGTTAACTTTAATCAATAAAGCAAAAACGAGATAATAAAATACATACTTTGATGAAAAAATGTTTTTATAATATATATATAGCATAAAATAGAGGGATTTATTTGAATTATTTTAGACTAGAAAGACTGAAACTTAGTATATACCTATATTGCCCAAAATGACAGCATTGTGAAAGAATGAATAATGCGCAAACAAATTTGGTTAAAATTAATTTTTATTATTTGTAATATCATTTATACAGTCATATAACAAGTTATTAGTAAATATTAACATTAGAAGAAAAGTACATTATTCGGGGAAAAAATGTAGTCTATAAAAAATCTATGAAATTGTGACATTATATACACCATTGTTTTTCTAATTGAAATTAAAAGCAATCAAAATTACTTCCTTGGGGTATCTAGTGTTAATATATCGTCCTATATTATTTCATTCTTTAAGAATATGCTCTAAATTCAATTACATACCTCAAAACAATATTAAATAACATACAAAATAATCCTTGATAATGATTTCCTTAAAAAATTTGCATTCACTAAGAAAATAGTTATACAAATTAATGCATGTGTTTGCTTTATGAAAAAAGGGATTCAACTTTTTATCTCTCCTTATCAGATATTTAAATGCTCATAGCTCCGTATTTTCGAAGTATCTACATACTCTGTAATTTTTTGCCAGAAACGAATGATTTTACATGTTTTTATTTTATAAGACAGCACTTTTCAAACTGTAGGGTGCGCTAGGGGGTGCGAGCATATTGAAAATTTCGAAAACAAAATATAATTTTGAAAATTTATTAATATTTTGAAAGTAAGTAAATCAAACAAATTACTTTCTGTCATAATGAAGAAAAAAATATTTTACACTGATATAATACATTTATAAATGCTTCAGTATTGCACAATGGACTTTATGATTATCTTAACAATACTAAGTTAAGAAACAAGTTTAATAATTACCAGTGTCCATACCGGTTGGTCATATATAAAATTATATACAAAAATCAACACTTATTTGGAACATTTATACGAATTATAATTGATCCCTTAACTGCAGATTAAAAGTTACGCCACCGTTTTGCACGTATGCACGCATATGAGGTGTATTTCGGGGGAAGAAGAAACGGAAAATAAGGAAATCCACTGAAGAAAATAAAACCTTCTCAAACACTGTTAAGGTTCTTTTATTGCATTCTAAAGTCTTTGGAATAATTTTATGGATACAAGTGAACATATTTCGGAAAGACGTATGCATACATCCCGTTATTTTACGGGATGAGTGAGACTTTTATATACGCCGGTGGCAAAGAGGTTAAAGTCATTTTGTAGCTTTAGCATTAAAGTATCTTATTATCAAATTCAATACATCGTTATTGTATGGAGGAAATGATTGGTGACGGACTTAGTAGTTATGAACCTCAGAGAAGGGAGGAGGTTGAAACCTGATATAACTCTCCATTTTTAAACTCTCCATTTTTCTCCAGTTTCCATAGCCCTCCACCTCTATACACAAAAATAATGCATTGCATACAACAAGGGTATCAAACTCAAAGCCTGACTTGGGCCAAATAAACACGGTTTAACTTCAGGTGGACCGCAAAGAAAATCAAAATTCATCGAAACGCAGGTTTATTTTGAATAATACATTTAAAAACATATATAAAAGAACAAGAAAATTTAATACGTACATCCTGAGACTTGACAACTTTTCTGCAAATATCTTTCCTATTTAAGGAGGTATGTTGATATTTTATTGTGGGCCAATATACTGACCGGGGCGCAAAAATGCTAGTTGTGGTCCGCATTCAGCTCGCAAGTTTGATACCCCTGTCATACAATAATAATGTACTATGACGCTAAATCTACAAAACAACCTTGGTTATAACTTGTATAAATTATCAAGATAAATAATATACAGTTTGCCTATGTTACTTTTAAGTAATATATACTTTATTTTTAAGTAATAGGATAAGTATTATGTTACCTTGGTTTTCAAATCATTAAATTAGAGCAGATTGCAAATTAATTTTAATTAAAGTGGATACCAAGTACACACAGGTACAAGAAGAAATTCTTCAAGATTTCACGTAAAGTACCGAAATCAAAAGCATATTTAGTAATAAATAACTCTTTGAATTTTGGGCCGAGATGGATGATGAACTTTCTGCACTGCTAACAAAAATATTTCGTTAACTATTACTATTTACGACTCTAGTACTTATTAAACGTGTTCTTAATTTAGTATTGATAAAATTAATTATCAAATACATTGTGCAGTTCTGATACATTTATAAATACATTATATTTGCGTAAATGTGTATTTTTTTTATTACGTCAGATTTTACCTTTTTTTGAAGCTTCCTTTCAGTGAACTAATAATTTTTTAAACAACATTTTATTTCAGACTTTTCAAAATGCTCGCGCCCCACGTGTAGTAATATAACGCCTCCTTAAAGAGGCGCGAGCCACTGTTTTAGAACCGCGGTCGTGAGGCAGTGCTTCTCAAACGTTCAATATTTGTGACCCAATATTCAACCATAACTTTCAACACGCCCCCTGCAATGCAATAGCAATGTATTGAATTCAATAATACTATACTTTGATGCTAAAGCTACAAAAAACAACTTAAACCTCTTAAGTGCACCGGCGCATATGGACGTCTCACTCAGCTAAAGCGTTATTTTCCCCAGCCGTACATATACGTCTGTTCGAAGTACGATCTTTCTGTGCACTGCTATCCATAAAATTATTCAGAATGCTTTTGAATGCAGTAAAAGAACCTTGATTGTGTTTGAGAGAGATGTACTTATTTCAGAGGATTTTTCTTATCCATTCTGTTTCTCCCCTCCCCCCGTATATCACATACGTACGCCAATGTGGAAAACTGCAGCATTAAGGAGCGTATCGCGTATCTTTTTATCGGCAGTGAAATGATTAATTTTAAGCAATACAAATTATCAAAATTAGTATTAATTTTTGCATATAATTTTATATATGATAAGATCATGCGTCACTGGTAATTTTTATACTTGAATTTCAAATGGTATTGGTAAATAAAGTATAAAATAGATTGTGCAGTACTGATGCATTTATAAGTGTATTATATCAGTGTAAATGTGTGTTTTATTTTTTATTATGTCAGAATGTATTTTTATTGTATTGAATTATATTGTAGTCGAAAACACATACGTAAAAGTTACAATGGACATATTTCATTTGTTTAAAAGAAACCTCAACATTTCAGTAAGACAGAATGGTTCTATTTTTCCTAATTCAATTTTTTCAAAAATTTAGTTATACTAAAGAAGTAATTTTTTACATCTAAAACTAAAAAAAGTAAAACAAAAGCTAAGCAATATTTATTACTAGAGAAAATATATTTGAGTTGCCTCGGCTTCATGGAAGTAAACTGTTTTTACATTTTCTTCCAATAGCAAGCTGTTTTGATAATCACATGAATCAAGCGAGCAGTTCAATGCAATGAGATTGTTGATTAACTTATGAATGAGAAGTATCTTCCTTCCTTCTGTCAGCGAAGCATTAAATATGAAATTCGCAAAATATGAAGTAGAATACAAAAATATTACAACTTTCACTGTCAGGATAACTAATTACATATTTTAAAATGGTGGCGCATAATTTTGCTACTACTAAAGTAAATTATTATATAGTATAAATGTGTGTGTTTCTGAGTTACTATAAATAATTCTAATTTTGAATACAGTAAAAATAGTTTTAATAAAATGTGTTGGTACTCCCGTTCAATTTATTAGACAATTCTTTTGAAGGAAAAATAGACTTACATCTAACTTCAAAATAAAATGCTATACTCTCTCTCCTTCTCTCTCTCTCTAATCAAACACACAGATCAATACACTAATAATGTAATTGAAAATGTTTTCAGAATTAAAGAAATCGCATAAAAAATGATATTTTTATATTACGGACACAAAATAACTATTTGCATTACATTTATCACTCGATGCACACATAATTAAGTAAAATATGTGTGTTCAAAGTTATATAAAGGACAGATTACAAGAAATTTACAAAACAAGGTAATGAAGTCTCATAATCAAAATAGTCAAATTACAAAATCAAATCAGTGAAAATACAATACTGATCGACGAAGTTATACATTCAAGTAAAGGAAAAGACGCAGTAATTTGAACATTGCTTTACTCGAAACAAGTTGAAGAAAAAAAATGCCAGTTGATATTAAAAACTTTTAATTTAACTTCCAGGTCACTTTCTAACTTCATTTCACTTGGAACAACAAAAGATAAAATTGTCAAAAATTTTCATACCACCAATATTACAACGAAAACATTTCAAATATTAACTGAGGCTTATGGAGATGAAACTTTGTCTCGTGTACATGTGTTTGATTGGCATAAGCGGTTTTCAGGGGGAAAATATAGTGTTGACATTCTTAGTGCCCAAGATAAGCGATTGCAGACCATACCATTGTAAAAATTCGTAATATGAAATGGTTCCCATTTACATGATTGATCAGAATACTAATCTACACTACTACAATGAAGTAATAAAAAGAGTTCGTGAAAAATCTTTGAAAAAAGGCCATAATTAGGAAGAAATGGATGTCGGCGGCACCAAGATAATGCATCTGCTCCCACGACCCTATTTGTCAAGCAGTTTCTGAGCAGCAAAAACATTACTCTCATAAGGCATCTTCCTCATTCACCTGATTTGGTCCCATGCTATTTTTTATTTCCTACAATTAAATTTTGCTCAAAAAAATACATTTTACCTCAGTTAAATAGGTTCAGAGACTCTCCTGAATGGCTTCCAAAAACCTCGTTCTAGAACTGTTACTAGCAATGGTAGCAATGATTGCAGAATTTTGTGAATTCTGAAGGGATCCACTTTGAAGGTGATAATCTCATAGAAAATAATGATATAGGTGCAATGATTTATTGGACCAAGCCCGGTTTTTTTTGTCTGTCACGTCTAAAAACTAAAATCCTAAAAAACTAATTGGGTGATTTTTAAACATCTAATACAATCTTTGTGGAATGTTGGGTAAAAATTTAATTGTCTTTTAAGACATAGCTGATTGAGCACGCGTCTATTTCAGTCTCATTTTCTTGCTAAAGGGAATATGAACTATCGAGA
This sequence comes from Trichonephila clavipes, assembly GCA_019973935.1. Taxonomy (NCBI): domain Eukaryota; kingdom Metazoa; phylum Arthropoda; class Arachnida; order Araneae; family Nephilidae; genus Trichonephila; species Trichonephila clavipes. The sequence goes on along the minus strand of BMAU01007057.1, from coordinate 131,458 downwards.
AATCAACAGCATGTTTAGGTGCAGTTTATGCCAATAAATCACAAACCTTCCATTTACAAAAAAATTCAGCATCGCCACGGACAAAAGTAAGATACACTAATATATCTGTTCTTTAAGAATTTTACAAATTATTCGATTTTTTACAAGAATATTTTAGAAACATCCTGTTGCGCTCCTGTGTAAAAAAAGGGATTACGAACAAATCAGATACTTAGAACTGATTTTATGATGTATGGTCTCTTTTATAGTATGATTTGCGCTTAAAATTTGACTAAAAACAGAACACTCATTGCAAATTCCGAATTGGTTTTGTTTCACATCAATACCAATATGAAAAAATACAGTTGATTTTAGCCAACAAAATTATTTTATTTACACTTATGAGGTAGAAAAATATTATTCAAGTACCTGATACTATAAAAACCTGAAGAAACTTACCCTTCTTTTAAAACTGAAAATAAAAATGGAACGAGTTATGAAGTTTATGATAATTCAGAAGTATTTTCTATATTTTTAAAGTGGTCAAGTATTTGGCTACCTACCCGCGTTCCAAATGTATATCCCAAACTATGATCAGATGGTAAATTCAAGGATGTTTTTATACTCTCCTCAATATACACTCCCAAAAACGTTTTATATTGAATTAACAAAATATATTGATTTGAAATCACTTTTTAAAAGTAGCATTTAGTGTGAACTTGAAAGTTAAATTTAGCTTTGAAATTTAAACAAATTGATGGCAAATAATAAGGTGATAGATTTGACGTTTTCCTTTCGGTGGTTCAAAGTTAGAAATATGGAGCAAGTAATCAATTTGAAAGAGAACAAATTTTTAATTAAATGTTTAGGACGTATCAAACACGTACATGTATTTAAGTGTAAGGATATTCAAAGAAATATTTATTATCTAAAACATAAATCAATTAGCAAAAGTAACAGATTTCTCAATTGTGTGTCAAAAACAAATATCAATTCGAATTCTAATAGTCGATTGCCGAATTCACACATCCAAATTCAGTTCAAAATTGATGTCATATTTTGAAACACAACTTATAATATCAAACAGTTAAATATCAGTAAGTACAATGAAACAATAACAAGACGTTATATAATTTTTTTAATCAAAGCAAACGATAATAGTATGAAAAGCAGATTAATTTCCAATGTTAATAGATATATTAAGATGATCCGGCAACTTTAGAAAAAAAATATATAGATTTTTATTTTTTTTATATTTTCTAAAAGTTTAAATAATTCTGTATAAAATGATATATGCTATGAGAAAATACGAAATTTAAAAAATGATGCTACTCCTTGATGTGCATCAAATGAGCTCTGCGTTTTCTCTTGCTTGATATTCTGATGAGCGTGAATCCATATGATATTCAAGATGAAAGAGTGTATTGGGCTGATCCAAAAGTGTATGAGTAGTCGTCTTTTGGATCTTAAAAGCGAAACAGAGAAAAAAGTGATGGAAAAAGCCTAAGTGGTCGTAACAGATTCACCGACACTTTAATATTAAATTTCAAACATATTATACTATAGCTGTTAAAAATAATATCAATGATCTACTCAACATGAAAAGTGCTACTTGGGGTGTTTATTTTCATTTTCTGTCTTCAAACAAGAGCCCTCGACATTGACGGTATCCTTACAATTATAAATGTCTGGTGCAATTTTTAAAAGACAGAAATTGAATGTAACGAAAAACCCCATGATCATCAACATATATACCATAATGAATTAAATGAAGCCAATTTTTTAGATCTAGGTGATCCTATGTTATTAAGAAAATGTTTACATGGAAAGACCCAAAACTCAAATGTTTCAGTTAATAACACCATACGGTCAGTGACTCCAAGTTCTACATTAGTGGAATTAAAAACTCTAAAATTAGGGGTAAATATGGATATTTCACAATTCAATATGAGTCATGTAGCAAAATTAATAAACTTAAGACATTGCGATATTAAACTAAGTCATAACTGTGTGTCAAGCTACAAAAACTAGATACTCGTAGGACTCGCGCATCCTAACAAAGGCATCTGAAGATAACCAAAAAAGGCAAAACTGTTAAAAATAATGAAGAAAGAAAATAAGAAGTCTTCTGTACGAGTAGAAAGTAAAGAAATGCATCATACGCTTCTTGAAAGTATTAAAACAAGTAAATGCTCTAAAAATTACAAATTTACATTTTAAAGCCTGTTTTCTCAAAATGTAATGTTTACACTTTATGTATCTTTTTCTCAAAATTTACTTATCATATAATCTTCACATTCTCAGTAAGGAGACGTTTAACATGTTTACACATTTTAATGAAGAGGAAATTAGACATTTCTAGCAAACCTATTTTGCCATGAATTTTTTAAACTGAATTTTAGGAAAAAAACTGGACACCTATTGTACACATTTTATTTCTGAAAATTAAGTGCTTTTTGAGAAAATGGTACATAAACGTATGCAATTTAACATGGGCTCATATGGACGTGCTGGACCCCTTAAAAATATTTTCAGAAAAAAAAATATATTTCGTATTTATATAAAACAAATTTTAGTTTATGTTAAATTTTAGATCAACTGCCTAGTTTATTTTTGTATGCATAGCAACCTTCTCGAGCCCAGTTGGCGGCTTAAGAACTATATGTTAAGTAGTCAATATTGTGAGTTATCGCTATTTTCAATTAATTTTTCCAACACGTAGTTAAGAAGGAGCAAGGATAGAAGCGTATATTTTCTTTTCGACAAATTATATTATATGATTATGGATATTTCAGGTAATGGAAGAAGAGAAAGTCTGATTTAAAAAAATAATGATATGACTCGTTAGCGCAAAAGAATTTGCTTATGAATATATTTCGCTCATCAAGCTTTAGGTGAAGTTTATTATAGTTACATTTCAGACTATTTTCTTTCAGAGGAGAACAGCTGACGTTTTTCTAAGAGTTAAAATGCCCTTCAAATGCAATTAATGTTTAAATGATGTACTTAATACAATGTCTATCATTTGACTAACAGAGTTAAATTTATAAAGTTAAATAATATGCAGTTCTTAGTAGATGTACGACGAGAATTCGGACTAATTATTTATCTCAATATGAGTCACACTAGCCATTTTATTTGAATTGCATTTATTATTTTACAAACTAGAGGGATAGACAAAATAGCATATCTAAATATTACATCACAAGATATACTATGACAAATTAAGTGGGTAACTGAAATTTTATTTAAAAACTGGCAAGACCCATCTGTACTTTCAAAGATTTTCAATGCATACATTTAGATGCAGATATTTTATTTAAGCACATTTTGGTGCACTAAACCATTCATTCTACAAGGAGCAAAGTTTACAAGATAAGTTCCCAGGAAGTAAATTCTCCCCAAACAATACAACTTTGTCCTCCAGAAGTTCATCGTTAAGTTTTTTTTTCTCTATGCAGACATAAATTCGTGCGAGTAGGAATTAAAACCTTATTGATCATCTGTATTAAGTTGAATTTCTTTCCTGAACACAATGTGCAACTAAAAAAAGTATTTAACTAGTCGGAGATAAATTGAAAAAAAAATGCAGTAAATGATGAATGAAACCTGTTTTACTTCAGTTTGTGTGGGTATATTTTCGACTCAGCAGAAGCGTTATGTTCTTGTAAATTGTACCACTAGAAATATTTTAAAAATGTAACAGATATACTCTGAATGAAGTTTGATATTTTCTGAAGACAGTTTTAGATCTCATTCTTTCCATTCTGGTTCATGGATAACACAGAATTTGTGTGGGTGTGATATGCGAGCGCACAGATGTTTATCTTTTAAAGAAAGTATAGACAGACGTTCGAAATGTTGAATTGTTCCATTGGATGTGTTATTCCGAGGAACATTTTCCATTCATGTTATTAGATCCATCTACCTAACACGTAACTTCTCTTTTGCCACTGTCGTAATGAGCATTAATTAAATTTTTGCGCGTTGTGATAATTATAAACAACGCATCATATGGTAGTCAAAAACATCCGAAGTAATTTATAATTACAGTCGGACCCTGGTTTAACTAATTAATCGGAACTCAATATTTTATTTTTTGTTACGATTTCTTTGTAATATCGGAGTAAAAAAATCAATTTTTTTGGACTTACCTTATGGAAATTTTATCATAAGCAACTACCTTAAAAACTAGGCATAGTTAGAAATTACACACTATCTATTCAGCAGCTAAATATACTATTGGTGAATTATTACACCCCATTTAATAGGAAATTTTAAAATGCGGACTAATAGATGTTTGATAATCTTTTTTGACTCCTGACGTGAATGAGTTCTTTTTTGAATTTATGCAGAGAAAAAAATACATTAGCATTTACATCCTGCTGCATGAATACGTTTTCAAGTCTCCAAACAATGTAAAGCTTTGGAAAATGTGACCGTTTTGATAGTTTCTAATATAAACTTCTGCATTAGAATCACCCAAAGAAAACGTTTTTGTTTCCGAAAATCTGCTGTGCTTCACAAATTTTCGAAAACAATTTTTTTTCGTTGCAGAATGATAAGTATAATAAACCTAACTTTTCTCAAGAAAGATGTCAAATGGTGAAAACTCTTAAACTGTCGTTTGCCCTGTGGAATGGGATGAGATAAGAAAGGAATTCCCCATCCAATTCAAAACACTCTTGATAGTTACACTTGTAAGGTTCGTCTGACATTAAAAACTATATAGGTGGCGCTACCATCGTAATCTAACATAGAAAAGAACTTTACAAAATGGAGGAGGTGCAAAAGACTGTTATGATCGCTAGGTTGGAAACAAAAATGGTGTGAAACTAAACTTAATGTATAGTATTAGTTTTAAATGTGTAGTTAGTTTTGTGTGTGTGATGGGTGGACTTTTATTTGCCTGTTAAACTACGCAAATCTCATTTTACAACAAAGAACCAATAACGAGATACAATTGTGACTCATTTGCACCTAGAAAGCCTTATAATGGACGGCATCCTTTTCCAGTCGAAATTTGCTACTTACAAGAAAAGTCTTTTTCTGTCCCAGACAAAAAATACAAAGAAAAATAACTTTTTTTCTAATAGAAACTAATACAAAATTCTAATAAATAACAAAAATACACGGATTTATATTAGCCTGGTAAACAGACAAACATATTCGAAATCTCATTTTACAGCAAAGAACCAACAACGAGAATGGCTTTAATTAGCACTACACAATTATGACTCATTTGCACCTAGAAAGTCTAATAATGGGCTAAACATATTTTCAGTCGAAATTTGCTACTTACAAAAAAAGTTCTTTTTCTTTCCCAGACAAAAAAAAATTGTACAAATAAAAAATACTTTTTTCCCCTAATCTAAACTAATAAAACATTTTTGACTCTTAAAACAATCCAATAACTCGGGTTTTATTATTCAAAAACTAAAGGGGAGGGGTTCTTTTATTTCAATCGGAGATAAAGAAAAATTCATTAAACTGTGAAATTCGTTAAGTAAGGGTTCCTTAAATTGGAGTCCCACTGTATCTACACGCCGTTTTGACGTGTATACACGTCAAAACGGCATATAAAGGTATAGGAATTGAAAGGTTGACTCGTCGGATTACCACACGGATAATGTCCATAACTAGCTCTTTTTTTTGCACAAATTCCACAATAGAGCAATAATTCATTTCCACATTTACAAATCGCTTACATAAATTTTATTTTATTTTCAGAATTTTAGAACAATTATGTTGAACTAACTATATAGGAGAATGAAAGGAATAGTTTTTTAATCAAAATTCAGGAAAGATCCAACTTTTTTAATTATACTACACTCATGTCCATAAATTAAGATAATAAAGTACAGGCAAAGAAAGAGAAGAAGCAAAACGAATTTGACTTATTTGTAAAGTCTATTTATTAAACAAAAGGTAAAGAGCAAAAAAGATGCTATATGTTTGACATAATTAGTAAAAACTACGATTTTTACACCCTGCAGCGAATTTCAAAAAAGAACATATTTACAAAAGCAGTATAACATGGTTAGTATGATGGTAATTACGGAGTATGTCTCCCGAATGATGCAATACAGGCCTTACAACGCCCAGGCATGCTGAGTATCAAATTATCAATCTGATCTTGGGGAATATTACACCACTCATCAAGCAATGCCCTCCGAAATTCCGGTAGACAGGGGGAAGGGGTTGACGGGCTGCAATTGGTAGGCCAAGCATATCCCACACATGCTCTATTGGATTCAAGTCCGATGAGTATGCTGGCCAATCCAAAAGGGGATATCCTCCAATTGAAGGCATTCGTCTACAATGTTTGCACGTTGAGGACGGGCGTTGTCATCTATACACAGAAATTCAGCACCCATGGCGTCCCAAAACAAGCGTACATGTTGTTCCAGAATGACATCCCGATAGATGTGGCCTGCCATCGTTACACTCTGAACATGCAGGTCAGTTCTGGAACCAAGAATAGTTCCTCCCCAAACGCGAACCATCCTACACAACCGTAACGGTGTCGTTCAATGGTGTTCTCTTGATATGGTAACGGGTACCTGGCACTCTCCATATTAAAGTCCGGCGAGAATCAGACTGAAAACTAAACCTGGACTCGTCGGAAAATATCACACAAGACCCCTGTTGTGGTGTACACAACGCATGCTCTCTACTCCAGGTTAATCGCAAGCGACAGTGAGTTGCGGTAAGTGGAACACATCTGACAGGCCTACGAGCATATAGACCAATGTGCCCTAAGTGTCAGTACACGGTTTGCCTTGAAACTGTGGTGCCAGTAGCTGATGAGAGCTGACGAGACAGGTCTGATGCTGTGCTCCGTGTGCTTCTTTTGGCAGTTACTGCCAAATTCCTGTCTGCATTCGGTGTTGTAACTCGGGGGCGACCTATGCTGTAACATCTACTCACATTACCATCATCTTGGAATCGTTGCCAAAGCCTGGAGATAACACTCTAGGCGATTCCAAGTTCCTCGGATACTTCCAGCAGGTTACGTCCACAATTCCAGTCGTCCAATCTTTCTATCACGTAAAAAATCATCCAAATGCTTCCTTTGTGCCATAACAACGCGGTTATTGCACTGAAAGGCTTTTAAAGCGCTTGTGAACAATTTTACTTCTTTGCCACCATTCCTTGTATAGCCCTCTCTTACACTCTGGTCATTGTGACGTACTATCCACGCCATCTGGGGGTTTCCTGTAATTTGTGCATATTTTTCTTCAGGATGTGTGTGATAATTCTACAGGTATTTTTTTTTATTTTAGAATTCAATTTCTGTGTGATTCTGAACTGTCTTTAATTTTTGGACATGATAGTACTTATTTATTATTAACTAGGTCTCAGAACATGGTTATTCCTTACTTTTCATGTATTTTAATATAGATTGAGATACTCGTATGAAGTAAGATTAGTGCATTATTAAAAATATTTCTGATTTTCCCTACACAATAACTTTATTCTTAGAAATTATTTGATACGTTTTAAGAAGAAAAATTTTTCTTTTTAATTCAAAATGGGCTCTAAAAGCTCATTCTGAATAATTAAAAAATATTTATGTGAATATAAAAGTGTTGAATGAATTTTTCAAATAATGTAAATTAAAAATAAATTTCATTTGAAATTTATTTTCACTTTAAAATTTTCTCCAAACATATCAAAAAGACAAATGAATTGCCTTTCATTCTCATAAATCCATTCCTCTACATCAGACTGAAATAGGTAACTGTTTAATGTGATAAAAATTGCTGATAATTCCATTTATCAAAGCGTTTCAGTTCTAAAGCTATTCACTAAACGAAAAGGGAAGTGATTTTTCTCGAAACTCATCAAATGTTCATTATCCAGTGAAAAACTGTTACTCTGCGTTTAGAGCAAAAATATTTATCTATCGAACTTGAATGGAAGAACGTTTTAGTATTCATTAGTTTTGACGCACTTCCAAAGCAATACTGTTCGTATTCATGCTTTTAACATTTTAATAAAATGTAGAAGCTTATAGAAAATAGTAAAAGTAAAAATAGTAAATAAACACTTAAGTCAAAAAGGAATTTCAATTAAATGTGTTTCATATAAACTGAGCATATTTTAAAGCTGAAATGATCCGTCGGTAATATTTTATTTAAATTTTATGGTTTTGGATCTATTTTGGATTGCTGATTATTACAAAATATCCTAAGAAAAATAATTGAAAATATGTAGAATACAGAAAGGTGGGGATTATGGGATCCAATTATATGAAAGTGTGGCAGGGAAATGATGAAATTAGGAATTTCATCAAATCCTTACAGGATATGATCAATTGGCGGGGAATGTTAACATAACGTCTCTTTAATGTCATTTTCCTTATGAAAGTAAGTGATTTTTATCAAATCCCTGAACTGTTTCAGTGAAATGATGAACTAGTCAGGATTTGTATTGGCAAAATGCAGTCCAGAAGGGGGAAGACACATGGAGGGTCGAGTCCTTGTACTTCCTAACCATACAGTTAGTAGATTCGATCCCCTAAATATCAACCCCATATCTTAAAAAAATGGTACCATATGATTAACATAGGAATTGATATTTTAGTGTGTAAGCAACCGAGAGAAAAGATTACGTACATAACAAAAATACCAGCCTAATGTTATAATTATTTGCTAATTAGATTCGAATAAATAATTTGTATTTCATTGGCTATTGCTGTATTACTTACTTCTGCGTTTAATAATGCACCCTATCTGTTAAATAAACACTTTTAAACTCTTGACAATATTATTTCATCATTTCACTGAAACAGTTCAGGGATTTTTTCATATCCCTCACTTTCATCAGGGAAATGACCTTGAAGAGACGTTATTTTAGCATCTCCCGTCAATCGATCCTATCCCTTAGAGATTTGATCAAATTCCTAATATCATCATTTTCCTGTGACACAAAGACATAAATTGTAATTTTAATAACGTATCATGAACAAAAAATACTGATAGAAGAAAACATTTCTTACGTATTATACCATCGACCAATTTCGCCAAAACAGAAAGTAAGCAACACCTAATCCAAAGACTTCGCCAAGTGCTGCCTTATGGTAAGTGTTATATTAAATCACGAGTGGGGACAGTTTTCTACTATTGGCTGGATGCCGTAGCATCTGGCGATATCTTTTGATTAGGATAAATTGTGGCCGTCGATATATTACTTAAGTTCCAAAAAAAAAAGAAATTTTAGTAATTTTAGCATCAGTGTTATATCATTGTATTATTTTTGAAACAGAAATTTATGGAGATAAATGTGATGTTTTTCATATTAAAAATTCCAATCGAATCATTGGTATATAGATTTAAAAGTAATCGCAAAGATCATTAAGATGAACCAGTTAACTAACTGTTACTCTTCATTCTCGTTTATTGTTAAAGAATAGTATAGAAATTTTCAAAAAACACACAAAATTTCTTTCAGACTCAGTCTCGAATTACATTTTTTCTGACTTCCCTGCTGTATTGAAAAGCAATGATTTTCTGCTTTAATTCATTTCTATTTCTTAATCGTATTGCTATGTCGCCCGCAACTTGCACGGACAACGCAGATATAGCAAAATTTTTTAACCTGCAATTTTCTCGGAAATGCATTTTTTCCAACTTGTTAGTGATGTGACGCTATTTTAACTTCTTCACTTTCTAGAATGTTGACCCAGTTCCTTAATTTCACGTCGCATCATAACCATAGTTAAAATAAACTAGAATACATAAATTAACAGTAAAATAAACAAAATCAATAATTTAACGGAGCGAACTTTTAACGTTTAAGATAAATTTATTTTAAGCACACGCATATAAAAATTTACTTTTATTACAAGAAGATCAAAATAATTAGCTTGAGAGAGAGAGGGTGCTGGGGAATGGACATGGTTGACGCCCGGAATCTTGGAGTACGGATTTTCTGTAGCTCTGGGATCGGCTATCTGTGTAAAATCAGGTGCGTGTCGTATTTATTCAGCGCCTTTTCACCCAAAACTCCTAGATCAGGACTCTGTCTTATCCAGTATAATTTCTCTGATTGGTCCCGAGGCCGGCGCAGTGTTACACCACCTCAAAATTTATGGGTTTAGTGAACTTTTTAACGCGGAACTTTTTTGACGCACCCCACCAAAAGGAATTTCACCACATCCGGTCAGTGGGGACTCGTATACAAATTCCATGGCGTTTCAGGGGCGGATTCTAAAACAGGAACGAATCTAGCCTTCCATCACTCCTAGTGATGGGAGGCCAGATTTGTTCCTGAGTATTTGTTCCTGAGGATTTGTTCCTGAGATTTGTTCCTATACGAGTCCCCCCTGTCAAATAAAGTGTTTATGGGGAATCCATCCATTATTTGGAATCAATCTCACTCTAGAGAATTGCATGATTATTTTGTTTTGCTGGCAACAGATAATAGCATTGCCATTTCATTTTTCTAACTTCTTCCATATTATACGTGAGGAACTTGAAAATAAGTTTCATTTAACGTATATATTGAACCACATATTGTATATTACAATCCTGAGGGGAACTAGACCTGAGATTCTTCCCGTATTACATCGCTAAATTGTGCAATGTGTTGATTGCCGTATTGGTACAAGTGGAATATATATATTCAAGTTCCTAGTTAATTTACGCAAAAAAAGCTGTAGTCAATGCAACATTTTAATGAAGGAAGATAATATTGTAACATGGAAAGGTCTAAAGTAGAGAAAAATCACTAAGGAATTTACAGAAAACGTGTTATTGATGTGTGTCAAAGATAGATAATTCGGTGATAAAAGGAAAATATTTTGCGTATATCATGTTTTAAGCATTGTTTCTACCAAAAAGGTAAGCAGAAGGAAAATAAACTTCTGACAGAATTTGTGTCGTTTAGATAGTTGGGAATCGAATTGTTATCCTCCTACTTCCTTACGGCCTTTTTTTTAACTTGCAAATGTCAATTTTAAATATCTAAGTTAGTATATCACTTTTTAATTTCCCCTTACTACGCGTGAAAGAACTATGACAGTAATTTTCATTACATAAGCAACGGTCCTTAATGTCCCTCCTATTCATTGAACTAAAAAAAAATTTAAAAAGTCCCTCAGCAATTAACTAAGGCCGACAATGAAAATTGTGACCTACAATACAGAGTTGCCGTAGTTTACTTAATATGTTCATTTTAGCACATTTAATATGTATGGGTACTTATTAATTAAAAGAAAAAAACTGTTAGTTACAAAAATAACTTTTAACAAAGAAATTATAAAAACCAATTAAGTATTAATACACTAAGTAATACTGTCTCGTTATCACTTGAAGGTTGCGGGAGCCTAATGGTAAAGGTAACGGTCTCGTGGCCTGCATGTCATGAGTTCAGGCCTGGTAACGCTGAAGCCCAGCCGTACAGAGGGGGCTGATACTCGGCAGTTTCCAGGAGGTTCCAGCCCAGGTTTCGTCCTCATCACTTTATAGTGGTTCAAAATAACGTGGTTCATCTCTAAAAGCCCTAGTGTACCTGAAAAATGTGACATGAATATTCAATCGTAATCATATGACTTAACAATTTTATTAAGAAAAATGTAAATAATAAAGTATCGCTTTGCTATATAAAATGTCTAAGAAATGAACTATGCAACCATAATACTATTTTTCGTGTTTAATTTTAAGGTTTATTAACGGGTAACAGACACATTGAAATATATATTTTTTTGTGATATGAAAGTACTAATAACAGATAATAATAATTTAAATGGGAAATGTACACCAAGCAAAATACTCTCTCTTTATCAAATGTGTAGCTTTATTTCTCCTTTTATAATTCTGGCAAAATACTTTTTTTTCAATTTTTTTTAAAGAAAAAGAAGAGAAACACATTTTAACTCTCTTCTTCAACTAATTGATATCGTAAGTTTAAAGACTTTCCTATGGTTCTTATTCGGCATATAGGGACAACTTACTTCTTCTAATTCTTGTGCTCCTTTACATTTTTTCATTAATTAATGGCACTAAGAAGCATAGAAACAGAACAATTTTTTTAATAATCCATTAAAGTGATTAGGTAAATCATTAATAAGGATAAGTATTTGCACAGTTTTATATGCGAAAGACCCATTTCTTAATAAGTTCAATTTTTTAATTCCTTACTTATAATCAGATACTATTGTAATTAATTCATTCATGAGTGAATCTAATATCTATCATTTAAGAACTAATAATAGCACATGTAGGGGTTAGAGAAGGATAATTAATTCATAAGTTTCGGGGAAAATTAAGCTCACTCCTCTCAGATCTAATTACATATACAAATGTTTTTTTTTTCCCTTTTCGTGGTTAATTTCAGCTAAAGATACAGTCATTAGATTCGAATTTTTTCCCCAACTCATTAAAAAGTCTAATGAGATACTTTTGGGGTTGTTCTTGTATTCCATCCAGAATTAACTTCTCACAGGTGAAATTGCAGATATTTGAAGTAGCATTTCAAATAAGTAAAAAAAAAGTTGTACATACATAGGTTTTTTCAGTGAAATGCAAATAGATGTTTTGCCATTTTTTAACCAAATTACATTGTATGTATTAATTTGATTTTAAAAGCTTTCGGAAATTTTTCAAAAAGAATTTTTTAATGTGTGTCATATTTAATTTAAAGTGTATGAATAAAATTGTACTAGACAGAACAATAAAATTCCAAGTTCTAGGCCAAAGGTTCCCGAAGTATACTTAGGGATCCCTGATATTATTCAGGGGGTCCATGCAAAACTACATTTGATTTGGGGATCAATGAAAAATGCTGAAGGGTTCATTCAAGGTTTAACATAAAATAAAAAAAATGAACCATTCTTATTTATATGAAATTTAAATTTAAAAAATAATAATAATTCATATTTGGATATTCCGGACTGAGTGTTGAACCACTTTTGCACGAGGACTAACTCAGATCCCAAACCCAGATGAATCCGAACAAATACAGGAACATTTTATTGAAATAAACTCAAATGAAGGACTTGGGATATAAGCAATATTTGAACAAGGATACATTAAATTCTGGCTATGAAAACAAATTCCAATTTTATAATGTGCATTATGGGTTACTGAACAGAAGTTGTTGACTAATTTCCCGTCTTCCAATTTGTCAGAATGTGGTTTCACGGCCGTAAAAAACCTCATCACACACATACACACAAAAAAGGAAACCGACGTTAGGCTAGTTCCCATGGGGATTAGCGGTTGCTTCTCACATACATCGAGAAGGAAATAAATACACTCATAACATCACATCAAGTTCATCCAATCAAGTTCATCCATGTCATTATTTTCTTAAAATTTTATTTTAAACAAAATGTATAATTCCATATAATAATTCTTCAATATTTTTATTTTAATTTTAATTTTTATACTCTGCATTTATGTAGCTTTTTCACTTGGGGTCCTTGGGAAAGTTTTGCCTTTATAAAGGGGTTCGTGGGCAAATTCTGACTATAAAAAGGAGTCTATGGATTAGAAAAAAATTGGGAATCACTGTTCAAACGCAAATAATTAAAAAAAATATTTTATTTAGAAGCAAATATAAATTCAAAAGTATCTTTTGATATATTCTCTCTCTATTACTAAATAAAAAAATCACATTTTTTTTCTAAATCATATTCCGGTTCGAAGGGAACTGTTACTTTCAATTATTCTTGAAATAGCAGTATTTTTTACATCCCAAGCTAAATTTCATAATTTTGGCTTTGTTTTAATAGTATATTAATCCTTACACATCGGCCCCTTTCCAAGGGTTATGATATTTGAACCAATTGACGTAGCCTCTTAAAAGCCAGAATCAGAAAAAGTAAGAGTTACTTATCCTCAAAATATTATGTCGAAATCCATAATCATCAATTCTTTGACTAAGCACTCACTTTTTCAGACGAAGTGAATTGCTTGTTTCTTCAGACCATTATTTGATATTTATTACTTTCTCAATCGTAAGGATCCACACTGTTGAACAGGTAACAAGCAAGTTATCATGTTTAATTGTTTAACGCTATATGGTAAAGTCAATCATTCACAAAAAAGAAATCCAAATATCAATCCTGAGGAGTTTTTTTTCCCTCGTAAAAAGCCGTCTTCTAAAAAGTGTGAAACAAAGGACAAAACTCAAGAAGTCTTGCAATTAAGTGTTGTTGTTTCAGAATTTAGCCGATGGCTTTATATTTCAAATTATGTATATTCAATTAAAATTTTTAGCAAAGAACAAAATAGAGAAAAAAATAAGAATAAAAAAATTTGTTTAGAAATATTTTAAATGCATCGGAAATAAGAATACTTTTTTTTTGAAAAACCCTAATTTGATTTGATTGACCTAATTTGATTTGAATTAATGAATTCAATGTTTCCTTCAATGCATTGACCCCAACTAATATGCCAAATAAATGTATAAGATAATTTAAACAAACACTTGTCTTAAGGTATCCGGCTACGTTCGGAACCATGATTTTAAAAAAGCGCATAAATGGATAATTTTCATGATATTTAGTGTCACTCAGAAAAGAATACATGCATAAAAAGGTTTTAAGGACATTTTGAATATTTTTTTTTTATTTAAATATAATATTTTGCAAAAAAATTTACTTAGAATAATATTGTTTTCCAAATGTTCTCCTTTTGTGAAAAATGGTTATATTATAATAATAGTTTGCCTGTATATAGCTCAGACCTCTTTACAGAGGCTCAACTAGAACTTTTCAAAAATTCACGTTATTTTCAGAGTTACTACCAATTGAAATAATTATTGGCGTTTTTTTCTTAACATTGCTCCCCTCTGTTGTTGTAAAATAAGAATAAACCCACTTATAAGTTATATAGTTCAAAAATCATAGTTGAACCTGTGTACGGAGGTCTAAGCTATATACAGGCAAAATAATATTCTAATAGAAGCATTTTTCCCAAAAGGAGAACATTTGGAATAAAGATTATTCTAAGTTAATGTTTTGCCAAAATATTGTATTTAAATAAATTTATTTTATCAAAAAGGCCTTAAAACAATTTTATGCATATATTCTAATCTAAGTGACACTAAATATGATGAAAATTATCCATTTATGCGCTTTTGAAAATCACGGTTCCGAACCTAGTCGGTTACCCTAAGAGAGCTGAACGACAAAGCTATGTAATATAACAGTGACTGGTTCCTAAAGTAAAGTATAAAACTGAAGCAAATGTATTGAATAATGATCCCGATGATTGGCATAATCGTCTAGTGGCATGAAAGCAATCTCTATAAATGAATACAGATAATTTTATTACCAGAAAAAACATGTTTTCACCTCAAACAAATAACGACATTCGGATCTCTTTAATAAATCATTCAGTTTCCTGCGTCTTTAAAAATATATAAATTTATTTATTTTTTCAACAAAAACAAGAATTTTCTTATAGTTCGTAATATATGATACAGTTATTTTTAAAAACAGCATGACAGTTACCAGATTTAATATAGTTAACTTAGTTTATGTGTTCTATTTTACAATGTACTTTTATATCATCTTAGTGCACAAGTTTTATAAAGTTATTTATATTTTTATATTAAATACACAATATCATTTTCGATTAATAAACATTTAAAAATCTGATTTTTAAAACAATAATTGTCATCAGTGGAATAACTGCAAGTGCCCATTAATAATAAATAAGATTGTTTTACTATTTTTACTGACATATTTTTTCTAGAAGATAGCCCAGCAGTTTATCTAGTTTCTTAGCAATAAGGAGATGTGCTAGTTATGAAAATGTGTAAAAAACTATCAACTGCAAGGCAGTAGCCATTGTTCAAAGGAAGTTTCATTAGAGTCAGTATTGGTGGGAAGGTTTGGTTTCACTTACATCTGAGGAGTTCAAAATCATAAACTCATTTGTAAACTGCATGCTCACGAAGACATGAGAATCTAAACCTTATGATGAAATATATGTCAGAACTTTCAAGAGGAAGGCACACATTGATCAGATGAAACTCGAATTCAAATTGTAAATTTGTAATTTAATTTAAATATTTGCTAAGGAAAAAAATTCAGATCACTATTCTAAAATTGGCAAAATGACTCATGTTAATCTGTTGCCACACAAGGACAGCTTCGATATATTTTTCGATATCATTTTTGCTTCACTTTCATGTGACGTAAACGGTATGTTGTTAGTTCCTTCATCGCTTAATTCTCAAGCTATGTTCCGAGTATATATTGAAGCGTAATTGCACTTTCAATCTGTCGAGGCTCAAACGTCCTCCCGTTGGTCTGATATGGAAGTTAGAAGAGGGGATGCTACCTCAGGTGTCGTCCTCATCATCTGATTAAGGTTCAAAATTACGAGGCCAAAAGTCCACGTGTAGCTAAATGTGTCGACGTTAGTACTCCCTCACTCAATAGCGACGACCTACCTGTTATTGAATAATTGCATCTTGTGACATTTTGGTGGAATTTAAACTTTCTAATTCCAAACAATAGGCAGGTACAACGTTTTGTCAGTATCAAAAATATAATACAGGAAAGCTTGATTTTGTGTGGTAGACAGCGTCAGCATATAAAAAAGACGTACCAAAAAAGATTCGAAAATATTTCATAAATTCTTACATATAAAAACAACTTCGTCAAAATGCTACTGAATTTTTGTATGCGGTGGGGAGAAACCGAATAAAAAAATTCGCACTTAGAAAATACACAAATTATTAAAAAAAATATGAGAAAGTCCTTCCATAACAAAATAAATAATTAAATTAAACATGCAAACATTTAAAAAAAGCATTTAATGTCTCATTGTATGCTTAAATAAGTTGTCAAAATGCCCATACTTAATTCATTGCTACTCATCGTAATCCAAAGCACGCACTTCCTGTGATGAATTACATAGTTCAAAACGGCTTTCGTCACTTGCAGATACAATTTAAATTGATTTATTTTTTGGCATCATAAAGTCAGTGATAAGTTTTCGTGACGAAAGTCGGTGCATCAGTTGCTTTTATTTGTCACAATAACCAGGTATGCATGATCGAAGGTCATTTTGAAATTTCATATTCCTTTCGAAAATGGTATCTATTTTAATATAATGCTTTTCCAATTTGTTAGAAAACTGTATCCCTGCATATTTTTTATCCGCTCTCAAAAATTCGGATTCTTCTCTTGCCCGTATTTATAATCTATCAAATTATTGTGAATGTCACTGTCATTGAAAGTTTCGCCTTCTATCAAGCACGGGCTGTTTACGGGGAGATTGTTTACTATAAAATAACTCGGCATCTTGCAGTGTATATATGTACATTACAGTGGCATAACGTACTCCCCCGCAACCGACAGGGGGCAGGACTTTAGGGGGCTCAAGGTCTGCCTAACGCCAAGTACGTAATTACCAAATTTTTAAAATATTAAAGGCAAAACCTGACTTTTCAGAGGTTCCCAACATTATCCGTTCACCATTGGTACATTGATAGAAGACATTACAGTTTCATCAATGCCGTTTAAATTCATATACTGCATCAAAAAAGATCACACAAAAATAAAACGCTCAAGCAAATCTTATAAAAAGGAAGTGTACTGTTCTGAAGTATTTAGAGATTTAATTTAAACAAATCCTTCAGTAAAAATGGAACATTAAACTATATAAGTAAACTTTCCTTTTAATTAAGAAGCACTCTGAAAATTCCCATTTTAGCTGTCAATTTCGATGAAAAGCCTAAAAACTTTAGGTTCTTTTAAGATTTTTTCGTTACTCAAGCGCAGTGGGAATTTTTATCAAGAAATATTTTACCAGAAACTTTGAAAATTACTGTGAAAAACGTTGTAAAAAAGGACATATTTCAACATGTTCATATCAAAACAGATGCATTATTTTCCTTTTTCCTCGTCATTTCCAACAAAACACTTTTATTCCTTTTTACATACTTCTCTTTATTTAATGTATTCTTTTACTTAAAAAGTGATGTATGCATTTATAAGTAACTCTAAAGTAATTAATGTTTCACGGAAAATTAAATATACTTTCCTCGTCTAATTAGAGATGCAAATATTTTTCACATATAAGTTTTAACTCTAATGATGGAATCATTAAAAATCAGAGTTAAATTTTATTCTACGGGTGATATTAATGAGTTATTTCTGAGAAACATTTTTACCCCTGTGACATTATTAAAAATAATTTTTTTATTCAGTGCACTAGAATTTTTTTTTAATTTAGAAGGAATTAAAACGAGAGAAATGAATTGTAGACATCACATTTTTATTAAAACATATTTTTGAATCATATTTATCAAAAATTACATGATTATTGGAATAACTAGTTACTTTTACTTACTTAATTGCAAACTATTGTTCTGTATATTGCAATAAACCTAGTATTTGTATAAGTTAGAGTTTTTAACAAAAATAAGTTTTGACTTATAGTTCTCATATTCATAGGTCTCAGCTAGGTGAATTATTATTTAAGGTATCGGACTACGTTTGGAACCGTAAATTTGCAAAAGCGTGTAAATGGATAATATTTATGATATTTAGGGCCACTTAGATTAGAAAAAGTATATAAAATTGTTTTAAGAAAAGTATTACAATAAAAAAATATTCAAGTACAATATTTTGACACAACATGAACATAGAATGACCCATTTTCAAAATGTTTTCCTGTTGTTAAAAATGCTTCTATTTTAATAATGTTTCACCTGTATATAGCCCAGACTACTGTACAGAGGCTCAACTAGAATTTTTGAAATGTATAACATAGAAGAAAGTTTATTCATGTTTTACGACAACAGAGGAGAACAATTTTAAGAAAAAACTCCGATAAGTATTTCAATTGGTAGTAACTGTGAAAATAATGCTCATTTTTCAAAAATCAAAGTTGAGCCTCTGTGCAGAGGTCTGAGCTATATACAGGCAAAATATTGTTATAATAGAAGACTTTTTCACAAAGGGAGAACATTTTGAAAAAAAGGTTATTCTAAGTTAATTTTTTTCCGAAAGTATTTTAAGTATTTTTTGTCTAAATGCCCTTAAAGCAATTTTATGCATGTATTCCAATCTGAATGACACTAAATATCGTGAAAATGATCCATTTATGTGCTTTTTTAAATTCACAGTTCCGAACGTAGTCGGATAAAATAAAAAGGAACAATAAGTTTTTTTTTTCAAAATTTATCAGTATTGCAGTAAACAATTTTACGAAATATAATACTAATTAATTAAATGAACAGCCAGTCTACTTTTAAAGAGATGTAAAAAAATAAATAATGAAATATGTGGTGGAGAGAGTTAAAGAGAACGAGGTAAACAAACAGTTTAATTTATATATTATATCATTTTTTAATCTATAAACACGAAGGAATATATATACACATACCAATATAGATAAAAATAATTCACTATTTATAGTAGCTTAGAACTTCTTTAGTATATAGAATAAATTTTTATGCTACGGTTATAAAACTTGAGCAGGAGTGAACCCAACTTTTGAAAGATTAAATCATTTCATTAGTTATTACTTTTTCATATGCCATTCCTCTGAAAGTGTGAAGTACACATCTAGTTGGCTTATTGTGTATACTATCAAGTGTATGAGACATTTTAATAAAGGCAAGAAACAAATATTTTTAACTTGTGGAAATTATATACGACTCATCAAACATTTCATTACATTATGCACTACATTTATCTTTTAATTTCAAAAGTTTCAAAATTGAATTCTTCAAAATATTTTATAGAAACGCTTCATGTTTATTTGAATACACTAAATGTAATATCCATTTCAAGAGAACGTTTTATAGTTTTTAGTAAATTTTTGCCTTGCATTATAAATGTTAATTAAAATGCGGGATAAACTGGTATAATCTATGTTTAATGACAAAACAATGCATGGAATAGGTTCTCTATAAATAATATTTTTATAAAAATGAATCTAATGCTTGTTAACACTAAAACAGTATTTAAAAATGTCAAAACGATGGAAATAATATTAGCTTTTAATTTTAATGTTTTTTTTTATTATTTTTAAGCATTTGCTTCGAGATTTCCTTTAATATATTTTAACATCATCATTTTTAAAACACTATTCGTAAATTTTCGCAAACATTAAGAGTTAATTTGCATTTTAAGTAAGATAAAATAAAGACGGCTCATTTATGGTTATTGTGCAAAAACGTGTTGTTTCTTATATTATTTTAAATTTCAATGTACGATTATACACTCACTTCCAAAAGTAAAGCACGGAGAGGAAAATGCTAATATCCGGAAGCCAATCAGAATTGAAAATGATGCAATTCGCAGCAGAGGTAGATGGAAGCATGCAAATATGTTAGGTAACAGCCAATCGTGCTTTCATGTAAAAAATACGCAAAAAGGGCAGTCTTAAAAGAAGCCAACTTTATGAAAGTTACAGAAGTTGATTGTAAGTGCTGATATAATATGTTTAAAACTTTCATACAATTTGTTTTCAAGACATACGTGTTTCTATGACTTCCAGAAAACGAATGGAAGATTCTGAGAGCTGGCGTGGTGTAGGGCGCATTGAAGCAGGGCAGTCGATCACAGATGTTGCTCTTTTCTTCGGCGTTCATCATTCTGTAAGTTCACGCTTATGGAAACAATTCCAAACCCCACAGACAGTTGTCCGAAGGCCCGTAGGCGGTCGCCCAAGGGTTACAACCTCCGCGGAAGATCGATATATTGCTATGTAGCAAGCGGAATCGCAGAGCGACCTCCATACGTGTCATGTCTATGGTTACATCGTTCATTGGTAAGGCTATATCTGCATCTACTGTACGCCGGAGATTACATATGAATGAACTGTATGCCCGGAAACCTCGAGTTTGTGTTTCTCTATCCGTACAATGAAGAGGGGCACGATAAAAGTGGTGCAGGGAACATGGCAATCGGACTGTGTCTGACTGGGGCAATGTCATGTTTACTTATGAGTCAAGATTTGCTCTGGAGCCAGATGACAGGCGTATAAGGAAGTGGCGTAAATGAGAAACACGCAATCAGCCCCAAAACATCACCGAACATCACGCATTCCAAGGCGGAGGCATTATGGTGTGGGCAGGGATTCCATTAGGATACCGCATCGATCTGCACACCTTTAAACGGGATTCTGTGACGGCTGTCCGGTATCGAGATGAAGTCCTTGAACCCATTTTGAGATTGTACGTTGCAGCAGTTGGCCCTACCTTTGTTTTAATGGATGATAATGCACGTCCCCATAGAGCTGACATCGTCCATGACTACCTGGAGAGTGAAGGAATTGCACATATGGCGTGTCCAGCATATTCGCCCAACCTTAATCCCATTGAAAATCTTTGGGATGCTCTAGGCCATGCTGTATCTTCACGTTTCCCACCTCCAGCCACTCTTATTGAGCTGGAAACTGCTCTACAAGAAGAATGGCGATTGCTTAATTCTGTGCTAGTTGACCACCTAATTGAAAGCATGGTCAGAAGTTGTAAACTTTGCATACATATGAGGGGGGATCACATACCCTATTAATGTCATTTTTTTCATTGTATGCTGCGTATTTTCACTTTATACATAATTCTGTTTAAGTCTCCAACATGACATTATCTGATAACTTACAAAAATTTAATATTATTTTCATTTCTGTATATAACTATTGATTTTATTTTACGTATAAATATATATGCTACATTACTGCCAAATTTTGTGTCAATCAAAGCAGCATTTGTTGATTTTCTTTGCATTTTACATCTTCGTTCTTAACTTTTGGAAGTGAGTGTATATAGAAATAATATCCATTTACCTGTAAGTATAGAGTTAAACAACACTATGTTTTATTTGAAGAATTTGTTCCGTAATTTTCCCAAATCTCCGTTGCGTGTTACTATCTTGAGGAGAAACTCAAGTACATTGACAAGATGAATTGTACAGTTGTTGAATCCACGAAGGACGTGGCATTTCGAGAATAGAGCTTGCTTTACATAGTGTTAAATGTTATTATGCTGGGTATATTCAAACTATTATGTAATATAGAGCCATAGATAGATCTTAAGTTTAACAATGATGGTTTGAATGTGGAATGAGTCTGAGTAGAGGTAATGTGTCTGGATATTCTTTTTTTTTAAAATTTTATTAGACTAATGTTATGTTTAGCTTTGTGTATGTATTTGTCAGAAACAGCTAAGCTAGATATGGAATAATTTAATACATCGTTTCTCAAACTGTGGGGCACCCCCCTTGGGGGGCGTAATGGCTCTACGAGGGGGAGCGAGCATATTGAAAAGTCGAAAACAAAAGAATTAAAACAATTGTTAATTTACTGAAAGAAAACAAACAAAACATTCTGACACAATAAAAGATAAAATACACATTTTTACATTGATATTCTACACTTAAAAATGTATCAGTACTGCAGAATGTATTTTATAATTAATTTACCAATACTAAGTTAAGAACAAATTGAATAATTAGCAGTGGCCCCATGGACTTGTCATGTATGAAGTTTTATAAAAAAATGAACACTTAGCTTGATAATTTGTACGGTTTATAAATAATCCTTTCACTTCTGATTAAAAGTTACTTGATTCGTTCCCCAATGCATCCGTTTTCCACGTAGATGCTCGTATGTGATGCATTGGAAGGACTAAACAGGGAAATAATCTTAAATAAGTAAAGCCTTCGCAGACGTTGTCCAGATCCTTTTATTGCATTCCAAAGCCTTCGATATAATTTTATTGATGCCATTGCACAGAAAATATCATACTTCGAAAATACGTATGTATACGTCCGGGGAAATTAACGTTTTGACTGAGCGAGGCGCCCCTATTTAAGCAAGTGGCACTTAAGAGGTTAAAGTCGTATTGTAGTTGTAGCATCAAAGTATAGTATTATTGAATTAAATACATTTTTATGGTATGAGGGGGGGGCGCGATGAAAATTATGATTATATATTGGGTCGCGAATATTGAAACTTTGATAAGCACTGATTTAATACCTTATATTTTAATTACAACTTGCTGTGTTGTATCCTAATAATTTAAATTCCTAATTTTATCAATAATGTTAAATATAAATAATTTAAATACGTCAACAATTTCAAACATAACTTTTTAAAGTTTAAATTGAAGTAAGTAAATTTATTAAAATTCTCCGCCATACACAATACTGAGGAAAATAATTGTCAGTAAAAATACTGAGACTACTGTAAAAAGTGAAATTTATTTTGTTAGTACTGGTAGTTATTGAAATAAATTTAAGTTTAATTCTTTTTTTTTTCATTATCAAAATGTGTCCTAAATTATATAAGAAAAATGATTTGAAATGTTTTAAAATCTTTAGTAAAACTATTTAAGACTTACAGTTACATGTTTTTGCTTTAGAAAAAAAAAATATTTGCTATTAAATCCCATACATCCAAAACATCATAGGACAAAATCAAAAATTAAGTTTTAAAAAATATTTTTCTGATTTTTTATTTTAACTATCACCGACTGAATTATGAAAAATGAATATAATTCTTCTTTAAATAACATAAAAGTTCTCCTGGACATCAAAATTTCTTATCCCAAAACGAATTTTTATTTTTAATATACTACAAGTGAGAATTTACAATTATTAAATATTCTATCGAATGATCTTTGGTATCAGGTGTATTTTAATTTCCGTTCAGTAAGTAAAAATATATAAAGTACTTACATTTAGCTAGTTCAAACTGATTGTGAATAATAGTTTTTCTAATACAGTTCGTTCTAAATTATGTGGAACCCAATTGATGAATTTAAAACTGGGCAATCTGAAATATCTACCCAATTAGATCCTATGCTCAAAATAGAATATTTAATCTAAAATACACATAAATTAATAACTTCTATTATTATTTTCTATACACGTAACATATCATTTTAGGCATGTATTATTTGTAAAAATGAATACACAAAATCCAGCAATACCTTGTTTATATTTATTTTCTACATAATTATAAATAAACCGTCTCTTTTGTATTTACCGCGGGAAGTTTTACTGTATGTTTTCCATAAGGAAGAAAGCTTACCCAAAATTTCTAAAAAATAATCACAAAAATTAAATTAATTGTTATATATGTCTTGTTGAGTTTATTCTAAACGTGCTTGGTCACCTAGAAAGAAATTTGACTTTCTTAAGGTTTGATAAAAAAATCATAGAATATTTTTCCTTTTTTTAAATCTTTTTTTTTACTTTTAATTGTACTTAATTTTATAGGATGGCATTCAAAACTTAATAATTATCTGCTAAATTTTGTATGTACTTATGCTTTAAATTACATTTTTGGAAGGTTCCATAATTTTATCAAGAAGGCATTCTTATTAAAACAGGGTTTCTCAAACTATAGTGCCCTAGAGGGGTGTGATAATATCACGTAGATAGCACGAGCATATCGAAAAGTCGAAAAAGATAGATTTTTTAAAAAAATATTATTAAATAGTGGAAAGCTAGCGAAAACAATCATTCTAAGATAGTAAAAATTAAATACACATTTGCACTGATATAATATGCATATAAATGTATCAGTAATGCGCAATGTATTTTATAATCAACATAAAAATACTAACAAGTTAAATAATTATCTGATACCCCATCCCTATTAGCATATCAAATGTAAAACTATAAGCAAAATTTAATACTTATCTTGATAATTTGTACGTTTATAATTACATTTATATTACAGCTGTACCGTCTAAGTACATTATCATTGAATTCAATGCATTGTTATTGTATGATGAGGGGGGACGCGATGTAAATTATGATTAAACTGGGCTGCAAATATTGAATGTATGAGAAGCACTGAACTAAACACATAAACAATATTCTGGCAATTATATTTTATAACATTAACAAACAAATAAAACAAAACACGATGAAGAGCACATGCGTTTTCATCTACATTGTCTTCACTTGGTAGAAAGTACAAACACTACTTATTAGGAAGAATAACATTATTGCATCACATTGCATTTCCACTGTATTAGTTTAAAATTTACGGTGGACCTGATTGAGTCTTTAAATGTCTATGAATGTTCTACTCAAAAATTATCAATGATGAATATTATTAAATGTTCCTGAATCTTTATATCAAAACTTACATTTCTACAAATTCTAGAAGGAATATATTAAAATAATTATAACTGAAAGAAATTGAAAAAGAAATTTGTTGGTGATTGTTGATTAAATGCCTTTCGGGAAAGAAAACATGCAAATGAAATATCTAAAATATTCAGAAAATTGACCTCCTCACCTGTAAAAGAATCTGCCATTATGATTTATCTGTATATTTATATTAACTTTTAGGTTTTATTAGTGGCTATTCTTGCAATATATGCATTTATTTTCAATTACAAGGAGATATGAAAAAAATTATAAAATAAATAAAAGTTTAAAACAGCTTTGTGCTCAGTAATTTTCATAAAATACTGGGGCCATTATTCATATATTCTGCAGAGTTCTTGTAATTTTCAAATTGTAACACTTTATCATATTAAATGTTATTAAAATATCAACTTATCTATACTTATAATTCAAATAATTATTTAATCTTTCAATATTAAGATGGCCCAATCGGAAACTATTTAGACGAGCATAAGAGCCTATCAATATTATTAAATGCACCTAACATTATGTAGATTTGTACATTCGAACTCGGAACTAAACGCCATGAGAACTAACATGCACCCTCAATTATTCTAAGTGTCTAGAAGATTATAAATTGAATCGGGTTCCCTAGGGGAACTTATTGAATATATTAAGAGCTATCTTTAATATCCTGCAATATATTGGTCAAAAGTGCGTGAATAAAAAATTAAAAAAATATTTTTGAGATGTTTAAGTAAATGTTGCATTTGGAGCAATTTTTGTTAAAAAATTGATTAAAATCAGTTAGTATTAAGTGATTTAAAACATCAACATGCTATGTTACAATATATTTGAAATAATTTTGCATTATATCATTATATATCCACAAAATAATCATCGAAAAAAATTATGTCTTGTAATAGTATTTATGTGAAAGAATCACGGCAAAAATTTTTTTAAAAATAAACCAATGAGTGGACTCTCTAATGTTTTGAATAATTTTTCAACCAATGGTGTCATGATATAATTCAAAAAAGTTGTCGATAAAATATCACTGTTTGCAATAGCTTTCATTTGAAAAAAAAAGAAAAAAAAAGTGGATTCTATTTTAATTTAAACCCTTTATTTATCGTAAATTTGGAGAGAATGATTGTCTTTATATTGAGAGAAAGAGACAGAATTGCATTACCATATAATTAAAATTAAAAAGGCAAGTTGGAGAATCAAAGCAGAGGAAATAGGATATTCAGATCACACACGACCTTTCGGCACTATTTAGCTCAATTTTTTACCCTCACCAAAGATATGGACTCAACTTGGATTTTACTGAAACATTTTGAAATAGCTTAATCTAATGATATTTCAATGAAAGTCAATAAGTTTTTGAATGTGTAAAAAGTAGGCTTTCAATAAAATTTACAAATTATTACTTAAAGTTTGTTATTAGAAAAAAAAGATGACTCTAATTACAAGAACTCGTGATCAAAACAGGAGGTGATTCAAAATTATACATTTAACTTCGTAATAAGTAGTTTTTACGAAAAGTAAGAGAAATGAAGAGCACCAAGAGAAACCATTCTTCAAAAAGACACTATCATGGATTTTGTCTAAGCATTTTAATTAAAAATAAACACTTAAGTGTTTAAACACGTTTAGTGCTGTCTGGATCTTCTGTTAATTAACAATATTGAACCGATTAGTTAAGGTAATATTTTTCACTAAAAAGTAACAGAATGTTGGGAAAAGCATTAAGAAAGGAATATTAATGATTGAAATAAGTGATAATTTTTTTACCTTTTGTTTTAATTTAGCGTGTTTAGATATTGTAACTAACTATCAATATACATTTTTTAAAAAAAAAATATTTAAAATTTGACGTCGTTGAGCGTTGGTAATTTATAAACTGTGAGAAGAAAGTTAATTTTAAACATAGTAAAATATTATTTTTGTGATAAGTTTCAACAAATAATTTAGCCGTATTATAGTTTTTAGGTTTTAATTTTTTTTATTCATATTAAAAAATCATTTTAAAAACAATTTTTAAATATTTCATTGTTCTTTTGTAATTGTATTAAAAACAGTCGTAATTTCTTACAGTTTCAACCTAGATCCATCAAATCTACAGTTGGAACTGAATACAGCCGAGCCTACATTTTTAAAATTTATTTTCTGTCATTTTTATCATTTATTTTATATTAACATCACAAATTATCATTAGAGAAAGAATTATTAATGTCGGATCTTATACTTTTAAAAAATAATCTGATGATAATAAATTTTCGTGTGAAATTCCAGTTCTATTAGTAAGCTCTGTCATCAAATATAATAATTATAAGGCCCAATTAGATTTAACTTGTAGTACCTTTTATTGTTTCAATCAAACGGTTTTCATAAATTAAGTAATCAGCATGATCAGAAAACATTTAATGAGAATTCAATCAAATAATCATTTCACGAACTTTGTCACCAAACCAATGTAGCCTTTATTTGGATTCAGAATTAACGAAAATTCATTCAAAAAATAGCTGCTAAAAGGCCAGATAAATTGTTAAGGATATGAACAATTCAAATATTATTCGCAAAAGTTTATGTTGTTAACCTGGTTAGATGTGTCCTGTTTTAGGTTTTTTTAGGTTTTAAGAGGTAAGACTTATTTATCAATATGTTTTTTCAATTTTTAAAAGAATGACGTACAGTTTGAGGTTCTCGAATTCTTACCAGAAATAGATTTATATATATATATATATATATATATATATATATATATATATATATATATATATATATATATATATATATATATATATATATATATATATATATATATATATATATATATATATTATTGGAAGTAGTTGTAAAAAAAATAAGAAAATATAAAATAATTCTTTCATAACCCTTTTCTCGACGTTTTAATCTTATATAAAATACACGTGTTTGCTTAAATTTGTCATTGGCAATGCCTTTTGTTCTTCAAAAAAATCAATAAACAATATCTTTTAAATTAGAACTACATTAAAAATGTAAGGTTTAGTTCCTTACCAGCAGAAGGATCAATACTTCAGATAAAGATAAATATCATTGAAATAATCATGAGAAAGTTACAGAATTGGCCTTAATAAGTATAGCATTCATTTAACTACATGGATACATTTAAAAGTATTCTTAACTATTTCCAACTCTAGTTTTTTTCCCATTAAACACTTACCATGAAAGAAAAAACCCATTTCCCTCAAAGTGCTACAGGAAAACTTGTTTGCTTTAATACTTTGTTTGAAATGATTCACAAATAGCCTATTGCATTGGCAGCAAAGGCAAATACTATTTGTGAGTCATCACTACTTTAGGACAACAAATTATGTATGGTTCTCTGTCTGTAACAAAGACAGCTGAGTATTTACCAGGGAATGGTCGATATGTCACATGAATCAAACATGCAGTTACACCAAAATAAGCTGATCCATGAATAACGCAATGGTTAGAATAGGTTATTCGCAATATAAAACGATATTTAAATTGATGGGGAGATAAAAATAGAAGAACAAATGAAGAAATAACCATCTTTGGCACAAATAACTTCTGTTTGATATCCTAAAATTCACGGTGTGGATCTTGGAATTACCAAGGCCGTGTAACTATAGTTAAAATAAAATGATAATAGGTACTGATATTAAATGTGGGTGTTGTTTCAAATAATACTGGAATTCAAGTTGGTTTTTCCCTGGATTTATTGATAATATTCGATAAACTTCAATAAAACGAAGCTTAATAATTTAAATTACAAAGTTACAACATTAGACAGAAAGTAATCAAGATAAAAATCCTATAAAACAACGGCACACATAATTAAACCGAAACCAAGATTCGGATTTTAAACAGAAAATATCCGAGATATCAATAAGTAACAGCACCCAGAGCACCAGCATCCGAGATAAGCAACAGCACCCAGACACGTTGAAGCCAAGTTCCAGATTCACACACAGGCAGAATCCGTTACATCTGATTTTTGTCGAGATAGACCACATGGTTCTGAGCGAGTTGTCAGCAACATTCCATCGACCCCTGGGGTCTTAAAATTAACAATAGTCGCAAATTCACCGTTGGCATTATTTTTGTAGAGTCGTAGATTTGAGACCTGATACCACTGGATTAGCTGTGTGTAAAGGCTAATGCACTTTAAATGTGCAGATGCTCGCTCACTGCAGAGTAGTATGGGAGTTTGGAGACTAAGGTAGTAAATATAGTTCTTATAACTTGGCCGGATTAAAATTTACGAAATCCGCAACCAACATTAGTCGTGAAGCATAAAATTTTGATATTAACAAATAATAAAACTTTCCATTACAACATAATAACGAAATTGATATTAAAGTTTTTACTTTTAAATGCCTAATGCATTCATAATAAATATTTAAAGATTCCTACTAAGTTAATTGAATTTACACAGAGAAAATGACTGACATACTTAGATGAAATTTCCGATTTTCGTTAGTATACAGTTAAATACCGTACCAATTAAACGTAATTCAGAATGTTACATTAAGTAAAAGATTATGAAATAAACCAATAGATAAGGACAGCTAGTTATATGTTAATTTCCGGGGGAACTATAAAAGTTATATCGCTGAAAATGCTACAGCATAATCATTATTATAAGTATTGCATTAAGGATGGTTACATTATTTTATACCATACAAGCTGCATGGCCCGACGTTGCACGGGCTTTCTCAACTTTTGTAAATTTTCCGTTTCTTTCACAAAATCAGCGCTTCCATTATTCTTTTTCGAAACTACTTGACTTCTTTATTTCTTTCCTCACCGCTTAGCTCGGGCTTTTACCTAGTGTGTTACTTAATTTTGTCTTCCCTTCATAACGCCAGCACATTTTTGTAGGTGTGTACGCATACGATGTGAGTGAATGCTATACTGATGTCATTAAAATTCCCTTTTTCGAAATTAAGTGTATACTAATTTTTTCTATACCTTGGAATAATACCTCCAATAAATGACTTCAAAACATGAGAGCATTACATATGTACATATCAGGTTTCTTCGTATAAAAGAGGGTGTGCGTTTTATGGTGAACATAACAAACATTAACAAATGCATCTCAAATGTATAGGTGAGCATTATATGCCCGATTTAATATGATATTTTTCTTTGCTTTGTTTTTTAAGCGTCAAATTGTCAACAAATTGTACAATATCGGTCCATGTTTTATTCATTTCACCATTGGAATGTGACTTTAAATAGCTGAGCATATTTTTCATGAAATTTAACATTGATCAGCATCTACTGATGAAGGAAGAAAACCGATTTTTTTTCAACCAAAGAAAATGTCATAGAAATACACATGCATAAAAACTTTAAAAGGGGTCACATACCTTTTAAAAAGTTGAAAATGGTTAAAAATAGTGAGCTCTTTAAAGCTCTATAATTTTTTATTATTGTTTCCTGGAATGTAAATTTTGGAGGAATAAACAAATAGATATTACTTTACTTAAAACATAACCAACAAACACAGTGCTAATTAGGATAAATTTTTAATTAGATAATTACAAAAAGAAATTTTTGTTTTTCTTTTCGCAAGTGATATGCATTACCCGCAGCTTTATAAAAAAAGTTACCAATATTTTTTGATGAAACTTTTGCTCAGTATTGGAAATTGTGTTATCTTTAAAATGACGAAGCATGAAATACTGATTTAAAATTTTTAGTAAACTATAACAATTTAAAATTTAACTATAAAATTTTTAAAAAATTTTGCTATTTTATATTTGTAATTTTAAATTTTTTCATTAAAAATTCAAACTGGTTCGTTATTTTAAGTACAGATATGATCAGAATCTACAGTAAAAGTTTTATCATTTTCCATGGCACGGTTTTGAAAATATCATGCGCGTAATGAGTAAAAATGACGTTCTGAGAAAATTGACATCAAATGTAAAATTTACCACAGTTTTATATATATATTATTCTGGTTACTCAAACAACAACTAAATTTAAATTAAAACTAATGTGAAGTTTTTTTAGTCAATAAACTTCAATTTATTAAAATTATTATAACTAAAAACATATATTACACCAATGCAGTACAAGCATCGAATCGATATCAAAAGCTACAAAATAATCAAAATGCAACAGAGTGATTCATTTCTCCAAAATAAAGTAAAAAATTTATAAATATTACTTAAAAACAATCAATACCTTAATTAAGGGGACACGGTACCCTGTACACAATTTTTTTACTTAGATAGTTATAAGAATAAAATTACATGCACTGTATTCGAACACATCTGTAATATACATTTCATAAGCATAATAGTATTTTTAAACAAACAATAATTTTAAATTTTAAATTTTTTAAATTATTTAAAGTTATTAAAATTCCTACTACTTTTACAAATTTGTGTATTTTTTATCCATTTTTTTCCTGATATTCCTGGAAGTATTTCCCACAATTATGTGCATGGGATTAGTATTACAAGTGATACTTTTATTTTTAGATTTTTTTTCTCTTAGACACTATAAAAACAGTAAAAAAACAGCTATATCTAACTTAATAGATTTCTAAAAAAATAACTGTTTCTCTAAATACTTATTCCATGCACAGAATTATCAAACATATTATTTAAAACAACCAGAAAAAGTTTCAAAATTTTATAGTGAATATAAAAAAAGTCTTAGCATTTCAAACACATGATGATTATGAAAAATAACAAGCTGAGAAAAAGCAGTTTAAAGTTTTTGAAATAAAAAAAAATAATTGAAAGAGCTAAAATATAGTATCCATTTTTAATATATACTAAAATTCAAGTTGTACTAAGCATTTTTAATGCAAAATTCATGCTGAATTAGCACATATTATAAAGGAAATAAATTAAGATTAAATGGAATGAAGTGATAAAAACCAGTAAAAAAAAACAACATATATCTAACTTTATGGATATTTTAAAAAATAGCTCTTCATATAAATCCTTAAGATATGCACAGAATTATCACACATTTTATGCAAAACGACCAGGAAAAGTTTCAAAGATTTATAATGAATACAAAAAAGCCTTAGCATTTATATATATAATCACGATGAAAAATATAAAGTCGCGAAAAACGTTTAAACTTTTGAAAGTCAATAAAATACATGAACGAACTAAACCTTGGCCTTCATTCTTACATATATTGCAATTTTTTGTCATAGTCAATAGTTTAAGACAGTAATATATTCTAAGTTATTACATATTATTAAATAAATATATTAAAATTAAATGTATTAAAATATTACAATATATATCAAATTCACTAATCAATTGTTTTGAAGTTATAAAACATTCATTTTATGTTCATATGATAATTGTAAATAAATATTATTAAAAACCACCCCGTTCATATGTGATTCCTTCTTTTTAATGATTGAAGTATTTCGCCGCTTTTTGCTAACGCAATTTTTTCCGAGCAATTGCGTACGCCGCCAATCTTTTTCTTTTCCTCTGATAAACTCTACGGTAGTCTCACCAAACAGCCAATATTTTTGACTGTTTATTTGAAGCAAATCCATTTTTCCTTTTGCAAATTATCTAATGATTTTTTGTACCAAAATTGAATTCACAAACTGCATCATAAATAGCAATAGTTACTCGACGCAGTGTCACTGACGTTTCTTTTGAACATTTACCCCATATGATGCTGTGAAGGCTCTCGTTTGCATTTTGTGTCACACATCTTATGCATCTTTGAAGGAGTTCATTCGAAGCTAATCTTTGATATATTGGCATAATTTTGGCTAAATGAGTTTCCTTCAAGGGTGTCTTCACATGCTTCACGTGAGAACCCGGTACTTCACCACGAGCAAGAGCAGCCTGGAAAAAGCACCAAGAATATTTTCCAGTCGGACATTTAAAATGTTGAGGTTTTTGGTCCGCTGATATACTATGAAACAATGTTGCATAAATTGCAGTTTTCATTGCTTCTACGTCACCTTTTGTTCGAGCGAATCGCATTTTGATAGTAACGTGCCAATTTTTTAATTGTCTCTTCCTTTAAACTACCGCGGGATTTCCCTCGCAAGGAAACACCTCTTGCCCGCAATTCTTTAACAGCTTTTCGTAAAGATGTACCTAGCCTCTTGCTAACATGGTTTATGCACTCTTCTTTTTTTATTTTTATCTCAGGACCATAAACTTCCTTAGTATTTAAATAATGATATGTTTTTGCATCACCATCTGACAATAGTGTCGTGTATCGAGAAAACCACTATCTTCAGATATTTGCCATAATTTAAGAGCAGCCTCTTGTTCCATGGCACAAGATGATCCTACGTGATTGATAGCACATGAAGATATATGTCCTTCATACCACACATGAAATTCTGCTGAATTTTCTTCCAAACCAGATTTTGCGTGTTCACATTCAATGCAGCGTTTCGACATAATTTCAAAATACATGACAAATCCAGTAAGAAGGTCAATCACGCAACCTACACCTATTTGAGATGAATGTCCCCGAGTCAACCAAATACCATCAAAAGTAACATCTATATCAGTAATGGCATTATTACTTTGATAAGCACTTTTCACCTGACATCTGGCATCATTCAAGCTTTTTTCTGTAGATTTAACCAGAGATTTCCATAACTTTTTTTTATATATATTGAATGTTCTTCTTGAAGGTAAATCCATATTAATAACATACAAAAATTTGCGATAGCTAAATAGCCTTTCTCAAAACTTAAAAATGATTGCACCATGCGCATGTTTATGTCGAATGATTGGTTTTCAGTACCTTCACTGTCAGAAATTCGTCTGGATGTAAAGTTACTTGATTTAATTATATCACAAGAAGTGCAAAATACAGAGATTTTTCTGGAAAATCCAGGCTTTTCACCAATGTCAATTTATAGTGAAAACGATTTGCAAACATCACACAATAAATTTTTTAAAAGTCCTTTTAAAAACTGTACATCCATTATCACATAATGAGGGGCTTCAGAATTTTCACAACAATTTAAATCATTCAAGCAGCTGTCTTATAAAGTTTGGCATCTCATATTTCTTTCTGGTAATGCTGAGGAAATAGAAGTTTCATCTTTTCTGAAAACATCAGTTTCATGACTGTAGTGTTCACTGCACCATCTCTTGTTAGCTTTTTGTTTACTAACAAGACTCGATCGCTTTTGTCTAGGCATGATGAATTAAAGTGTACTTATTAATAAAAAGATATTCAAACGAATGTTTAAAATTATAAAGAAATAAATTGATTATATAATTGGCTTTGAGAGAAAAAAGCCTTTAGTTTTGATACTAATGGTTTTAGAATAAGAAAAAAAGGATGCAAAGCAAAATGGAATAACTTTTCTCTCTTGCATGAAAACAAACGAATTAATTCACTTCTCTTCTAATTAAAGTATAAAGCTTTAGAATCGCGTGTAAAAGTAAATCAATCGAAATTGTTTTGGCTAGGATGATAGCGTCTGCATAAGAAGCAGACGGCATGTCTTTTAGTTTCGGTTTCGCTTCAACATACTGTCACAAAAATTTAAATAACTCGCAAAATAATGCAGCTGCAGTTACCAAATTTTATAAACATATTTAAAAAAATTACCCAACTAAAATAAGGCAATAAAAAAATTCATTAAAATCGTCATTTTTAGGGTAATGTGTCCCCTTAACAACTACTTATTATAAATATTAAACAATTTGTGATATGAATGCAGTGTATTACTATGATTCTAAAATGCTAAAATTCGCCACATGGATATGATGTTCCCTCTTTTTCAGTTAATTTCTCACAAGTAGTTTTAAATTGCATTCTTTTAGCCTGTCGTACTTCTTTTGTGCGGAGATTAAAATGTACTTCTGCAGTCTGAATTCTTTTTGTATCTACAAGTGTAACAAATTTATGTGCAAATTGACCAACAGTCAGACCAAGCGATTGCATAATTTTTAGTCTGCCTTGATTGCCTTCATTAAAAATGACAATTGCCTCATTTGTAGATATATCAACAATCTTTCTACCACAACCTAAAGTTTTTGGGCATAATTTCCATATTAATGAGTCAATGGATTCATTATTATTTTGGGTTTTTACCCCCTAGACATTTTGTAGAAATTTAGGTTGTGATAGATCATTAAACACAGGTTTTATGGCATCCATTACTGCCACTGGCAATTTGTTACTGTGTCTAAAAGTTTTCACACTGCCCTCTACTACTTGATTTTGATATTTACACCAATAATTAGGACCTACGGGACAAAAACTGTGCAATGGTTCTTCGTCGCTTGAACGTATATGGAAATATACAGCCGAAACAACTTTTCGCATATCTGACAGGCATGTTTTATTTTGTCGGATTGCATTTCCATAGTACGTTGTAATTAAGTCGATCATTCTGTCGGTCAATCTTCCTTTTCCCCCAATCGACTTCCCATCACTGAGTTTGGAGCTCATTTGTTTTAATTTTCGTAAACGAGTTCCCATTCTTTTTTGAACATGTCCAACACATTCAATTTTTGAAACTGTGATATCTTCCCCATACGGATTGGATGCAGTAATAGATGAGAATGTTTTGGAATCGCCATCCCCGATATAAGATGTATATCTCACAGAACGATGACTTAATGAACGCTGAAATATACGAACCATTCCCACAGTCTCCATCATGCCAGCTGAACAATTTTGGTTTTTCAAACATTCTTTAACGAGAAGAATTTTCCACTTTTTGTAAGCAGGTGACCCCTTTCTTCGTTTTCAAGAATTACATCCTTTACAGAAAGAAGACATCACTTCCGCATGAATACACTTTCCTATTTTGTCTCCTATAACAGCACACACACCAACACGAGAAGAATAGCCACAGGTTTTCCATGTTCCATCTCCACTAATTATTATATCGGAAGAATTTGTCAAAGTTACCTCTTCCAAAGCTGCACTTTGCATTGAAGCTTCTGCGACTTCTTTACTACACAATTGTAGTTTGTTTATAATGTTATTATAGGATTTTTCAGCAACTGGAGGAGGAAAGTCCGTGCCACCACAGAAAGTTTTCATTGCTGCATGACCCTGTCCAATTGTCCTCATTGCGTATACAAAACGTCTGTTTATTTCTGGAATATTTTTTTTTACCCAGCATTTTTGAATTTCTAAACGAACACAAGTCTTTACAGTTCTTGCATTCAATCGAAAAAACACTAGACAAACCTCTAACACATTTTCTGATAGTTTAATATCACCACCACATTTTTGGCAAGAAGCAAAGTTTTGAATGTTTGTAAACATGATAGTTTTATCAAACACTCTATAGCCATCAAAACAGTCATCATGTTCAATAAAAGATGAATCAACATCTTGCAGCCGAATCTTTTTCCAGATGCACTGTTGTTTAATGATTCATCCACACTGTGTACAGCTTTGCATCTCGTATGCATATTACCAGTAAACTTCCTTTTTTGGACGTTTACCAGATGGACTTTTAGCAGATTCAGTCGAATTCATCCTTCACAAGTTTATAACAAAAATAATACTTTTCCTAAAACTTATCTTAGAATAAGATACGGTATGAAAATCAAAAACGAGTGAGTATAAATTCAAGATTCACTTTATCAAAACAATCTAGAAGTAGAAGTTTATAAAGTTAGTAGAAGTTGTAGCTAATATTCAGAACAACAATAATAATATTTGAGGCTTAGATTCAAGCATTTGATAATAATTAGAATGAAAATATTAGAAACAGAGAAACGCAGCTGTCACCAGCGACATGACAGCTGTCACCCTGGAGCCAAAATGTAAACAATATTTAAATCGCCTTTTCTGCTCTTATTTTCTTAATAACGTCCGTTCTATTGGGAATATCTGCATGCGGTTTCTTTTAGAACACTCAGAAAGATTTACTCTATAAAATAAAATAATAATAAAAAAATTGATTTTCCGGAAATTTAAAAGGTATATGACACCTTAAAAATATATATGAAGAACAGATTGTAAGAAGGAAAGTTAAAAAAAAACCATAATGCCAAACGACAAAAATTGTATTAACTCTGAATTTTAACGTGCAAAAGAGAATTACTTTGTTGAGCATTCAATCCCCTCCATGGTCTTATTTTGATGAAATTACCATAAACAGCTAAAAAGGTCTTATACATAAATGAAAATTCACATTAGCATTCATATTCTTACATCTTAGCATCACTGCATTCAAATTGGCCCCATGCTAATCGTGCTATTTCCCAACAAAATCTTACAAAACTTTTTTTATATAGAATTTTTAAAAATCTTTGTTGTTTTGATATCAAGGAGTGACTTGCCAAGAGCCAATTTGATTGTGTTGAGACTAATAGGTAAAGACCTAAAAATCTTACTTATAAATCACGATATCGACAATCTTATAATCAAAATTATTTTGCATTGAGTTCCATTTTTTTTTATTATCTAATAAGAAATTCTGGTTTTGATTTCAGTAATAATCTGTTATAACATTAGTTTATATTTAGTACTATATTCTCTTTTTGTTATACTGCAAGCTATGATTTTCTACTTTATAGTTACAATAAGCGAGATTAAGAATTTATCTTAGAACAAAGAAAAGCAATCAATTTTTTTCTAACAAAAAGAAACTTTGTAACAGATTATTATTACTCAGAACATAAGAATAAAAACAGGTAAGAAGTGAAGGTAATTTCACTGTCTAAAAAAACCCGTTCATATTTGTGTTGAAGAATAAGCAATTTTTATCAGTACTTACGTATTAGCGTCACAGCGGCCAAAGTGGCGCGTCATGAATCGTGTCATTTTGCGCCAAAATCTCTCTGACCGATTTTAAATAAAATATGTTAGAATCTTTTTGTTTCGGTATGAAGGTGTAATTCGCGTGGCACCAATTTTGCTGTGGTGACGCTAATACATAAGTATCTCATTATCTAAACTTCTATTTACAAAAAGTTTCACAAATCATTTTTTGACTTAAAAACTTGAGTCACGGTATCATATAATTTAAACTACAATAAGCAAGAAAAAATTACAGTTTAGAAAATAAACAAACATAAAACTGTGAGACACTAAAATAGAAATAATAGCATTGATTTAAATCAAATTGCTGTCTAAAAAGAGAAAAAAATAAGCCCAAATTTTGATACGTTCAATAAAATACGATTGACTTTGTAAAAAAATTCTCGAAATCTACTGTTATGCAATTTATGTTGCCAAAACCAAAAATGAAATTTAGAAAAAAACGTTTTTTTGCGAAAACATTTTTGAAAAACATATATAATTCCCCCAGAAAGAGTTTAGGAAACGAATAAAACCATAACAAAATATATTTATAATAAAATGTGCTGAAATCCCTCTAACAACTGTTCTAACAGTAATTTTCGCAAAGTTGACTTGACACGTCTGATCACGTCATATCCCCATTTAGCTGAAAAATCGCTTTAAAATTGAATTTTAAAAAACTCTAAAGCGAATTTTGAAAAAAACTTCTTTTGAGGTGTTGTGGTTAATGACATACCGCTCTTAGGTGCCAAGTTTCCGACTTCTGGGTGGCTTAGTTCAACCGGTACAGCTGAAACACTCAAACTGTTTGTTTTATTAGTACAGATAACTACTTCATATTTTTTATACACATAAAGAACGAGTTATTTCTTGAAAGTATGGGTAGTACCCTCAACTAATTTTATTTTGTACTAATACATAGTTTTATTAGACTGGTAAAGAAGAATATGTTTTGAATTTATGAATAACGCTCGGTGGAGAATCATCACCACGTTTTCAAACGAACTTATGTGGATTATGATAATCTAATGTAAGGATTGTAATGTAATTTATGTTGATTTCAGAAGCTCGCCTTATGAAGAAAACATGTTAGGTATGGTTAATATTAAGTTACCGTAATTCGTAAGTTAATACATGTTCAGTTTATTTTTAAATTGTTGCAAAGTGAGATTATGGGGATATGTTGAAAAATTTTTTTAGTGAAAAAAAATTAAAAATTGCCTTGAACCATTCAGTATTACGAGAGGTTCACAGAAGTAAGTGAAACACACGCATTATAAAAGAAAGAAGGAAAAAATTAGACATGGAATATTACAAATATTT
Source organism: Trichonephila clavipes (assembly GCA_019973935.1). Taxonomy (NCBI): domain Eukaryota; kingdom Metazoa; phylum Arthropoda; class Arachnida; order Araneae; family Nephilidae; genus Trichonephila; species Trichonephila clavipes. The sequence continues at coordinate 92,328 of BMAU01007057.1, read as the reverse complement.
ACGGAACTTTTCAAAAGCACTTATGGTGGAAATAAGAGGGGGAAAACTCGGGGGCCAATTTATATTCGTTCCCTTCGAGAGATAGTCTTAGGATCTTTCTTTTCCAGAGAAACTTGGAAAATATAAGAAGCACACGCACGCGTGCATTCTACATTTTCATTGACACCGATATTACAATCACTGGAGTTTGATGGAACAAAGTTAAATTTGTTTAAACAGTTATAAAACTACCATGAACAATGATGAATTTGAACACTTTGTAATTATTATGAAAATTATGGCATGACAATTTTTTATTAATGGTTGGAAAACAATGTCTTTGGTAAGTTTCCTTTATTTGAATTGAGATATTATCCGCTCCAATATTTCACCATTCTTTCTTTTGCAATATTCTTATAAAATGGTTTTGGAATATAAGCTGTCAATTTCACGCTTGATCGTAGATTTTACCCAATCGACCTGCTCATTTCACAAACACTCGTGTGTCCGCGAAAAAATGCAAAAATTATCGCGTCGTTCAGGCTTTAAAATAGCTTTTGGAACCCGACGATTATGCATTTAGGCGAAGAAATAAACTTCTGAGAATCCAAGGATGAAAGAGAATCGGTACAAATCTAATAGTCTGAGATGACACTATTTTGTTCTATGATCCAATTAACGGCAAAGGAGATGTTGGGATTGTAAATGTAAGTGATGTTAGACATTTAAAGAAAAACCATGCGAAATAATATTTTTCGGATCCGAATTTTTATCATCTCATTGTGTTGTTTTTCCAACCCCGTTCCATGATCTCAATGAAAGTAAACAAACCGATTCGAGTCCGAATTTTTGCAAGTTTCGTGATTTGTGGTTGGCAGCAACTGCAATGCAAATTGAGCGACTATTTAAACTCGGTTCGTGTTAGTTTTTTTTTAGGGAGAAAGAAAGGAAATATAAGAAGTGTGTTTTAGCTGTTAAATAAAGAGCAGCTGATTGGCTATGGAACTGTATGTTGCATCACCATTTTAAGATGCTTGCTTTGCAAAAGCTTGGGTTAGTTTACCAGGAAGTGTAAAAAATTTGTGTATGATCCAGTCCACGTACCGTGTCGAGACAGGCTAAGCCACTGCTTCTCAAACTTTCACTATTGGCGACCCAGTTTCTTCAAAAGGAGAAGAACACCAGTCACACCGCCGATCCTCTATTCCACAAAACTACACTGGTCTCAGAACACGAAGGATCTAGTAGTACTCCTAGACAAAAATTTATCATGGAAACAAAACATCTTATACGTGCGTGAAATATTCCGGAACGCCTTGCGCTCAATTTACCCCTTAATTTGCCGTAATTCTCGAATGAATCTTTACAAGAAAGTACTTCTCTACACTGCTGTTTTGTGGTCTATCTTAACGTACATTTGCCCTGGGTGGGGCTATGCAGCTAATTCAAACAATAAACTTTTAGAAAATGCCCAAAATGTTTTAATTAGGAAAATAACTAAGGTATGTAGATACACGAAAAATAGGGATATTTACAGAGCTATTAATGTTTATCCTTTTAAAAAATATATTCATTAAATAGCAATTGAACTTTTTGATAATCTGCCAATTTCAAATAACTTAAATGTCTTAAATCTTAAAAATTATAATCCCAATGCCAATACTAAGAGGCCCAGAAGAATCCTTCTGGACTCGTATAATCCCCATAGTAATTAATTGCGTCATTCCCTTCATGGCGAATTACCATTTTCTACTATGTCATTTTACTTTCACGTTTCCTTTCTTAATTTAAAATTTTTTCAATTTACAACCCACACAGGCAAGCACTTTTTTCCAACTCAACTTCTGTTCGATAACTTAAAGGCAGTGGATAGAGTATTAACTCACTGATTCTTTTAGTCCACTAATCAGGAAGCTCCCTCTCAATCCAGGCCTCTCCACTTCAAGCCCCAAATACATTTCGATATAGGATGGAGGAACGTTTCGCGTTCCGTTTCCTAAAGATGTCAAACTTTTCAGTTTTTTTAGGGAGAAAGAGAAAGAAAGGAAATATAAGAAGTGTGTTTTAGCTATTAAATAGAGAGTGGCAGTTGTCTATGCAACTGTATGTTGTATCATCATTTAAAGATGATAAATTCGTTTTAAATAGTTAAATAGACTGTAAGAAGACGGTTCGAATCGGATGTCTGGTAAAGTTGATTTTTTAACTATAATTTTATTAGTATTATTGTTTTTGATCGCTCCTGTGACGAGCACATTGACTTTATCCTTGATTATTAATAAAAATCATTTTTAAGAAACTGCTTTCATCTTTATGCCTCCTCGACACAAACATTTTCAATGCTTGCTTTGTCAAAGCTTGGGTTAGTTTACCAGGAGGTGTATCAAGTGAGTATGCTGAGTTTGTACTTGTGTGAGTAACTCTTTTGTTGCTGTAAGCGTATAGATTGACTACGACTATTTATTATTAGAATTGGTTACTTGAATTAAAACTCGTGGATATCCATGCGATTGCTGCTTAGGATTATGCTAGATTGCAAACTCGTTTTATACTGTAATTCAACGCTCCCAGTGTCAGTCAAATGAATTTTTATAATTATTGGATAGGGCTCTATGCTCCTAGTGGTTAGGATTTAGCTCCTATTGAATACTGGTCATTGAAATATTTAAAGTCTTACAATATTAGCTAGTTATTTATATCCAATTATAAATGCGATTTCTAATTCATTTCAAAATTTGTTTTACTTGAAGTATATCACTTTTTTCTCTGATAGATACCCAAACTTTTTTACGGAATTCAAAACAATAAAGTTCTTTTTGAACAGTTCTTCGAAATATAGATAACCTTACATCCTTCAACAAATACATAATTCTACTTATTTAATAAAGTGTCGTGTGCATATTGCAAAAAAAGTATTCTTAATTTCCAAACGGATTTCTAAGAGAAAATGTGTAATTATTTTATTCAGTAAGTTGTGTTTTTTTAAAAGGCCCAATTTATGATTAAAATTTTACAAGTACGTCGTCCTTCCACATGTACGCACTTCTTTAGCAAAATTAAGAGTTTGTAGAATCTGTCTATAACGAAACTATTTTATGTTATTCTTAACTTTTAAACAGTTGAGGCAAATTACTGTATTAAAGAGTGCGGTTTAAATTACCTTTGCAGTAAGCTTCTTTATATTTTCTTACACTTTACTAAATAAAATACCATACACCTGTATGAAGTCATAATACAATAGACACAAGCGCATTTACAGTTATATCGTATTAATATTACTTAATTACATATTTTTTGGTTCGGTTTATTTTTATGCGGCTCCTATTTACCGCACAAAAATAGGTTTTACTGTATATTGAACAATTCTTTTGTCACCTTTATTTGCGTAAATTAATTTTATCATTACTTTGACCACATTATTCCGCATTTATTGTATTTTGTTAATTTCCCAAAACTCTTATCACAATACACTCCGACACTTTTTATTTTTACTTCTTCTTTAATATATTTGAATGGGAAAGTAAGAATATTATTCATAAGCATTTAAAGTGATTGCTATAATCATTTGAATAAAGAATCAAATATTTACTCTCGTTTCGTTTATTTACCTTTTCCTTTAAACGCAGGCCTTTGTTTTGTAAAGCCTTTTACATTCAGATATAAATCTAAAATGAATTATTTAATTTTCAAGCACATAATATAACTAACAGAATATAGGATTTAATTTATTCATAAGTTTCATTGAAAATTAAATAAACTATGTTTACGTAATTAGAATTGCAAATATTTTGTTTTAACATGGTTGGTTTCGAATAATGATAAAACCATTGGATCATTATACTGTATATTCTTACTTGAATGAAATTAATAAAATACTTGGTACAGTTATAAAAATCTTTATTTAAACCATCAGTTTTGTTTCTTCGAATCATTAAAATTGAATTCTTCCCAATAATAATGGAAACTATTCGATTTAGCAGGGAAAGAAGCTAATTTACTACTGGGACTTTATACTTTTTTAATAAGATTTAATTTTGTTGTTGTTTTTTAAAGGTGTGTTAACAGATCATTTTCCCAGACATATTCGAAATATTTATAACCCTATATAAATATAAATTTTGATTTTAATACTTATTTACCTAAAAATATGTGATTGGTCCAATAATTTGTAATATATTCTTGAAGAGGTTAGATGAAGCAAAGATGAATCTTGGAAATAAAATTTTAGAATAGAATAAAATAATTTCAAAAAGAATAAATTAACTCCAAAACAGGATACTTGGAAGCAATATATGATTTTTTTTCCTATGAGGCAGCGAATGAGAAAATTTGAAGTATAATAAATTTTATTTCATGGTGAGGGTGAAATAATTAAGATATGGATATGAATTCTGATACATCGAAGAATATATACTACTTCAAAAATCAGAAAAGTAGAAATCAGAATGCATATTTCTTAAGTAATCCATTTTTGATACTTATAACATTTGTATGAACTCATTCGACCTCTTCAGAAAAAAAATATTGATTTATCAATTGTAGCTATGTCTAAAAACTTCAGCTCATTCCTCAGTAGATTATGTATCACCAATTGTTTTCACTCATATGTATTATGCAAAAGGAAGTTGCATTAAAGATTCATTTATAATGCATAGAACAGAAGAAAGATCATAATTTCATTATTAAATGTGCTTATATCGTGACTAAATGATATAATGATATAAAAAAGGATATATTGTGTCTTATTTATTAAGAGGTTGGATAAGTTTCTTTTAGCAGTTAGCAATGAAGAAAGAATAAGTAAAAGTAAATGATAATATTTGCAGCTACCTCATTTTACATTAATTAAAAGTATAAAGTGTATTAAAAAAACCTAAAGTACCCATGAATATACAATATCAAGAAATAGATTATTTTAAGATGGGAACAGTATGCTCGAGTAAGACTATTTGTTTTACGTTTCATTGTTCATAGACAATCAACTGCTGTGAGAAAATGATACATTGTACATTAAAAAAAAATTCTTTTTTTTCTGTTTCAATTTAGTGGTACTGTTTTGAAAACCTAAGAAAATGATTTCTAGCTGGGAGAATTACTTTTATAAAGTACCACTGCATCCGTTTACTTTAGCTCTTTATATATCACATCAATATATACTGCAGTTTTTCTCAAGCAATATTTTTGTTTAATCACTACATTGAAAATTAAAGTATATATATATATATATATATATAAGCAAAATACTCAATTTTGGTAGATGTAATCTGTTAGAGCTAATGAATTATAATAAGATATTCAACTGTAAAATTAATTATATATACTGTTCACTTAAAATAAATTATCTAATTGTTTTCTAAGGTCTTCAATAACTTACAAAAAATAAATAAAATAAGAGACTTTTCTTTTGACATTAACTACTTTCCGAAACAAAAATGACAATATTTGCAATCTGATCAAAATGTCAACTGAAAACGCAATTTCTGCTATAGAACTATTTGACTGCCCAGTTAAAATACTCGTCATAGAACCCATGCTGCCATATATCTTGGAAGAATGGATTTCAAAGAATATTTCTGCTAAGTATCATCGATAAAAATGTTTATTCTTTGTAATGTTAAAGGGTAATATTGAGTATCGTGTAATGTTAAGTACCGTCGGTAGAAAAGGGTTAAACTTTTAAGCACTGGATTTCGAATTATTCGAGGTTGAAATGAGATTTTAACAGTAATAGCATTATTTTAATTTGTATTTATAGAACTAACCAAGAAATATTTGTATTGTTTATATAATATTAAAATCAAATTATTTTTAAAATGTGTAGTAAGCAACTTAAACAACAATGTACCCACACTTGTATTGTCTACATAAAAAAAAGAAATGACATGTAAAATTACGATCTCAGTAATTAGGATTATTAATTTTTCTAATTAAGAATGATAGTAAATAGGAACAAAATTATCAAATGCTTTAATTTAGCTTTATTAACTTCTGATACTGAGACTTTTCGTGAAAAGATATGAAAGGCAGTAACTATTTTCATGCTCAGAAAAAACAAGTATCCTAGACATAATTCGCAAAATAACTTCTTTCAGGCTCGTTTTATTTCTGGATTCAGGATTATCAAAAAATGTCTTTATATGCATATTTTCAAATATACACACTTTTTAAATATAACAACACCATATTAACCTACAATTCTTCTTAAAAATTAGTGTAAAATAATATATTTAAATAAATGAGCAATTTATCTGTAAATTTGTCATTCTATTGGCGGGAAAGTATGACTAATCATTTATTTCATAAAATTGCACGGACATTTTAATTTGTTTTCACTGAATGTAATTATATAAAAATTTCTGAATATTGGACAAGTACTTTTAATGATTTCAAAATTTTAAATTAATGGAATTGGAACATAAATAAAAAATCTTTATAATTCTTGAAAATAATGCGAATAAAAATTATTAAAAAAACGGCATCATCTATATATTTAACGAAAAAAAGGAACTTTTAATTACGTGTACTTTTTTCTTTACCCATTTGTAATTAGATACTGAATCACATTATTCATTCATCTCTCGATCTATTTTCTCATTTAACGTTTGATTGCATCGTGTGTTCTAGTTAGCTTGATTTAATTAATTCATAAATTTCGTGGAAAACTAACCAAAATTTCATAATTAAATTATAGATGCACAGAATATGTTTTACTTTCTCATAGTTAATTCCGACTAATCATGAAGACATTAGAGTAGAACTTCTTTTTAGTGAATCAGATTAATTAAGATTCTTTTCTAGACATTTTTAAACTTGCATTTGATGATCAGTACGTAACATTTCCACAGCAAGGCAGTTTTTATTACAAGTAAAATGAAATCTTCTGCTATAAATTTCTTCCAAAATCCCAATGACGTCACATTTTCCTTTAATTGTAATTCAAGTTTTATTTTAAAAACTAGACTGTGAATCTTACAATTGTATTTAAAGATTTTCTCAATTAAAATGTTCCATTTGTTTAGAATGTATTTTCAGTTTATGTTGAAACGGTATGCCATATCATAATCTAATAACACCTGATGTCTTGGATTGCATGTCTAATTTATATGTGTAAGAGAAGAACCTCAGGAAAAATACAAACTTTTAAATGAAGACAGTATGAATCAAGCAACAGAAATAGATCTAAAAATAAAATCAAAGTCTTTAGCTTATTTTTTTATACGTTTTTCTATAATTTCGAAAAATTTACAAAACAAATTACAAAACAAACAACAACAGAGTAATGATTAGTTTCATGTTTGATGTTAACACCTAGAACGGTTTCGCATCGTCAGAGCTCAAATGCCTTCCTCTGGGGAGAACTGGTAGTCAAAACTGTACTGTGACAATTGATATACATCTATATAGTGCCACACAAAAAGTGATACCAGCTCCCGGGGAAGGTGCTAAGTCTGCATTGGTAGTTGCTAATCCGCAGCTCCATGATAAAAGAAAATGTTGTTCATATCTCAAAAGCAAAGAAATAATTTCAAGCCGATTTATTTCAGAAAATAATAATTTCTAGTGTTTCTTCATTTCAAATGCTCTTTTCTCTATTATTCCAAATGCTTTAATGTTTAATTCTGAATATTACCTTTAGTGCATCTAACCAAAGTATTTTAATTAAGTTTTGCATATACACTCATGTCCATAAATTAAGGATAATGAAGTTCAGGCAAAGAAAGAGACAGAAGCAAAGCAAATGTGACTTATTTGTGAAGGCTATTTATTAAACAAAAGGTAAAGAGCAAAAAAGATGCTATAGGTTTGACAAATTAATAAAAATTGCGATTTTTACTCCCTGGAGCAAATTTCAAAAAAGAACATATTTACAAAAAACAGTATAACATGGTTAGTATGATGGTTAATACGGAGTATGTCTCCCGGACGATGCAATACAGGTCTTACAACACCTGGCATGCTGAGTATCAAGTTATCAATCTGATATTGAAGAATATTACACCACTCATCAAGCAATGCCTTCCGAAGTTCCGGTAGACAGGTGGGAGGGGGTTGACGAGCTGCAATTCGTCGGCCAAGTATACCTCAAACATGATATATTGGATTCAAGTCCGGTGAGTGTGCTGGCCAATCCATACAGTTGATATCCTCCCTTTGAAGGCATTCGTCTACAATGTTTGCACGGTAAGGAACTGGCGTTGTCATCCATAAACAGAAATTCAGCACCCATGACGGCGCGAAAAAAACGTACATGTTGTTCCAGAATGACATCCCGATTGATGTGGCCTGTCATCGTTATACTCTGAACAAGCAGGTCAGTTCTGGAACCAAGAATACTTCCTCCCCAAACGAGCCATCCTGCACCGCCGTAACGGTGTTGTTCAATGACGTTTTCTTGGTGGTTATGGATACCTGGTGCTGTCCATATTAAAGTCCGGCGAGAATCAGACTACAAACAAAACCTGGACTTATCGGAAAACATCACACAAGACCACTATTGTGGTGTCCACAATACATGCTCTCTACTCCATGTTAATCAAAGGCGACAGTGAGTTGCGGTAAGTGGAACACATCCGACAGGCCTACGAGCATATAGACCTATGTGCCCTAAGCGTCTGTGCACTGTCTGCCTTGAAACTGTCGTACTGGTAGCTGAAGAGAGCTGATGAGACAGGTATGATGCTGTGCTCTGTGTGCTTCTTTTGGCAGTAACTGCCAAATACTGGTCCTCATTCGGTGTTGTAACTCGGGGGGCGACCTGTGCTGTAACATCTACTCACATTACCATAATCTTGGAATCGTTGCCAAAGCCTGGAGATAACACTCTAGGCGATTCCAAGTTCCTCGGATATTTCCAGCTGGGTACGTCCACATTTCAGTCGTCCGATAATTCTACCACGTAAAAAATCATCCAAATGCTTTCTTTGTGCCATAACTATGCGGTTATTGCACTGAAAGGCTTTTAAAGCGCTTGCTAACAATTTTACTTCTTTGCCACCATTCCTTATATGCCCCTCTCTTGCGCTCTCGTCATTGTGACGTACTATCTGCACCATCTGGTGGTTTCCTGTAATTTGCATATTCTTCAAGATGTGTCTGATAATTCTACAGGTGAAATTTTTATTTTAGAGTTCAATTTCTATGTGATTCTGAACTATGCGTAATTTATGGACATGAGTGTAAATAATATTTATGTGTTTAAAAATAGTTGAATTTTGAATGCATACACTTTTTTAAAGGAATTCTACCTAAGCATTCAAATAAATAAGTATTTTATAAATATCAATTATTTTATCACAAACCCACATCAAACTTTAATTATGTATAGTTCGACGTACTTTCGAATCAAATTACATGCGTGTTTGTCAATTATTGTTAGAGGAAAATCATTTAAAATCAATTAATGGACTTTTAAAATTCTTTTTAAAAACTAAAGTTTAGTTTTTAACTCAAAAACGGTTTTGCTTAATACATATACAAAGAACGAAACTCAAAAATTTATGAAAATTATTAAATCATTCTTTTTTTCAAAAATCGTACTATGCTATTTCAGAAAAGAAATCTTTACGATCTCATGACTTAAAATCAAATTTATCAAGTTTTGTTCTAGAGCAGGGAGTGGCCACCTTTCTGCAGTAGTGGGCCAAACCAGTCTACCAATAGGATTCGTCGTTGTGCCATACAGTAGGACATATTTGAAACAATTTGATCACATGATAATGCATGCAGTCTTAGAGAATGGAGAGATCAATAGTATCCAATTAAAGCTCTATTTTTATAAATTAATTTTGCATCATTTTTAAACATAAATATAAAGAGCATACAATGTAACTAGTTCTTCAACAAAAATAAAAGAAATTAAAATTCTAAATATTTTATGATTTTTAAACATATTTATTAAAAAATAAAATAGACAATATAAAATATAAGTATTTGCCTCCGTTATACGTAAGTAAAAAGATAAATAAAAGTTCCAATGCAAACCTGTTGATTGTACTGCTCTACTTTCATATCGCAGAATCATGTGTATAATTTGTGACTTTCAGTTCGACACGTTTTTCAACATGCAGTAGTTGAACGATTTCTTTGCGAGACTCGAAGTAATTTTCATATGAGGAGAGAATTTAAATTTGGTTTGTAGAGCCAAAATCGGAAAGCAAAGTGCATGCAATTTTCTTTCTGCAAGTGATTAAATCTCACCAGCAATGGCATTCAATAATTTACAAAATAGCTATAATTTTTTTTAGTTATTTTTCAGATTTCTTCATAATTCCGTAAATGTTCATAATTCTGAAAATGTTTGTTAATAAGGTTCTGTACAAATTAATCAACTTCTTTCCATTCAAAAACTGACAAATTTGTTGAGTAGTGCATAGTACTAGTGAGAATTGTACCGCGTGCCCCATGTGGTACGCGTGTCATAGTTTGCTGACCCCTCTTCTAGAGATAGCGTGTTTTAAACCATAAACTAGAACGATGACGCCAGATATTTAGTGTGTAACAACAAAATGAAATACTCCATCTGGCTGGTTGACTTATTTGAACTGATGTGAAATGTTCTCGAAAAAGAATTATCTTTGTGAAAATGAAATATTTAATTAAATATTTATAACTCATTGTGTGTTGAGGTTAATCAATTATCTGTAAATCTGAAGGGTTATTTAATTTGAGAAGAATTTAGTTAAAGCTACAAATTTACGGGCAACAAAGTTAAGTCAAATATCTATTCATTATCTTCATAACTTAGAAGCAAAAAAATCATTTAATAATTAATTAGTATTAGACAATAGTATTCCACTATAATGGTTACTTAAACAAAATAAAGGGTAAATGAATCACACCATTTTGATGTTACTAAAGTGTTTTGAGAAATATATTCTAAAACTACTGAATTATGCAAACTTATAAATCCGTCATACAAGTAACAACACATTGAACAGAATAATTTATAATGTTTGTTCCAGAGAAATGTAAGAGACGTTCGAATGGGAAAATAGAAAAGCGAAAATATATATAAGCATATTTTTCTTCATCAATATTTTCGATAAAGTACAGTGACAATGCTTATATGATGCTACGATGTAGAATGCTTGGTATTCTCGAGCATACACTTATAGCCTTTTATATATTAATGTTTGATAATGCTGCTACAATGAGACGTAATGAGATAGATTAAGGTATGTGCATTTTATTATTGGCAGACATTATTATTTATTTCTTTTTAAGGAACATTTTTTTTATTAATGATGGTAGATTACTGGTAGAAATATTTCTTAGAAGGTCACTGATGACTAGCATGGAGACAATATGAAAAAATACCCCCGTGAATTGATTCTAAATATCTCTGAATAACAATAAAAGAAATTATTAACTTTTCTGAAGAATTCTTATTAGAAAAGTGAATTAACTTCAATTTATTTAAGGCAATTTCGATTTTAAAAATTGCACCTCTGATATTTCTCTTCGGTGAAGTAAACTGCAAGTAGATGTTTGAAAAATGTTATTTCATGAAACACGCATTATGTGAAAACAATAAATTCTTTAGAATCGCTTAAAATCGGAATACTATTGCAATCATTTTTCATTAAATAACTTTATTCGATTGCATTCTCAAACGATAGTATTTGTAGTAAAATACATGTTTTGAAAAAAATCGATAAAGATATCTAAAATTGAAATTTTTTTAACCTGTTTTAAAATGAAAAACAATTTTCTTATATATTCCGGTACTATTTTATAGAGCTAAGCAAAATTTTTAAGCAGATGCAATAAAATGGAGAGATAAAGATGCTACTTTTTTCATACAAAATTAATTCCCAAAGAAGCCCATTAAAAATTAGGGATTGTTTCAAAGGCTCATTGGATATCTGCAAGATATATGGTTTATATTATTTGGATTAGTTCATTAAGATATCCCAACACGTTGAAAATGACCAAATTCGATCAAAACAGATTTTTTAAAAATATTTTATTGAATAGAGGGATTTATTGGTTTATAAAACGTATATTGTTTCGTTTCTACGTTACATAGAGGCCAAGGTACAATCAGTTTTAAAAATTATAAAAAATCCGGAAGTGGTTCTTGGATTTACCAGAAGTGGGCATTTTTAAATTATTCGAAATCTATCATATCGAGTCTGAAAACTCAAAATGTTACAAATGTTTTCTATAAAACTTTTCGAACCTGATATTTGTATTATTTCTTAGAGAATGTACTAAAATATTTCTTATTGTAGAAAAAAAATTTTCCGTTATAACATGTTATTTAAATAATATTCTCATAAAGAATGTCACATTCCTTTTTATGTTTACTCAATCATTTCTAAAATTTTCGAATTTTATTAAAACATTAAAAATTTAGTACATTTTCTAGATATGAATGTATCTACTTTGCAAGACTGGTAGAATGTATCTACTTTAGTAAGGCTTTAACTGGTATAACTCATTTATTTCTTTCTCTGACTGCTTTCAAGTTGTGTTTTTAAAATATTGCTAAAATTTCACTTATAATTGGGATTTTTGTAAACTTTAGATATTTTTAAATACATATACATAATATATATATATATATATATAGAAAATATAGAAATAGAGAGAGAGGTTCAATATTAGTATGTATTGGTACTGATTCCTAAAAAAGCATTTATAATGCTTAAATGTGATTTTTTTTAAAAAAAAAAGTACTCCGAACGTGTTCGTAAACTTTAAAAGTACACTATAAGACAATGTCATACCTTTAATGATATTTAATATGACACTAATATTTTATTTGCTCATGATTCTATATGTATTCCAATAGTTAATTCTATATGTTTTCTTACGGTTTTTGATACAAAATGTGTTGTGAAGGGATACGCAATATTTCTGTTAAATTAAATCTTTTGAGGCTCAATGTCCTCACGCTGTCGTAGTGCACTCCAGAGAAATAATTCTTATTCCTTCATTCCTTTTCAGCCATGATGCTATTATCTTGTTGTTTTCACAAGCGTTTTTTGATAATTAAAAACAAACGTTGTTCCTATTAAAGGTTATTGACATTTTATCACTTCTAATTTTTACGTAGATTTACTTTTAATATTCGAGATAATTTGCTTGTTATTTTTTGAGACTACTATATATATGATAATTGCTTCTCACTTATTTATGGTTTTTATTTTTACATGTAAGGTTTTTATCCTAATTTTTTCTATAGTATTATTTCTTAATATTCCTCTCTATGAGAGAAACATTATTGTTCTCTTTTCAAAATTTCATCCACGTGCGTTAGAAATAGGCTCAACTTTTCCACATGGCTCTGTTTTTTTCTAATACGTCGAAAAATTATGCTGTACGGATAAGGTGGATCCATCAACCATTGCTTAACCTTAAATCACTGTCCTATTTCAGTGACAGCTTTAGAAATCATTATAGGTCTCCATTTTAGTCCAAAGATTCTTTTTGTATCTACCTTTGTTATGTCTCTTGAACTCCAATTTCTTCTTCTTTGGCATTGTAGGTTATTCAACTTTTTTACTTGGTATCTTATTTTATTTTATTATACTATATGTATATATATATATATATATATATATATATATATATATATATATATATATATATATATATATATTTGTGTGTGTGTGTAAAATTTTAATTAAATATATCACGATTATATAATCTGTTTTAAAGTATATATTCTTATATTTATAGGAGGCCAAAAAGTATTCTTTTTATTCCCCCCTAAAATTTTGAATTAAATCTGACATTAAATAATTCATTAAAATTTTGAAAAAAATTCTAACTTTAGTTTGGTTTTCTATAGCAAAGCACTGTTCCAGATTTATTTAGGATGTATGATTTATTTTAACATTGCACTAAATGAATACTAAAGCCTCACATATTTTTCAAGTTGCATTTGTTTAAAAATAATTATTCCAAGAGAAATTTTAAAATTAAAATAATTGGGCTTTTATAATATAATATATATATATATATGCTACCGTTAAAATGTATAGATCATTTATTTCATAAAATGACTAGACAAGTCAGTTAAAATGTACGTATCATTTAAACACTTTCATAAAATACTTTACCTAGTTTAAAGTGCATAATATATAAACACTTTAATACTTTACCTAGTTATTCTCTGAATTAACTAGGTATTTTATGAAATAAATAAGGATAGACCGTTAAACGGAAATTTAAGAAAATCAAAGATCTTTTATAAATTAGTTGATCATAAATAGCTGAAACCTCTCGAAAAATACATTTTATCCCTATTGTGGATGAATAATTGATAAGTAATAAGGGGCAGCAGAGATGATATAATTTATTATATTGCTCATATTGCTATTAGATAAGCAGAAAAGGGAGAAAATAATGTGTCCCAAGAATTGATTTTATATATAAATATTATTAACAAAAATACAAGCTGGGAAGAAAGCAATTGCTTCATAAAAACATTCTATAATTCTTTTAAAAGAAAAATGTAAGAGTATATTAAATTATAAATTGTATGAGATACCTTTATTTTACTTTTCATTATTTATTAGAGCAAACATTGCTGTGATGACACTTTGGATTGCAGTGCTTATTATTGTTTAAACAAGCACACTGTTTAGTATATAACGCAGTTTTTTTTTAGACGAGCAATTTTTAAATCCTTGTCCAGTACCATACCTTTGAGCTGTTGAGCAACAGATCGAAGCGTGGGGTCAATATTTGGAACTTTTTCAATGGAAATTAAGTCTCGCTGACATGTACGAAACTGATATTTAAAGTTCATTTTTTTTATTTCGCCTAATCGGAAAAACTCTTCACAAGGCAGCTACAACCGGTTCAAATAACTCTTTCGAGATTCGTTTTTCATACTTAAACGATCAAGTAATCGTTATAATATAGAATACTTAGTTAAATCATGGAATTTAAAAATTTTATGTACTTTAACTGACTGATCTAGTTATTTCATGAAATGCCTAGTTATTCAATGAAAAAAAAAAGGATTTCACGCTTTAACGGTAACTTATATATATAAACTACGAGATCACTTGTGAATTAATAATTATTATTATTTCATCTTCTCAAATCTATTCTTATTTCCAATCTATTTCAATTAACATATCGTAAAAAAAATTTTAGCGTCTACTTATTCACAAAAGTTGTAATTTTTTAATTATAATAGCATATGCTCATTGTTTCAAATATTGTAAAATATATTCACATAGCTTATAAACAGTGTTTAAAGTCTTAATTCCCCTGTGGGGGTCAATGTTAAATCCTGCACGTATTCTCTGAGGCACAATTGTAACAATAATGCAGGCATGGGTTAGTAGTCTTTTGTTTCAGAAATCCAAGGTTTTGTAACATCTCTGAGAATAAGCTGCGCAACAGTAATTAGCAGCAAATTTAACCTCGCTGCCTTCGGGAATCTCATAACTGTACGATCATCCTAAATAATGTCTGCTCTATAAAGGGACTTGTTTTACATTAGGTTTAATAGCATTATACTATGGGCAATGGAACTGTGTATCTACTATTGTAGAATGGGAAAAATAATAGCTCACTACTAAGAGTATGTTCATATTATATGAGATGGAGTGTTCATATTATAACAAGGATTTTTCCATTAAATTTAGTATTACAGAATTATATATATATATATATATATATATATATATATAAATTTCAGTTTTTTCCCTATTATAATGTATCTCAGCACTTCTCAACCTGTGGGACGCGCCCCACAGGGGCGAGCATATTGAAAAGTCGAAAATAAAAGATCCATTTAAAAATTATTAATTTATTGAAAGTAAACAAGCTAAATACAGTCTTACAAAATATTTTTTAAAAAAAAACAATTTAAACTGATATAATACACTTATAAGTAAATCAGTACTGTACAATGTATTTCATAATCAATTTAACAATACTAAGTTTCGCCCATTCGGTATAGTGGTTAGCGACACTAACTGCTGTGCCGTTGGGCCTAGACAGGAATTCGGGAGAAGGCATGGATGTTTTTAAATGAATAATGCCTTCGTGGCATGTGGACTTTTTAAATAGCCGTCAAGCCACAAGTCATCTGGTGAGGCTGAGGGAAGGGGAAAACAGGTGGGAGGCCCCCTGACCTCCCCCAGGGTGTACTCCCTCAAAATTGGGGTGAAACCGAGCAAAGTCGTTCTGCCACATGTATGGAGCTGAAAGATACGACCAACGACATGCGTCACTTAGCCATTTGCTATGATGCATTCCGTGGGCCTTAATCTGGCATCTGTCGATCAGGTGGCATTAGAAACAACAGCACAATACTAAGTTAAGGACAGGTTTAATAATTACCATTGTCCCCATGGGCTTATCATACATAAAATTATATACAAAAATTAACACTTATCTTGATAACTTGTATGATTTATAAAGAATCCATTAACAGTGGATTAACATTTACACGATTCACTCCCTAATTTCATCGTTTTGCATGTATACACACATATGCAGTGTTTTTTTGGGGGGGAAGAGGGAATAAATAAGAAAAATCCTCAGAAATAAGTAAATCGTTCGCAAACAATGTCAAGGTAAATTTATTTTATTCCAGACTTCGGAATAATTTCATGGACAGCAGTGAACAGAAAGGTTCATTGATTGATTGATTGAATATTAACGTCGCACTGTCCAGCTACTCTAGGGCTTTTGACGACGGACCACGTAATTTTGAACAATGGTCAAGTGACGTGGACGACACCTGAGCTGGCACCCCCTCTCCTAATTACCCCGCCACACCAACGGGAGAATGTTTCAGCTCTCGACAGATTTAACGTGCATCGCTGCCCTACACGGCGGGTCTTTAGTGGTACTGGGCTTGAACTCGTGACAAGGCAAACAACGGGCCGATACCTATACCACTCGGCTACCGCGGCCACCAGAAAAGTTCATATTTTGGAATGATGAATATGCACTGGTGTGCAAAAATTAAGGATGAAGTCGAAAAATTAGCATATCATCTGAACGAAGAGGCAGAGTGGACAGAAAGACCATTCAGGAGATAAAGTAAGATGATGTACGGTAGCACATGCGCAGATATGCAGGTAGACGTAATGGGGGAGTGTCTGAATAATATAAAGCATAATGTCGGTGTAAGATCAGTATTTCTGGCAAAGAGATTGCACGCCGTATAGCAGTTAAAATCACACCGAGTTGCTGCCTCAGCGAGAAATGGCGAGCAATCAATTTGTTAGACGACATCTGAATGCTTTTATCCGAGGTCGAATCATTGGGAAGTTGGAGGAAGGCCGCAGTGTGACAAGTGTGGCTGCAGAGTTCGGAATTGCTCACAGCATCGTTTCACGACTTGGGAGACAATTTCAAACTACAGGAACCGCTATCCGGGGGTTCAGTAGTGGTCGTCCACGAGGAACCACACCCGCAGATGACCGGTACATTGTCTTACAGGCCAGAAGAAACAGGCGGCAGACAGCGGGAGAAATCGCTAGACACACGACACAGGCGACTGGACGACAGATATCGCGTTTTACCGTGGCCAGCAGACTGCACGGTGGTGGTCTGTTTGCACGACGCCCTGTACGGTGTGTACCTTTAACCCCTGCCCATCGGAGAAGGCATTCTCTGTGGTGCCGGGAACACCGGAATTGGAGAGACAAGGAATGGGGACGAGTACTCTTTACAGATGAGAGCAGATTCAGTTTGAGTAGCGATTCTCATCGCATACTCATCTGGAGAGAGCGGGGTAGCCGCAATCATCCCTCGAACATCATTGAAAGGGACAGGTATAGAGGTCGCGGTGTTCTCGTTTGGGGAGGCACCATGCTTGGTAGTCGTACAGACCTTCACATCTTCGACGCAGGTTCAGTCAACGGGATCTGTTATTGTAACGAGATTCTTCTTCCATATGTGCATCTTTTTAGGGGCGCTATGGGTCTGCAGTTTCTTTTCATGGACGACAACGCACCATGTCATCGCACAGTAGCTGTCGAACAGCTCTTACAAAGTGAGGATATTGAACGTATGGATTGGCCGGCATGATCTCCGGATCTCAATCCCACTTAGCATGTATGGGATTTTCTAGGCAGACGCTTGGCAGCTCGTGCCTTACCACCAGTAACGATTCGGGAGCTTCTATTGGCGCTGCAAGACGAATGGGCAGCAAGCAATGCCTCAACAACTCATTGACACCCTCATTCACAGCATGGGCAGACGCTGTAAAACCTGCCTAGCAGTCAGGGGAGATCATATCCCCTACTAAAGACCGGATGTTTCTTGCTGGACACCCATCACAGTGATGTTTCGGCCTTCAGTCGCATTGCGCTCCATTCTACTTCTTCAATATCAAGCTTCTTTTTATCCCTCTGATTTCTCTTCTAGTAAGTGTTGCTTACATTACACATGTCCTTACGTATTGGGGATCTTACGGTATTAAATGTTTTGATTTGGAAAGCTTTTGTACAAAGTTATATTGAAAAAACCGTCTCGTCCTTAATTTTTGCACACCAGTGTATATGTCCGGGACAATTGACGTACTGGCTGAGCAAAACATTTATATTCGCCAGCGGCACTTTAAGTCGAATGGTAGCGTAAGCATCAAAGTATCGTAATTTCGAGTTCAATACCTCGTTATTGTATGGAGGGGGGGGCGATGAAAATCATTATTGAATATTGGGTCACTAGTAATGACATCTGAGAAGCACTGATGTACGTAATATCATACTATGTGTCAACCATGTATGCACAAACATTTATAAGTAATTTAGCAGGTATTTTGAGGAATAATCTAAAAAAAAAGTTTAAAAGGTAGTCTGTTTGCAATGTGAATTTATAAAATAAATCAAGATAAATATTTTATAAAATGTGTGTCGCTCCCGAGCGTTATATCTGCCAAACTTAAACTTAAAATGAGACCACTATGCAAACTACAGGTAAAATTGTAATGTAATAAAATACGTTATTATTCTCTAATAAATTAAAACATGTATTTATGCGGAAAATATGGACCACATAAGAAAAAGAAAGCTAGCAAAAAGTTGAAAATTTGGTTTTGAGAAAATAATTTATACATGTTTAAAGGAATATTTTTGAACATAGACAGATGCAGTATAAAAAAAGTCTCCCGTAGAAAATATTTTTAAGTCTTACAAAAAAGCAAGAGCTTTTAAAGAGCTTAAAAAACCGTACAATCTTTGAGGAGAAGAGACGGATAAGAATGTAGACCATAATGTTCTACAGAAATGCTGTAATAAAATAATAACTAAACCTCAAATCTTAACCTTCAAGCTAATTCCATAACTAAGTCCATTAGTTCTTTCATAATAATCCCGAAAGATTAAATTCGGCTTCATTTATTGTCTTACGTTATCTCTGTGGATAATTCAAGGGCCCTCTCATACAGTAATTGAAAAACAGAACGAAAATTTTAAACGTAGTGTTCTTACTATTAATGTGACACATTTCTAGTGGTACTGAGGATACACACACACAGAAAGTATATTTTTATGTTACCTTAATTCTTTTTTAAAGTTACTTTTATATTTTTTTATATTTAATTCTTTAGTTTATTTCCATTTAATTTATTAATAGTTATTAAATACTTACCGTCTGACAAAATTTTCCCTTTCAATTGAGCTTTTATTCGGCGTAATCTTGTTCCCATGCGCTTCATTACATGGCCGATTTTACAATACAATTTTTCAATTGGATATTCATTTCCATATTTTTTTTCTTTTTTACCACATCAAATGCTTTGCAATCCTTATCTACTAAGTACGTAATATACCGGGAATTATGTAAAGATAATGAACGTTGAAAAATTTTGGACGCTTCTTGGATTTCCATCGCTGTACTAGATCCAACGTAGTCCTTTTTACAATCCTTTTCATGAAAAGGCAAGTTTTTACAAGTACAATATTTCAAAAGAATATCAACATCTATCACCTTACCTGTATCAATGCTGGTCACAGTAACTATACCATTCAAGGATGTGTAACCACGCTTCTACCACTATATTTTTGTTACTTTCATTTTCACAAATAGTTTCCTTCGCAGCATTTTGAATTGAATCCTCGTAAACAAGTTTGGCAGCATTTAAAATTCGCTTACCGTAAGGAGAAAACCTTGTAGGTGGTTGCGGGAGATTCATTATGCCGCAGAACATTCTCCCTGTTTCTGCACCTTTTCCAATTGAACGCATAGTATACACATACCTGGTACTTATTGTAGCAATTTGTGCTCCTTCATGAAAATTTGAAGAGAATTCTACACGATATGGACAAGCAAAACATTTCAGGACAAACGTAAAAGACAGTCCAGACTTACCTGTTGAAACTTGCATGTCTAAACCACTGTTGCACATTTTACAGTGAACTTCATTCTTCAAAACAAAAATAAGAATATTCAAATTCATGATTGCATTTATAATACCTACGCTATCACCAAAAGAAGAAAAACTCTCATTTAAATTGGGAATTTTTTTTTTCTTTTGCATATGAGTGTTTTGATTCATGTGCATGTTCAGCTTGAGCATTTATTTTACTATCAGTGGTACTTACTTTACTATTAAGAGTATTCTTACGTGGATACTACTTACCTTTGTGTTTCTTGAAAACTTTTTTAGACCTTGGCATTTCAAAATTTCAGAAATTTTAAGTATCGATAAACGATAAGGGCTCAATCAAAACGTGTTCGAAAGCGCCAAAAATAGGTAAACAACCCTAACAGTTACACTTGCAGTTATTCGTGGGAATAAATAAAACAGATAATAGCTTTGCAAGAGCATCCCAGTTTTAAAAGGCCAATATGTTTACATTTCTATCTGTCAAAGTAGGCGTGGCAAATCAGTTGATAATTTTTAAAAAAACATTTTAAAATATTTCTAACTCATAAATCGACTAGTATGTTATATCATTGTAAAGGGCTTAATTTGGAGATTTGAGAAATATCAAAAACTCAAAATCGGTTTCTCGAAGGTGTTTAACATGCTGAATTTTCCTTAAGATATAGAATGCTTACAACAATATCTCAAATTTCTTCCAAAAAATATCTAGGTGGCGCCATTGTTTTTGGTTCTATGTGTCAACCCTTTAACTTTAACACTTCACTTCAAATGCGATTTCTGACTACGATGCTTTCTCTCTCTATATATATCTTAATAGTTAACATTTGTACATGTAAGTTATATATATATATATATATATATATATATATATATATATATATATATATATATATATATTTCAATTATTTTTTCTTTTTAATATTCAACTCTTTGGGAAAATCTTACAATTCTCACGATTCATACTTTCATTTTCTTTTACTTGCGTGTGTTCCGTCCATGTGTAATATTTATAGGCCTAATTTTTCAGTATTGATCAGTGTTTTCTATAATTTCGAAACATTTTGCTGTACGGGAAATGTTGATTCATAAAGCATTGCATAACCCTAATTCTGCTGGCTTAATTCAGCGACAGCTTCAGAAACCCTAATAGGTCTCCTTTTTGGTTCAAAGACTATTTTGTTATTTTCAAGTTAAATCGTTCTACTCCTCTGTTACATATTTTGTATATTTTTATTTAATTTTACCA
This sequence comes from Trichonephila clavipes, assembly GCA_019973935.1. Taxonomy (NCBI): domain Eukaryota; kingdom Metazoa; phylum Arthropoda; class Arachnida; order Araneae; family Nephilidae; genus Trichonephila; species Trichonephila clavipes. The sequence goes on along the minus strand of BMAU01007057.1, from coordinate 70,789 downwards.
ATATTCTTTTGCACCATTTATTTTCTTGATATGTTTCTAAAAATCCAAATTCTTTCTTTTTTAGCCTTGTAGAAAGTACAATTTTGTCTCATATATATGTGTGTGTGTGTGTACATATATATATTCATCGTGTCTCTGTAAATACAGGATTTTAAGCACAACTTAGCATATCATGATGATAATACTTGAACGGGTCTTCTGGGCGGCATAGTTGGTTTGTTGCTTGGTCTTGTACGTCTAAATTTGCTGGTTCTACCCCTGCCCACGTTTGTGGATTTTCATGATCCAGACAATCTATAGCGACCATGTAGCATAATTATGCGGCATGTAAAAGATCCTTAGAAAACCTGTTTGTTTTGAGTGATCTCGGTAAAAATAAAATCCTAAGTATTATCGCTCATCGTCAGAGCTTAGGCGCCTGTCTCTGGGGAAGAAAATGGCCATCAATATTACTGGCGGTGATTGGTATCCGCCTATATGGTGCCGCACTAAAAAGAGATACCAGCTCGAGAGGGAATGTAATAGGTCTGTGATGGTAAAACACCAATCCGAATTGCTATTAGACATAATTCTTAAACAGAAAATACATATTTTCTCAAGTACAGATAGTTGCAAAATATTGAATAATAAAATCACCAATTTTAACAATTTCAATATTATATTTCGCTTTGGCGTAGTTCCATTCTTAAGACGAAAAAAGTGCGGTTCTGGTTTCTCTTCTTTAAGTAGTAATCTTCGTAATTTCCCAAGTCACTAGATATATATTTTTCTTATACATTGCATAAAACAATAACATGAAAATAATTAAATCAAACAGAAGGACATTCACATTTTATGGACACTTTTTTGAAAGTTAATTTTTAATTCTAAATATTGTATTTTTTTATGATTTGCTTCTTTTTGATAGGAATGATTCTTGACAATAGCTCTAAGTCTAATTTTCCATGAAAGTACTATCATGCCAATTTTACTTCTCTCCTCTTGAACAGTTTTCAAAAACCACTCGAGTGTTATTGAATGCCGTTTTTATAAGGGTATTTGGGGTGTTCATTTTGTCCCGAGGGGTGAAAACTTAAACAATTTTCAAACAGGTATAATTATTTTATATTTACATTAAATAATTCGAATCACACACACATTTACGCATTACTTACAAATGATAATGGCTTCAAAAAAGTACAATTGCTTAAAATATAACCATAATTTTAAAAAATTATAAGCATATGAAAATAAGAATAATTCTGTAATAAATATTAATTAATTTTTGCGTTGAACACGCTATTATCTTAAATCTTAAATTGTAGCCCCTCTGATGTATAAAACTTTATAGAAGTACAAAGTGTATCATACTCTTTAAGCCCTACAACATTTAAGAATAATATACCTTTTGCATTTCAAAAATTTAAAAAAAAATGAAAATATTTTTTTAATTTTTTTTTTTAAATATACTTTATTATTCTACTTTTATGAAAATACTACAGTATAATAAGGGTTCATTTAGCTTTATAAATCAATTAAAATCAGTAATTAAAACTTTATAATCAGTAATTAAAGCTACTATTTTAGAAAATAGCTTTAATTACTGATTATAAAGTTAGAAAATAGCATGCTCAACGTAAAACTTAATTAATATTTCTTATAGAAATATTTCTTATCTTCGTATGCTTATAGTTTTTTAAATCATGATTATATTTTAACATTTTACACTTTTCTGAACCCCCATTCCCTTATAAATAATCTGTAAAAGATTTGAATTACTTAATTTTGGATTCAAAGAGTTATATATATATATATATATATATATATATATATATATATATATATATATATATATATATATATATATATATATATATATATATATTATTATAGTTTCAGCCTTCTAAAGAAATTTAACACCCCTGAGACCCCATAAGTGGTTTTAATAATCCAAAAGCACACAAGTCCTTTGAAAAAACGGCAGGGGATTTTACATGTATTTCAAATGGGATACACTTTGTTCCTGTTTCTGGTTATTTCTTACCCCCAAATGACAAGAAGTTAAATTATACATGTGACTAGAGACTTTGTCCATATGAAGCTCAACTTTATCAATGTCCTTTCCATATAAGATTGAAATATCTTCCTCATAAATTAATTCTAAAACATTCTGTTAATTGTAGAGGAAATTAATTCTAGCTTTATTTGAGACTTGTTTGAGTTTTAATTTGCCATTGTAAAAAAAAAAATCTTGAAAATCTTATGAAACTCTTTGAAACTGTTCTATACACTGACGAAGTCATTTCGTAAATTCATTCCACTCACTTGAGCAATAGAAAATAGATTTTTATTATAGTCTCTGAAGTACACCATGCCTCATGGAAGCATCACCAAAAATTTCCATTTTTCTATAACTAGATGTTTTTCGCTTAATTTTCTACATTTTGTTTTTCTTTCAGCATTTTTGTTTCTTAAAGCAGTTGGACTTTAGGTTTAGGCATCTTTTTTTTAACTTTAAACCTTTATGAAGTATTTTACTTGGTGAGCCGGAAGATATATATTCTGAGTATAGTTTCAAAGAATATTTGAGTCGTATTTATTTTTAGGTTCAGAGACTTCACTTTCTTGTTGGTTGCCTGCATTGGAACAGTCATAGGGTGAAGTTTCATGGTCACGTTTTAATTTTTACTTTCAGCTAGAATTTTTCTTTTTCATTCAAATTTAATACAATATAACTACGTTTTTATTGAAATGTGAAATTTTGTACACCTCTTTATATTTTGTCGATACAAACATTTTTCGCCTCAGAAAGCGTAGTTACGCAACCTTTGAGTCATTAATCAATTTTAGTAGTCATTTTGGAAGTAAATATTTTATTTCGCATTCCAATCAAAATGATATTTGCTGATGATTATTCTTAAGTTTCCAGATTTTTTTATCTCATAATGCAAACGAGAAAATGTTCTACAAATGTTCTATTTGTTTTACAAAATAGCTTCTATATTGTGCGAATTACCTTTTGCATTACTTCTAAATAAAAACTATTACATATTTATGTTTTAGATAATAAAAAAAAGAATTTAAATTAGATGTATATTGTAGCATTTAAATAAGCTATAAAACATTTTAAATTTTGTGACCACAAAAACAATTTTCATCAATCTGTTAATACAAAAACAAATGTGCTTTAACCCTTTATCTACTGACGGTACTTATGAGTACCACTCACTTTAACATTGCATGGAATAACCGTTTTTACGAATACTCTGGCGATACTTAGCAGGGATATTCTTTGAAATCCACTCTTTCAAGATATATGTTAGCACGGGTTCCCTGATGAGTATTTTAGTAGGGGAGGTGAATATTTTTATAGCAGAAATTGCGTTTTCAGCTGATAATGTTTTCAGCGGATTGCGAAGATTGTCACTTTTATTCCGAAAAAATATTTAATGTTAAAAGTATTTTGTTTTTTGTAAGTTAATGAAGACATTAGAAAACGATTAGATTATTTATTTTAAGTGAAACGTGTATTAATTAATTTTACAGTTTAATACATTTAATTAATTATTTATATCTAACTAATAAAATTTCCCAAAATTGAGTATTTTATATATGTATATCTCTTAATTTTCAATGTAGTGATACAAAAAAAAAAGAATATTGCATGAAAAAAACTGCAGTAAATAATAATGCGGTAGATACAGTGTTAAATAATTTGTTGTATCCTTCGTAAATTTTTATAAAATACATTATCCAAAAGTGTTAATATTCCACGTGTTCCACGAAATAAATAATTTACAATTTTCAGTAAACTTCCAATAGCGCAAAACATTATTCAATAACGTTATACTGGATATGTCACATGAATAAAATACACTACATAACAGGAACAAATAACTTTCTGACTAACACAGAGAGTAGATCGTTTTATTTTGTTTCTCACACCAAAGAACTGGCAAAAAAATATGAAGTCAATAGAAAATTGAATTGCTCTCTTCCTCAGCATTTTGGATTATATATTGTGACTAAACCTGCATGAAGCCTCGCATTTTGGAAAAAAAATACTAAATGGAGTGTCATTCATTGGCAGTATCTTTGTAGAGATAATTACTTTTGGTTATTTTTCTTTTGCTAAAATAAAAAAATGGATGGTAAAAATGGATTATATAAATTATTATGTTACAGATATATCTTTAACTTTTTGTAAGTATTCTTATATTCGATTATAGTTGGATACTTGTTTAATAAAGAAATTATTTAGGAAAGAAAATTACTGATTATATATATATTGTTGCCAGATACTTTATTTTATCTTGGAGTCGATTAATTTACAAGTTGATCAATAATACGTCACCGATGGTACTTCATACTCATGAAAAACGCATTAAATTTATTGGATAACTCATTGTAATAAAAGTAACATGTAAATGACTCATATATTTTTTAAGCACATTCTTGCGTTTTCTTATGCATTATGTTTATTAGAAGAAGAAACGGGCACTCAATCTCAAAAAATAAGCAATAAGCAGTAAAAGTGACATAACTGAGTAACATTTTGATAAATTAACCTCAATGGTTTCCTAATATAATATGTCACTTGTTCGACCTTCAGTAGCTTAGAAATCACGATTAAAATGGACATACAATGTTACGAAGACTTCGTAACTGACGTCCTACAGTTACAAACCACCCACGAGAATCGTTATTTGCGTCTGCAAGCCTGGAGTTATAGGACGAGTACAATATATGAATTTTCTTCAAGTGTTGTGACGTCATCAGGAATAGTAATATTCCAAAAGACGGTTTGCAAATGGCTGCTTGAAAGCCAAATATATTCCAGACAGCTATAAGTTCGAATGACATTGATGTAGTCTCATTGAAGAGCCTGTTTACAGTTGGTTCTGGATCACATACATCGGACACCACAGCAAATGAACGAAATATTTTTGTCGATTCTATATAAACAACGATTCCCAATGGATAAGGATCTGAAAGAACCCAGAAACTCAATCTCAAGTTCACAAAATCACTGAAAGACATAAATTCAGTCATCCTGGTGCAATGGTTTGGACAGGACTATTAGTCGGGGGCTGAATTAATCCCCATGTCTTTTGTCCGAGTTTAGTGACAGTATTTATTTATCGGGACGTAATAACTTACCCTTATGGTCAACCATATGTTGCGGTCATTGATCATGACGCCATTATTATACACGTTATCCCAATAATACGTAAGGCTTTCGCTATCAATCAGTACTTGAAACGGGAAAAACTACTTCGAATAGATTGTCCAGCACGTTTAACCAACTTGAGTCTAACAGAGCATGTCTGCGACATGCTCGAGAAACATCTCTATAATATTTGTAACTTTTCCCAAAATATTAATGACTTGGTAACATGCTTTTTCCAAGAGTGGACACAGATCCAGTCAAACATGATTTTCGATCTGCTTTCATGTATGAATCGTTGTTGTCGGTCCTACATCCTTAGCATAAGTGATCACACGCCCTACTGATAAATGTTTATAACTAAACATTTTTAGCACAAGTTAGGAACAATATTGATTGCAAAATTTACCTGAAAACTAATTGTTCTTATTATCTTAAATTTTTTCTCTTCTTTTGTTCAGAAACCTTCAAAAATGGTTTTCCGTTTCAATGAACTGTTTTTTCATTACATTACTTCTGTTTTTTGCTCCTTTTTGAGCCAGAATGTAGCGAAGCAGAAAATTGTGTATCAATCATAATTGTACAATAAATTGTAACTGGAATAGAAAAGTACGGTTTTGGTATTTAATCTTATTTTTTCTTAATGTATAAAATTACTTTAATATTATAGTATTTAAATATAATATATAGTATTTAAATTGTAATACAAAAATGCAAAAAGTTTAAAAATTGAATTTTTAAGAGTTGTATGATTAAAGCAGCATAGAGCTCTATTGTTTCCAATGCACGTGAAATGTAAATAAGAATTTTTGCTACAAGGCCATCATCAAATACTAAGGGAATCTAACAGTTGTTAAATGCCTGCACATTTATGTTAGAAGTCTTACCTGCATATGCAATACGTCAAAAAGTCAAATGGATCTGAGATTAACAAAAATATACAGTACATTTTTGAATTGACAGTTACGCATTCCATATAAAATGTGAATACTTGAAAAAACCCTAGTTTTCCTTTTCTCAGCCATCATTGTATCTCACAACATTTTTAATGAAACAATCGTTAAATGCATGGAAATATATTATATTTAAAGCATAGTTCTTATTTTTTGACCAATACAAAATAAGTACCTTATTACAAAGACACCTATTTATCCCTCAAGTCATACAAATTCTAAGTTAGAATTTCTATTCTTTAAAAATGTAAGGAATTATTCAATATAAACAACCAATTTGAAGATCTCTATCAGAAGGATAGCTATCCAGAAATAAATCGATTAAAATTAAATATTGCTCAAGGGTATTTGGTAAATACAAGAATTGATAAAATCCCGTGTTTAATTATCTCCTGATTTAAATAAGTAACGTTTTACTAAGATCAAATTGTTTTAAGGCTATATTTTTCGATTTTAATTCATCCAATTATCAAGATACAATCTAATATTCCTCGCAACCAGTTCTATATATACCAAACGACCACGACGAGAAAAGTTATTACTGCATCTTCTTAATTAGTAAGCTCAATTTATCACAAGAATAAGTGGAGAATACTTATTAAAATAAGGAGCAAATAGATACAAATTATAAACAAAAATAACAGAAATTCTCTCTAACAGACATATAGAAATTTTATTAATCTTTTATATTCCATACGTAAATGTGGAGAACATGCTTAACATTGCATTGTAGCAACATACTAATCTGGTACATTATTCCAAGCCTACCTATAATGAAATAATGGGACAATCAGATTTCCCTTGGCATAGATATGACTAACACTGTTCTGGCAGTGCGCATTGCGCAGCTAATTTTTCATTAAATGACAAATGTAATTCAGTTTAAGAGTAAGTTAATAATTTATTGTTATATTATAAAAAGAAAATAAAACCTAATTATCCATTTTAGATGTTTGGAGCAATGATTCTAAATGTAATTACATAATTCACTCGAATTAAATATTTAAAACAGGACATTGGAAATAATTAATTTTTAAAACACACTATCCCTTCACACTGATATACTCTACAAAAGCTATCTTAGTTAAACTAGCGATATCACTCTAATGCACTGCAAGATGTTTCGAATATCTTCAGGATAATATGATTTATTATAATGCAGAACAAATCTCATTTTCGGAAGGGCATGTTTTGAGGTAATTCAATAATAACACAGTATTTCCTAGTGCTCTTTTTTTTTCAATTTCTCTGGGAGCTAGCAACTTTCGATGTAATTTATGAGATTGTACAACATATGATCCAGAGACTAAAAACAACAACGTGTTTCCTATTTTACTTATGGGCATATGTATATTGTTATGATGAATTCTGAAGATAATTATTCAATTGTTGAAACAATTGCACATTCCATTTACAATGAGAGCTTTAAATTCACAGCATTCATCGGAATTTTGTGTTTGGAAATTCAGTGCAAATGAAAACTATAATGTTATGAATAATGTAATATGCTTTTTCTTCTTATTATTGTATGAGCAAAACATAGTTGTAAATGTTCAAATAAAGATAAAGAATATAGAAACTCTCAAAACAATGCGAAGTTTTTGATATATTTCCGTTCAGAATTCAATAAACACTTTAAATTCCTCGTATAAGTAGATTGTCTTTTCATAACATAAGAATACACTTAGTCAGAAGTCAGAAGAACCAAATATTTTCATGACTACTAACCAAAAAAACTACTTTTTTTATATTACAGGAAAACTCAAAATTATCAAAGTAAATGAGAAAAGAAAAAATTAAATAGGAATGCAAATTTTTAAAATAAGTAATAAAAATAGCAATTTAAAAACTGATTTTTGTAGATTTAAATATAGTTTTCAGCTGTTAACACACACACACACACACTCATTTCTTACACGTTTATCTTAAATATTTATTATTAACTAACAAATGTAGGAACATAATCAATAATTCAAATTTTCCCAAATTATACCAGAAAACAAAAGGATAAGCTGCAAATTCAAATTTTCGAAGTAAAAAATGTTTTCATTAAAATCAATTTGACACACAGTAATGTGTGTCATATACTAGTATACGGTACTGTGAAATATTGAAATCTGAAAAATATCGACTTTCAATCGACTAGTAAATCATAAAATTCTTAAATAAGTACATACATATGGGCCATTTCATCAGAAATATTCTTTACGAAATCCAAGAAAATATAAGAATCTCTCTTTCGCGTGTGGTATATTTCCTTGTGATCAATATATGTGATTAAAAATAAGGTTGTAAGAAACCTTTCACAGTAATGCTTTTTTCAGTTATGTACTGCTAATCATACTCTGTAACGACGGAAACAAGATAACTCTGGTGAGTTGAGAAACCAAAATGATATCTTGATGGTGATATCTTGTTATATCATTTCCTTAGTAATATCATTACTTGGAAAACTGATGGATTAAAGTTTTGAATGATCATCGAAAACATTAGACTATAATTTTGGAGATGATTCTAAAATCATGTATGTAATAGAAATGAATAACTTAAGAAATATATGCACAATATTCTTTCTTTGGGGAAAACATGTTAGATGTTTTACATTCTTTTTCAAATTAAACCAATTTTTTATACCTGGCAAAACTACTAATATTTTATAAGTTTGTTCATTTCCTTCATTTTCAGTGTTAAGATCCGTTAAAATACATAATAATAAGACGATTAATGATTGATCTTTTAGGAAATGCAAATCGATATAACTAATATTTGCCCTTTTAAAAATGAGTAAAATGTATATGGCTTAACTGTAAAAAAGTAAGCTGAGCTTGTACAAGAATGACGCTTAAAGCAATTGAAAACGCATGTGTAATTCATGTTTATTTTGATAAGTATCTTAACGTCAACGTTTATGTCTGAAGAAGATGCAGAGAGTGAGTGATATAATAAAGTAGTCCAAGGCAGCACGAGGATTATTGGCGATGGATCTTGTAATTTTTAGCCTTGCTCAAGTAACGAGGTAAGCACACGAGAAATGGTGAATTGGAAAACACTTGCAATCAACCATAACCTCCCAACGAGAGAGAGTTGAGCCTCAATAGATTAAACGTGCATCACCCCCTCTACACTACGAGTCTGCAGTGCACCTGGAAGACCAAACCGCAGTACTCCGACCACGAGTTCCTCACCAGAACCACTAAGCTACAGTGACCATGGAAGGGGTTGCAGAAAATCAAAATTATTGTCGCTTGAAAATTACATCTTAAAATGTTCTGAGAAACAAAAGATTTTTTTTTAATTGAAAGTTAACTAGGCGTATTTAAAGCCGTATCACATGTATACGTTGCGGGAAATTTTTCGTCCAATTCGTGCAATTTTTATCCAGTTGCCATAACAACGGCTTTCGAACAACTTTCTGCTAGCGAGCTCAGAAAGTTGTTTCAAATAAAAGTTGCTTGAAATTCCAGCCAAATGCCATTCTGACCCCAAAGGTTCACCAAGAGTATTAGTGAGAAGGCGCGATAAATTCCGTCACAAATGTTCCTGCAATTTATGAAACATCAGCTAGTTTTTTATTCAAAATATAAGGACATTAACAGTGTATTGAATCATATGGAAAAGATTACGAATTTAATAAGTTCAAATGGACTTAACTATAGACACTTCGGAGACATGTCGAATGATACAAAGTATCATCAGATTTTTCAAATTACACAGCAATAAGATGGCTCAATCGTTAGGAAGTTCTGAACAGAGCATTTGAAATAATTAAAGGAAATAGGTGACTTCCTGGAATGTAAAAGCAATCATCTAAAAGTGTAAGTATCTGTTATTTGGCATCTAGAAAACAATTTTACCGTTCCCACTAACACAGGTTTTCTTGTTTTTTGTATTAATGTGTTTTTAAATAATAATAATAAAAATATAAAATAAGTAATTATACATATAAAAACAAGATCTGTGTTTTTTATTATTATTATTATTTACTTGAGTCTCAAATATGTAGTTGATTCTCAAACTGGCGTTTCATAGTAAATAAAGCCATTCGGCTGAAATGTTTTCAAACACCGGAAATAACGGGGTAACAGCATAGAAACAAGATTTAATATTCTTAAAGATAAAATAATGCTTCTTCTCAGGGGCAGCAAATTTGAAGGGCGGTATTTGGATCGAATTTGAAATATATATACATATATATATATATATATATATATATATATATATATATATATATATATATATATATATATATATATATATATTGTTACAAAGAATTTGATATATTTTTTCAATATTATTGGGTGTGAATTTTTATTGCTTTTAACGTATCTTATTTTTTAAAAAAATTGTATTCTGTATATTTAATGCCAGTTTTCTTTTGTGTTTAAACTTGAAGGGTTTGAGGCGAGAGTATATGTTAAAGAATGAAATGTAATATATATGTTTACACATCCTCACTTGTGAATTTCTCCCCATCCTGGAGTGAGATCACAACTGATATTTCTTTCACCCTTACAATGTCCAATGTGAGCTATCCAAAAGAAGACCAGGATAATAAGAGGTTCTTATGGATATAGAGCTACAGAAGAGGATTTATTTTAACCCTGATTGTAGTTACTATAGGTTGAAACAAATGCTAGTGATCCCCACAATCAGAAGACTATTTGAGGAAGAAATTGGCCTGCTGAAGTTAACGATTCTTTCTCTTACATTTCACACGTTTGATATAATAGCAAGTAATTATGAACACTTAATTTCGAATTGTCTTGAATATCGTAAGACTTAAAACAATATATATATATATATATATATATATATAGAGAGAGAGAGAGAGAGAGAGAGAGCGAGAGAGAGGTGGCATTGTGGGGAGAGAGGTGCGACATTCTCCACTTTGTCCAAGGCGGCATTTTCCATTTTGTCTGGAGCGGCAAAATTGCTAGAGCCGGCCCTGTTATTCTCTTCTTGGAATTACAACTTTATTATTTTTTTTATTATGTTTCTTTAACACATTTTTTAAAATTATTTTCTTTGAAAATCATGCAGTACAAATTAGGGCATTTAATACACAAATAATAAGAAAATCAAACATAAAATATAAAATTTAAAGAATGGTAATTCTTTGCAATTCAACAAAGAAAGAAACTGCATTAAAACTTAATTTCAAAATCAAAAATCTTAACTAACTTGCACAAATATATTTTTTTTCTTTTTGCAAATGTATTTTGGGAACTTATTCTATATGTGTAATAAAAAGAAATAGGATGAAAACGAAGCAAAACACTAAAGGAAAACTAAATCTTCTCTACTTTTTAAACTAAACGTTTGATTTTGCGCATACCGAGAATAATTATTATTACCAGAACATTACAAACGTTTAAAATTAGTTTCACGCAAAAAATATCCATGATTTAGTCATCGCGACATTAGTTAGAATCAGCTAATACAAGACAACACCATGGTATGTCTAACAAATGGGGAATACTATCTTATTTGATTTCCCTGATTTTTTTAATACATTAAAGCCTAATTTGGCAACATATTATGTGTTATTTAATTAAATTCTTCATTGGATTAAAACAATGTAACAATGTATATAATGTAGCAGTGTTCAATTTTAAGAAGAAAAAATTGGGAAAAAAAATTAGAATCAACTTTTCTTTGTGGACCAAATTTAAAAGTACTTTTTTTAATAATGATTAACGCAACCACTTAATGGCGATTAAGATTTTCTTTACTAAATTTCTCACTGCTATTACTTAACAATAACACGTTATACTAATAGTAGTAAGGGGTGAAGAACAGAAAAATTGTAAGGGATTTTAATTATCATTAACAGCTATTCAACTTTAATCGAAAAAAGCTGGAAGATCTTGTGGACAAAATTATATATTAATAAAGAGTAGTTAGTATACTTTAAAAAAAGCATGTAATGAAAGATATTTCTATTCTCAAACTGTTGGGCGCGGTAACCTTGCAAGGGGGGTGCTAGCATATTGAAAATAAAAGATTTAAAAAAATAATTTTTAGAATGAAATATACAAAATGCTTTCTGACATAATAAAAAATACAAATTTACACTGATATAATTTATTTTTATCATCTGGTGAACATCAAAAATAAAAGATTCCACTTCAAACACTCATTAGCGCTATCTTTGATTCTATAACCTAATTAAAGAGCATTTTATTTGTTTTAATGTAATCCCACGATGAGAGATTATTTTATTACGTTTCTTTTAAACCCTAAAATACTACTTTTGATTATCATATATTTTACCTTCAAAGTTACTGGCATGTTTCACTCAGTCTCTTTTTCAATTAGAAAAGTTGTAAATAATATTTTTCTGTCGCTTTTTTTCTCATGTGAACGAGTTTTATGATATATGGATAAGCATGTTGAGCACTTTGATGGATTATTTGGCCAAGATGTATTTTTATGAGTATTCTGAAACATATAGACATGAAAAAAAATATTTGAATCGAAATTTTCAAATGGTGCCTGAAGAACCATATATAGAAAATTAGGAAGCCAAAAATGTACCACTTCGCCTTGTCAAAAAGACAAAGTTCAAAATTTTATTTGTAGGTCATCAAACGACAGCAAAACCACAATAACGTGAACAAAATATGCCAGTTTTGCTGGAAAATCACTTTCCTGTATTGTTAGTGAAAATTGTCTGTGATTTATGTTCTTTATTAAAGACACAACCATTTGGAACATTTTCTTTAGTTTTATAGGATTTTTTCTCAAATTATCAAAGAAAAATTGAAAATTCCTTGAAAGTAGGTAAATATATTTTCTCTTAATTAAATTATTCACTGGAATTGTGATTTTTATCTGTATAGTAAAAATAATTATAAAATAAATTATAGTTTAAAAACAAACTAAAAACACTCTTTCATAGTGAAACGAACTAAAAAGTAATATATATTATATATGTATATATATATATATATATATATATATATATATATATATATATATATATATAATATATATAATATATATATATAAATTTATATATATATATATTACTTAAAAGTAACATATACAAAATTTAATACTTTTCTTGTTAATTTGTACGGTTTGTAATTATAATTATCATGTAGGTTTAGCGCCAAAGTGCATTATTATGGCATTCGATACATTATTATTTGGGGGGGGAGGCGATAAAAATTATCATTGAAAATTGAGTCACCAGTAGTGAAAGTTTGAGAACCACTGGTATAAAGATTATTGTTTTTATGTTTACACATCACAAGATAAATCAAATGGTTGTTGGAGAAGGGTTCTAAAGAACTTTTAATCTTAAATTATTTTAAAGAAATGCAGGTTGGTATAGTTCTTACTTTTGTACTTTATAAATATTTACTAATCCTTAAAATATTCACTAAAATAGCTTTCCATTTTCTAACTCTGAAGAAAAAGTGGAAGTTAAAAAATAACATAAATATTTATTAACTTTTAGCATGCATCAATAGCATTTACAGGGTCAAATTTATAATTCTACATTTTTATAACTCTCAAATCAAATATGATAAATCATCAATTACAGGCTACATTTTCATTATTTTAGTAGAATAAAATTAATCATTATGTCCTTTTTCGTATTCGTATGCATTCAATAAATTTATTTTGCTGTCCAGACGAAATAGCGGCTAGTGGTGCTAAATGCTGTGCCAAGGAACTGAGCTCAAACCCAGAAGAATACGTGGATGTCTGTAACTTCATGGTCCCTGTGCGGCACAAAGGCATAGATATCGAGTGAGTCGAAAGTACTCTTGAGACGTTGGTGGTACGGAAATAGGGGCTGGCAGACCCTGTGACTAACTCAGAATTTATTGAAACAGGTTCTAAGCGTAGTTATATGGATGGTACTGAAAGCTGTTGCCAAAACGATGAACGTTCTCTAGCCGTTCTCTATCATGATGAATTTTACGAACCTCAATCGAACTACCTTAGTGACAACAACTTTATTTTATTCTATTTTGCTTATTATCTATCATCATTTAAATTTGTCCATAAGAAGAACAACAAATTTGATTTATTCTATTTTGCTTATTATATATCATCATTTAAATCCGTTCATACGAAGTCCAAATGAAATACTTTGTTATTCAGTGAACTCAAAAATCAAACACTTTATATGTCATGTTTAAGGTATGGCAAATTATAGTTTATTTTAGGTAATGAACATGCTTAATGGTCCATACGAGTTACAGTTTCGCACATCACACCACAATGTCGTCAAAAAACTTTAAATCCATACATTCATATGTTCATCCCTCTATCTACATATTCCATCCAATTCACAACCACGCTATAACTCCTTATGACTTCCATGCTTCTGCGAAATTAAAGCAATTTAAAACCCATACCTAACACGATTTTTCATGATACTTACTTTTTAAGCCATGGCACCAAAATTAATATTGCTGTAGATAGTCGGGCACACGTGTACCAGATAATACTGAAGAGTCAAAGTTCAGAGAATGGATGCTAATATATATGTTCAGAAATTGATGGATTATATTCCTAGTCAAGGAATACGTTGTGGGATACAACGGAAACATAGTACTAATATGAGTAATGAATTTAATGGGATTAATAAAATCTCAATGTCGCAAACGATATTATTGCTAAACGAAACAAATATTTCTTACTGCGCAAGAAAATAATTGTGGAAAAGCACAAAAGTCAGGATTTTTAACTTTCCCCAAAATTAATTTAAATTTTCCCACAATCCGAAATTAGATGTATCATAATGCATTTATATGGTGAAAAAATAAAATGCTCAGGTGTATTCAACCCCTTGAGCTCCAGGCTTAGCTTTCTAATATCAGCAAAAACTGGGGACAAAAGTAGATATTTATATAAAAGTTTGATATATTTATATATATATATATATATATATATATATATATATATATATATATATATATATATATATATATATATTTCTAAAATTTCCAAGCTATGACCTTAACAGGGATATAACATATTTGATATTTTACGAATTGGAAGTCAGTGAAAATGAGGCTTAAAAAGAAGCAACTGACATGTTACGTCTACTCTGAAAGATAAAAAAGTAAACACCGAATTTTTATACCTGGGATTTACTTCCAAAGCCTCAATTGGTTTTATTTATTTATATATAATTAACAGTAGATTTAATGCAAGTAAAGCTGCTTTGTCTGTTAATCTGTTTTGGAGTGAAGTTTGCGTGCATTTTTTTCGTAGAATTTAACGAAAGTATTTGGTGAATATAAAGCGAATCTGACAATCATAATGTAAATAAATCATGAGCAAAAGAAAGAAGAATCACAATTTGTACCTTTTCTTCTTTGAAGAGAAAACATATGTATTGAAGCATTTCCACATCATGTTTATGATGTGTTTTGCTCATTTAATACTCATAATATATCAAAATTAAAAAATACATCAGTAGTAAAGGGAGTAGAAACTTGGTGAATAAACTGTAAATTGCATCAAATACCTCGATATGGAAAGTCTAACGAAGACAATATGTGCATTTTCTGCACAATCCAAAAAGAAACAAATAAGATGACCAGTTTTTTTAAAATGAAAACAATGACGCGCGTGAAAAGTTTAAGAAAAAGTTACAATGCAAATATTTGAAACACTTTTTTAATTGAAATAAAAGTACGTTAATTACGCTTGCATTCCTTTTAATTATTTACTTAAACGAGTATTTTCTCATTTAATTTTTTGTTGGATTGTCGCATCGGCCACTTATCCCGCCAAGTATTTTCTTGCAAAATTAATAAGGGGTCAAAATCGCGAAATCGTAGGGTTGCTAATCTAGAACAGAACACGCAAAAACATGCCAAATTGGCGATTTTTCAAAATTTGGCTGTCCAGTGGCTGATTACATAATTTCACCATTTTTTATTGAGGGGGGCAGTTCAATATATCATTTTCTGATACATCGAAAATTTTGGAGCAAAAAATATCCTTTATATTTAGCTTTTCAGTAAGTGCTAAAGTAACAACATTCAACCTTGATTTCTCACTTGTCCAAAAATCATTACCAACTGAAAAAGCACTTTTTCAATTTCTGCATTAGTTCCAGATAAGCACAACGTAAATTCAACAAGAATAACTAAATTATTTTATATGGAAAGTGTACATTTTTAATATGGTTAAGCATTTCCACCCATATTTTATCAATTTCAGCATGTTGATTTATCAATTGTGACAGTTTATTAGAATTCAAACGTCATGAATTTGACATCAAAAAACACCACTGAATACTGATACTTCCTGTGATACTTGTTTCAGACCGTTCTTTAACATATTGGAAAAATGTTTAGCTTTCCTCTGAATAGAGATTAAAAGATCATTTTTTAAAAAAAATATTGTACTTAAAATAAATGATGGAGATAAAAACAGTTAGGCAAAAATAGAACAGGAATTTTGATGTGGTAAGATTGCACACATACAAAAATTACTGTTTTTACACAAGCTTTTATTTAACTTGCAATGTATAAAATGTTCGAGTGGAATCTTGCAACTCAATTTTGAAGCTGATAATTTCAACCGATTGAGATAAAATTTAGTATACATGTTTAGTTTGGAGGACAATGCATGTTTGGCCCATTTATATTCTGATAGCGCAATTAGTTAAAAAGATATTATTTAAGGTAATTTGTTCGGGTTGAATCTTGCAACTCAATTTTGAAGCTCATGACTTCAACCGATTGAGCTGAAATTTTGTATATACGTTTAGTTTGGATGGCAATGCATGTTTAGACAATTTTTATATTCCGATATCACAATTAATTAAAAAGTTATTAGATCAAGTAATTTTTTTGGGTGGAATTTTGCAACTCAATTTTGAAGCTGATGTCATCAACCGATTCAGCTGAAATTTAATATACACGTTTAGTTTGGATAACAATGCATGAATGGACCATTTGTATTCCGATATCGGCAATCAATTAAAAATATATTAATTAAAGTTATTTGTTCCGGTGGAATCTTGCAACTCAATTTTGAAGCAGATGTCTTCAACCGATTGAGCAGAATTTTTGTATACACGCTTAGTTTGGATGACATTATATGTCTTGAAGATCTATATTCCGATATCGACCTAGTTACTGCAACAATCGTGTTCAGTTGTTAAGGAGGGCGTGTTTAAAAGACATCAGGTATTGACCGGGACCGTAGCTCAGATGGTATAGCGCTCGCTTCCTCGCGAAAGGTACAGGGTTCGATGCCTCGCACCTCCAATTATTTTTTTTCCTGTAAAATATATTTCAAATTCATTTGATTTGTACAACGAGGTATTTTACAATACTTATCTTTGTATACGTACAAAGTATGCTATATTATTATTAATTATATATAAGCTTTTATTTACCTTGCAATGTAAAATGTTCGAGTGGAATCTTTCAACTCAATTTTGAAGCTGATTTCTTCACCCGATTGAGCTGAAACTTTGTATTCACTTTCAGTTTGGATGACACTGCATGTTTGGGCCATTTATATTCGGATATAGCGCAATGAGTTAAAAATATATTAATTAAAGTAATTTGTTCTGGTGGATTCTTGCAACTCGATTTTGTAGCTGATTTCTTCAACCGATTGAGCTGAAACTTTGTATTCACTTTCAGTTTGGATGACAAAGCATGCTTGGGCCATTTATATTCCGGTATCGCAAATAGTTAAAAAGATATTAAAGAAATTTGTTCGAGTGGAATTTTCAAATGAATTTTGAAGCTGATAACTTCAACTGATTAAGCAGGTTTTTGTTTTTAAAATAGCATTATAGTAAAAGGGGAAAAAAACTAGGAACTTTAATATTTTTTTCATTAATTTTGCTTTGTCCAGTGTTGATTTGGTCTTACAGCGTTTAAACCCCCCACCTATTACTCTCTTGTTGCGGCCCAAATGAAATATCTATAACAGAAACCTGGCCTGGCGGGAAAAAACCTGAGCTAGCCTGTTCAAAATTAACCAGCAGATGACCTTGTAAGAATGTTGCGTTGAATGAGATGAACAGACTGAGAAACATGTACAGTGATAACTAAAAAGTAAAAAAAAATAAATTTAAAGTAAAAAAACTTTTTTTAGAAACAAGCTTTTTTATTTAAATGCTCTAAAAAGAATAAAATAAGCCTTTCTTTTAAAACTGTTAATGTGCTATCAACTTATAACGTTATTACACAATTTATAATATAAAAGCTTGTCGCCAGATTTACTTGTGTAGATAAACAAGCAAATTAAAGAACTTCATCTGATTAATTTTCAAACTAAGTAAATACGAGTACTTAAATCTTTCGACAAGCTCTTATATTGTAAATTGTGTATTGAACTTATAAGTTAATAGCATTAAAAGTTTTAAAAGAAAAGTTTATTTTATTCTTTTTAGAGCATTTAATGAAAAGCTTGTTTCTATATATAAAAAAGTTTTTTTACTTTAAATTTATTTCAAAAATTATATTTCTAAAATTGTGTTTAAAAAAGGAAATTTCCTCAATTTACTGTATGAATACACTACAAGTTTACATTATATATTACTTATGCACACATGTGTATATTGAAGTGATATTTTTGAAATATATTACAAAAACTTTTAGCTGCAGAGCACACATCGCGAGAAAAAGTGACAATTTAGAATAAATTCATAGTAATGATCAGTAAATGCTTGATATATTTGAAAAATTACTCTTCAGTATAAACATAAATGTAAATTTACTGTGAAGACAAGTTTTAAAGCTTTAGTGCTCAAAAATTTCTCAATTAAAGGTACATAAAGATACCTCAAATACGATGTCCTTTGTCGTTGCTCGAGAAGTTTGTTATACATATAAAATACATATAGTCCATGTTTAAAAACTTACAAATGGTTTTATATTGTCTGTTTTAGAAATTCTATGTATAGTTTAGAAAAACGTTTAATTTCTGATATTTTTAGAAAGTGTGTTTGCGTGTGAACATTCAAAACTCTAATGAAACCTTTCAAAATGTCGTATAATCACATATTTCCAAAAATCGCCTACTTACAGAGAGCTGACTCTCGGAACTTCTAGACCATGCCAGAAAAAAAGTTATCGATTAGAAAGTTCGCTAAGTGATTATTTTTCTAAATATATAGGTGATGCTTATATATTTCTTTAGAAAATTCTGTGTTTCGATTTGTGTATTTTAAATGTCTGTATTTATGCACAAACTAATATGTTTTCTTGTATAATTTTGCTATGTATTTTAAGTGAAAACTGTAAGCAATTATATAATATATTTTACAGATGTAACATTCACACATTTTTATATGATTCAAAGCCTCTTCATGGCGGGGTGCTGTTATGAAAAAGAAAATTCAAATTATTTACAAAGAGAGAGAATTTTACAAATCACACTCACCCTATAACACAAAACGTGTGGTTTTTAATACAACCATTCGAAAGTCAATCCCAATTATCTTCTTTTCAGAATAAATATTTATTTAATTTATTTTGATTTAACTTAATTAAATTCAAATTTATTTTATAATTGAATCCCCCCCATAAGAAATGGAGGAATTACAATATTCATTACATTATCTAGCCTTACAATTATGTACATATTTCATCAAAAGAATTTTAAAATTATTCAAGTAATCTTTTTCTGTGATGTTGTAGGTTTTGTGAAATCTCTTAAAGCTATGCGAAGGGGTAATTTGATGAGAGCTTAGGGCCAGTGGCGTAACGGAACATATTTATATCAGAGACTAGTAGATCTACGATTTAAGATAGGTAGTATTGGAAAATATAACTTTACTATAACATAGCACACATATAAAATCAGTCAATAAATATAAAATAACTTATGCTGTCTGAATGGCAAGTATATTGTTGAATACTCCTCTATGACAAACCCTCCAGTACAAAACCATCAAAAACAACTTTGCTGGGTAACAGTCATTATATATATATATATATATATATATATATATATATATATATATATATATATATATATATATATATATATATATATACAGTTGAAACTCTATATAGCGAAGTCACTAAATCCCAGAAAAAAGTTCGTTATATAGAGGTTTAGCTTTTAATATACTTTAAAAACCACATAAAACCAATTGCAAATTTATAAACACTATATATTAAAAAAGTAATTATTCACACTTTTTTTAAAATTAATATATGTTTATTTTATATTTTTTACCCATCAAAAAAGAAAGAAAGAAAAATTGCAAGGAAAACAAGAAAAAAAAATGTCGAAGAATTCACTGTATTTTCAATATTAAGAAAATAATTTTATACTAAAATTGATGAATTTTAAGGCCATTTTATAATTTAAAGCATACAATTAATATTTAACATACATTATTATATAAATAGAACACGGGGGAACATGGGACAACTCCAATAAGGGCGAAAGAGGATATCGAAGATGTTTCTAGTGAACTTGGAAATGAGGGTTTAAGGTTGCACTTCTTGGATGAAAAGTTCAGAACTCTATTGCTCAAGGCGAGTTATGATCTAATAAAACCAGCTTAAGATTTATGACCACCGTGAAATGAGTTAAGAAGAAAATGACTTGGGATGTTCAGAAATGCTTTAAAAATATAAAGAAAAAAATTGAATTACAAAAGAAAAATTCATTATATAGAAAATGCAGTTACCTATAGAGACGTTATTTTGCGAAGAAAATCAAGTTAAGTTCAAGGGTTCAGGAAAAAGTTCACTGTATACAAAATTCACAACATATAGGTTCGACTGTATATATATATATATATATATATATATGTATATATATATCAAACAGTGTTAAAAACGAATAAACTATTGTAGAGTGTTTATTATATTCTTTATTTTGAATAATTTGTGGAATGTCTCAATTTTTCCTGATTATTCCTGAGAATTTATAAGTGGATCCAAATGAAATTTTGATGAAAGGTAATGAGAGAAGAGATTCTTCTGTACCCCAAAATATATTCTATAGTGAGAAAAAATCCTCCTTACAAATCAATTAACCATTTTAAAAGATCCTTTTACAGCATAAATTCAATTGAAGCTTTCGATAGCTATACCAATATTATCTAATTATGATAAAAAGTTTTGAAACAATTTTGGCGCAGGTTTATTGTGAATATTTAATGTGTTTCTTTTTTTAAAACAAAAAAAAATGTTTAATTGCACTTTTTTAATTTAATAGTTTTTATTTATTTTCAAATGTAATAAAGGTTTATATTGTAACACACATACATATTAATAATATATTTTAAATCTATTATTATTATTAATGCTATTTTAAATTAATTATTTTAAAAAAATAGGAGTTTTGACTTTATTACAAAATTAATAAAGATCTCTATATTAATCTCTCGTCATCAGCATTTTATCTAAGCATCGATTTTAATTTATGCATGTTTGTTTATAAAAGTGAAGTTGTGAACCTTTAAGTTTTTTTGAAAATTTAGCAGGAATTCCAACGTTTTAAAAGCATAAAAATATATAATTATGTGAATAATTAATTTCTAGATTTAAAAAAAAAACTAAGAAACAGATTAATAGTAGCATAATTTATGAAACATTGTTTTCTACAGTACATGATAAGGTAGTATTTTGCTTGCAAATAAGACTATTATTGTTAAGTCTATTTATTAGTAACTCAAATCATAATTAATTTGACAGCAAAAAGTTTATTCCAGGGGATATAATCTTAAAACATAACTTGAGCAAATTGTTAATGTTATTTTATTTATCGTTTACATTCACCCCATATATATATTTATGCCAAATAAAATAACATATATATATTATAAAAGCTCCCACTATTGTAAAATAATAATTTAGTAGAAAGCTCTCTTAAGAAATATTTTGAAATTAATAGTTTATTAAGCTTCTAAATTTTAAATATTCAGGAAGATGATAATTTCATTGTCAGAAAAAAAAAATTTTTTTCACTTAAGGTTAAAATATTTAAAGATCACATTACAATTTATTTTTTCTGAAAAAAGTGGTAAAATGCGTATTTTTTTAATGGATATAAGATTTTTTTAAAAGAAAACTGATTTTAAGCATAGGAAATAAAATGTTCATTTTCAAAATTAAAATTGAAAGTCTAAAAATTTTGACGTTTCTCTAAAGTGTAATTGAATATAATTTACGATAGTGTATGCTTTTGAATGAGATATGGAGAAAAAATACCGGTTCATATATTTATTTTTGTTGTTAAACAATAATATTACGCATAGTATTAAAATCAGAGTACATCACATTTTTCTTTCATTATAGTACTAATATTACTATAAATCAAGTCGATGTTGACTGAGATAAAGAGTGAAAGAAAATTTTGCAGACAGAAAGAAAAAGCATCATCTATTATAAACATCATAGCAAGATAAAACCATGCAATAAATTAAAAGCAAGATTAAACCATTCATCACATAATATAAAGAATACAAAAAAATTGAGTTAAATTATGGGGACAAAAATGTTCTATCTTTTGTTTGTTTGCAAATTACAATAAGATAACATAATAATTACCATTCAGGAATTGTGATTCTGATCTCGCATTATTATTTTATATAATTAATTGTATTCATTTCCAAAGGTCATTTTCTTTTCAATCAATAAATTCATTTATATTTTTGCAATCAGTCATCATGCTCCAATACTTTTTCAAACGTAGCAGAATTCATTTGGATTTGCCCTTGCAAAAGATATTGTAAAACACTGCATCTAACAATAGAAATAGGTAACTTAAAAGGTTTACACTATCACTCATCTCTCTATTCCTCTCTCTTTTTAGGAAAATAATTATAAATAAATGAAATTATTTGCATTTATCTCATAAAGTGGTAGGCCAAATCACTAAACAGAAAAGAAATGATTTTCAACAATAAAACAAATCTACAGCTTCACACATAACACTGACGCAATAAAGTTTACAACTATTTTTGTTATTTTTTCAGCTATTATTTAGCCATATTAAAATGAAAAAAAAATATGATTGTATGCATTTTTAGCTTTCATTAAATTGATGAGTCTCATTTGTCATTTCTGAGCCTCCATTTTGGAATAGTGTATAAATGTTTAGATTAGAACTATGTATACATGTATTTTTGAGTTTTATAAAAATCTCATTTTTAAAAAGTGCTGAATATTCCATCTTCTTTATTAGAATATTAAACCCTTGAAAATTTCTTTCTTCAATTCTTACTAAAAAGTGCTATTGTAATAAAAATCCTTTATTTTTACAGTAATATTTCTGATTTTATCATATTATTTCATTCCACAATGTAATAAGAAATTTCATGAGGTAATTTTAATTGCTTCATTTGTACAATTTTATAGTGAAATATTTGCATATATTAAGTAGACTATATATTGAACATCCTTCTTCCGTTTACTTCGTACTCCGTTTACAACTTGTAATTTATTTATGTTTCAATTTAATTGCATATTATAAACCTAATTTCTGTTATGTGTAATGTTAATTGTGTTGATTTATTAAATTATAGCTTTCGTACATGTTTACATGAGTTTGATCACACACAGAGGAAAATATCGGAGCTATGTTTTGCTATTTCCGAGATACTTACAAACAAACAATTTATAATGTGTCTTCCTTTTTAATTTAAATTTTAAAGTTAGTGATTATAGTTACAAATTAGAATGAACATTGGCTCTTAAATGTTCGTCAAAGCCATTTTCATAATTCCTTAAAAAAATTAGATCCACATAAAAATTGAAAAGTTTACTTCAGTAATTACATATAAATAAATTTTACTTAAGCACATATTTCTAAACAGAAAAATGTGTCCATGTAAAATATTTTTACAAGACATGTTCTTCAATCATGTTACAGAGCTTAGATGAAACTTAAATGTACTGAGTTGAATTTCAAAAGTGTTTTTTAGAAGTACAAGCAAAACGCAAACAAAATGAAAATGAAACAGGTATTTTTGGTTTATATATATATATATATATATATATATATATATATATATATATATATATATATATATATATATATATATATATATATATATATATATATATATATATGTATATATATACATATATATGCATATATATATACATATATGTATATACATATATATATATATATATATATATATATATATATATATATATATATATATACCACTAGAATATACATATATGTATATATGTATTCTAGTGGTCCTGACAGACTTTGTCCTGTACACGTCTTAAATCAGAAGATTACAAACTTTTTGAGTAAGTTGTAAAATTCTGGACCGTTTTGATGAATTTTTTATAAATGAAATTATTACAATACCTGGCATCATCACATATACAGTTACTACAATTCCACCAATTGATTGCGTGTGAGTATTTATTTAATATGAACTAAGTTGAATATAGAAGCTATATTGAATATGAACTTAAACTTGCTTTGATTAAAGTTAAAAACATAAAACTCAAGCTAGTTTCGTAACAAGTATATTTCTTAAATGCACAAAAAATAAATGTATCGTAATGCCATTGAATGTACTTTGTTTTTGGTTAATCCTTGCGGGGGTATAAACAAATAAATAAAATGATTTGCCAAACCTCGGACATGCAACATATAATTGGCCTTGCAAAAAGCAAGGACTTTTTCTAAATCTAAGCAACAAATTGTCATTGTTTGACCTTTTGATATATTAATGGCCATAGCAAATGCCAAAGCGAATTTTAAACTGCAAACATTTGAATGGGTAGGTGAGTCTGAAACAATCATTGGGATCTGTGGTAGAAGTACAACTTCACCTTGAAGTTTGCCGCTCAAAATAGTAACTTCAAGAACATTGGCCATGATTTTTTTTATGAACAATCGCGCGCCTTTACATATTTTTGGAGCATTTTTAACTAATTGTGGTATCGGACCGAATTGTGAACCTAAATCATTCTCGAATCAACTTGAACCTACACGAAAAAAATCATCCAAATCGGTCCAGCCGTTTAGGAGGAGTTCAGTCACATACATCGACACAGAAGAATTATATATATATATATATATATATATATATATATATATATATATATATATATATATATATATATATATATATATATATATATATATATATATATATATATATATATATATATATATAAATATAAAGATATATGCCGTATCGTGGTGAAATAAATAATCTTTCCGATTCTGTAATTAAGTTTGTCTGCTTTTGAAAGAAAATTAAATCGGAAATTTAAAAACGTTGAAAATATCGGAAAATTCTCCCCTCTTATTTATTTTTTTTTTCTTGCCGCGCATTAGCAAAAATAACAGCTCACAGGGGTAAAACAATTATGCGTTTTAAAGTTTTTAATTAATATATTTTAACTAATCACGATATCGCACTGAATTGTGAATCTACACCATTCTCGAATCCACTTGAACTCACACAAAAATTTCATCAAAATCGGTTGAGCCAGTTAGGAGGAGTTTAGTCACATACACACGCACAGAAGAATTATATATATATATATATATATATATATATATATATATATATATATATATTGCGTAAATAAATAACATAAAATTAACCTTATATCCAGAAATTAAACTACTTTCATATATATATATATATATATATATATATATATATATATATATATATATATATATATATAATTTTGTCGGGCCTTTAAGTTAAATTTATGCAATTCCATTTCATTTAAATATAAAGTTCCTTTACTTTCACTTCTGAGTCACGCTTTTGACTTTACTTGTGCCTCTAAGATTTTAATATAACCTTATATTTAACTAACTTTGCAGAAATGAAATAGCGTTCTAAGCGAAAATAAAAGAGGTAGCAATTTGTAGCTGTAATTCTATTTATTATTTTTTTCCTCGTTGTTACATTTTTCCTTTTTGTAGAGAAAAGAGAATACTGCAATGTTTGCCCATCTTCATCATGGCTTAAATATAATTTAACTTCATCAGAATATTTTAAATGTTTCTAATTATAAATATTTGCGAATCGCTGAGTTTAAAATGTTTTTTTTAAACATATTTTAGCATTTTCGTGAAATAAAGTTGCAAATGCATTAAATAATGCAAATAATTTTTAAATCAATCGAAAAAAATACATTTGGAGACATTCAAGAAATTCGAATTTAATATTACACAGCAGGCTAATAAATATAACTTATAAATATATATATTAAAAATCAGATTAAAAAATTGTAAGCTAATCTTATTATTGTTTATGTAGATAAAGTGCCTGAAAATGTTGCTTTAACATGCCAATATTATTATAGTTTGATGTTCAACAAACATTTTAATAATAGTATAGCTTTTAATCGAGTTGTCAATTTTTATTAGAGAAATAAATTATCGCATTTTGGCTTTTATAATACACATTTAAGAATACAAATTAATAATAATCTTAAACTTCTATGTCTTTCTTGCTCCAAAATGTCATAAAAACCCAGTCAAGTTTAGAATAGCTACTTATGGTTTCAATACCTTTTTATCAGCAAATCAGGTAAAATTCTAAATGAAATATTACAAGATACAATTAATAATCTGTAAACCACAGCCATACTTAAAAGTGGTAAAGAAGTTAATGTGAACAAACTAAAGATAAAAATATTTCTTCAGTTTAGATTTTAAAGATATTTTAAATTCTATTGAAAATGATAATATAATTAAAGTATTTTTTTTTAAATTACATAAAAATAACTTAATTATAACTGTTTATTGTGATAGTTTTTGTTCTCTCATTAAGTGTGCATTAAAAGGAAATATTTGTTATAATGATAATTATTATCAACAGATAAAATATTTTCCACAAGGTGACACTGCTAGCTACTGTTTATCTAATTTATATTTATATTATTATGAAAATAGCTTTATAGGTAATTCTAAGTATTATGTTTTTCGATATATAGATGGTATTATCATATATGGGGTACTCAAGATAATTTTAAACTAAATACACATTTTTATCCTGGGTACTTAAATTTAATAGAGACACAAACTATAAAATGCAAAAAAGTACAAAAATATAAGAATTCTTATTAAATACTGTTTATTTCAAAAATACCCAATTAATTATATTAATAGTTATTTGCATAAATAAATTTTGAATAGTAAAGATTAATCCGTTTGAAGATTGATAGTTTAATATAGATTTTTTCATGAGAATATTCACTTACTGGTTATATATACTTATAGTTACATGCATATTCAAATTACATTTAAAATTACTCCTTACTTTAGATTTAGTTTAACCATAGAAATGGTTTATAGACAAATACTAATATATATATATATATATATAAGTTTCTCTCAAGTAGCTTTAATATTTATCTTTATACACTTACAATATAATTTTTTTGGTACTGACAAATTTATACTTTTTATTAAGTGCTACAATTCAGCCAATAATACTATGGTTTGATTTTTTGTTTGGATCCAGAATCTGGCAATAAATAATTCATTATACGCATATTCAGAGAATGCGAGGCATTTTGTAATGCTATTTTAGATGAGTTACTGTTTTACTGTAGTGGACCTAGAAATAACGAACATTACTATCAATATAATTCTTCTCAGTGTTATAAACAAAAAGGGGAAAGAGGTTTGCTAGCCTGAAAACATGTTAGATCCCTCTTTTATATAAATTTCTGACTTGCCACATTTCTTATATAGAGCAATGTTTATGATACCGTATTATACCTATATTTTTAAGATTCCAATATCTGATTTTTTTTTAAGTTTTATTTATCTTTATTGTTTTGTTGATTTCAGTCTCGATAGTTGAGAATGATTATATGTATATATATATATATATATATATATATATATATATATATATATATATATATATATATATTTATATATATATATATATATATATATATATATATATATATATATAAATATATATATATATACATATAAATAAATATATATATATAAATATATATATATAAATATATATATATATATATATATATATAAATAAATATATATATATAAATATATATATATATATATATATATAAATATATATATATATATAAATATATATATATATATATATATATATAATATATATATATATATATATATATATATATATATATATATATATATATATATATATATATATATATATATATATATATATATATATATATATATATATATATATATATATATATATATAAATGTGTGTGCATAGACGTGTACACTTATGTGTGTATGTAGATTTCCATAATGAAAACAAAGCTTTTTAAACGTTTTCTTAACTACATTTGTCAGAAATTATAAATTTAATCTATTAATCCATCGTTTCTCAAACTGTGGGGCAAGCCCCCCCTTGGGGCCCTTATGGCCCTGTGAGAGGCACGCGAGCATATTGAAAAATTGAAAATAAAAGATTATTTAAGGGGTTCCGAATTTCGACCCCAAAACTCATTTTTCACTTTTCCCGTTTTTATAAAATATGAACTTTTACGCTTCTAATTGCGCAACAGTTATCATTCTACGTGCAGTGAAAGTATTTTTGATAATTTTTTGAAAATGTTTTACGACCTGTCAGAGTCCGACTGCCACGCCCAATCATATGTAAACAAACTTTTTTTTCTGCATTCCCAATTTCACTATTTTTTTTCATTATTATTTTACATACTTTGAACGGCAACGTCTAGTATAATAAATGATGTGAAGCAAACGTTTGTTTACTATTTGAAATGTGCTGTTTGCATTGAACTTTGAAAGTCTTTCAGTAGCTTTTCTTATGCCTACATTTACTAATATTTTAAAGTTTGTCATATTTTTCCTGGCAAGTTTTGCTTTTAAAACCTTTTTTTCACAATGCCGCGTTTTAAAAATAAAATTTTTAAAAAAAGTACAGCTTTTGCTTGCATTCCCAGTCGAAGGTAAGTGAATACATTAACAATTTGAGTTTTTCTGCTTCAGCCAAGAAGCTGAATTCCTGTATCGGTTACAGCAATTTTCATGGTGAAAATGGAAATATAAAGGAAATTATAAATAAGACTTTATTGTCTGAAGCTATAAAAATACCTGTTGCTATAAAAATATCTGTTGTATGTAAAGAACACAAAAATAATAGCATTTCAATTAAATTTTTAAGAAAAGTTCAAGGCTTGGCCGCAGAATTTTCCGTTTTTAGCGAGACTTGTGGATTCAGTCAAATTTTTCTAAATCCTGATGTATATGGTTTCATGTAATGGAAAAGAGTCTAAGTTTTATTAAGTCAATGCCAGGCTTTCATATGGAATGGATGTATTGGTAAAAGGTAAGTATTCTGCTAAAGTGTTGAGTGGAGTTATGAATTGACCAACTCCATCGCAAAGATTTAATAAGAAGGAATCAGGATTTGGTACAGCCATAGACTGTGGCTACGCTGAGTATGTAAATTGCAGCTAAAGAAGCCAAAGATGTCAGCAGACATTCTGATATACCAGTTGCTATTGATGGTACTTGGCAAAAGCATGGGCACACGTCTTTGAAAGGTGCTGTCATTGTAACAAGTTTTTATACCAGCAAAGTGCTTGATGCTTCAATTTTATCAAGATTTTATAAGTGCCCCAACAAAATGCATAATGAGAAGTGTACAGCTAATCATTTTGGTTTAATAATTACCATTGACCCCTTGGGTTTAACACATATAAAATTAAATACAAAAGTTTACACTTACCTTGATAATTTTTACTGTTTATAATTAATCCATTAACTGGCGATAAAAAGTTATACTACTCATTCCCCAATGCCACCGTTTTCCACGTAGACGTGCGTATGGGATGTATTCGGGGGAGAAAAGGAATAAAAAAACCAAATAGTCTTAAATTAATTAAATTTTCTCAAACACTGTCAAGGTACTTTTTTGAATTTCAATCCGCTTGGAATAATCTTATAGATAACAATGCACAGAGAGAAGTATAGTATATTGAATGTCAAATTTATAAGTTCATTCTGAGAATTGATTTGGAATTCACGTCACTCAAAAAAGTTTAAGCTCGATGTTTTAGAAACCAATTTCCAAGTATTAGACTTTCAAGTGATAACGACAGCCCCTGAGCTTATATTTAACTTCCTTAACTTTACACAAGGGGTCGCTTTAGTTGGAATGGTCCAAATTGAGAGAGATCTCATAAAACATAAAAGCTATTGGTATCGAAAACCGTAAGTTCGAACCATGATCAATTAATTCACGGCATTAGAGTCTTAGCTGTCTCCAATCGTATATCCATACCACGTCAACGTGCGTATTTAGAGACTCCGAACATGTTTTTGTTATTGCCTAAGCTATCTGATACACAAACACATCAAGTCAAGGCGCACGATATTCGTTGTGCCAAGGGGCGAGATGTACGCCCGACATTAGCCATAATTCCGAGCACCATGCAATGAATAATATTAAATATGCAATTCTGTTACGTAATTAATTTTAATACACTTTAAATTCATTTTAATTTCAAAATAAAATTAATCCAATTGATAGCGTATGAGTCGTTCTTGGAGAATGTTATTTCACAATAACTATTTCTTAACACTAATACATCGATATTTTTTTTAATTAAACTGAATACATCTTTAAGATGCATTTAAATGAGAATTTTTCATTTTTCTTCTATATGGTTAGATGATTAAATATTAGACACGAAACCTACCTCCAAAGAACCCATTTTAGTTAAACCTAAATAGTACAATATTAAAAAAAACACTTATAAACTAAAATACGAATAAAAGAATTTGTGTTGATTTTTTTTTTTGATTCCTGAAAGCTACGCATTCAATTTAAGCCTAAAATGAGTCTTAAATATTAATGTTTTAAGAATGCCAATTTTTGAAAATTCTTTCATAAATGCTTTATTTAAATAAGCAGACTTCCAAAATACTTTTTTCAATACATAGTTTTTGATTTTGGAATTATAGCAATTAAAATTAGTTTTCGTAAAAATAGATTGCTCTTTACATATTGAATACTTAAAGCATAAAGCGTATACATTACGGAGGCATTTTTACTCACATAAAAACAACTCATCATTCAAATGTTCTTCTTTAAGTAAACATAATATTCTCTTATTTCTCCCATATATTGAGAAACGTTTAATAAAAGGAATAAAAAACAATGAAGAATAAACAACTAATAATATGAAGGATTAATTTAAAAGTTATCAGGTATGAATGATTTACTTCTACTTAATCCTCAGGACATGATGAAAAAATTCGGTATTGAGTACACAATAAAATACAAAGCAGAATTACTTTAGATTTTTACAAGGCCTTAATTCTATTAGTTTTTTTGAGAACTTACTCTTTCAATTAATTTAGAGACTGTTTAAAAGAATTCAATTTAACTTGAAGCAGATAAACGAATCGATGCCATATATTTCATGCTTTAAAGGAAACTCATTAATTATTCGTTTTTGCAATCCAACTTTAAGAAAAGGATTTGAGAAACAGCACTTTGAATTTCAAATTACTTCATGCAATTAATGTAGTGTACTTACTTTCTCCATTACAGTCCTGCGTGTTTATAAAGTTTGTCGGATATTCTGTTTATGTGTTTGTTAAACGTGTACGTAAACTAAAGATAATTAAATTCGATTTTAGCTTTTATATTGATTGGGGAATAAAACCGATTTCATTAATTTCCATGATTTCTTATACAGATAAAAATAGTAAGCTTCGTGACTTCCCAAATGTAGAATGCTACAAGTCATATCGATATTTTTGGGGACAAAACACTTGTTATGGTTTTTTACATATAAATTTGGAGTAATACCTGTTTTATAATTGTTAATAACTCCTGCTATACTTTTTGAAATCATAACGAATAATATGTTTGGTGATGTTAAAACTATTTGTTAGAAGAAAGTATTAAGTTCAATCAAAAATTTCTTAAGAGGACTTGGTACCCTAAAAATCACAAACCTATCGTTTTTTTATTTCCATTTAATCTATTCTTTGCATTATTATCTTTCGATTGATATATCACTTGTGCATGTCGGAAAGTTAGAAGTTGATAAAAACTTATTTGAAAACAAATTAGGCAATTCAGCCACACCCCCTTTAAAGAAAAAAAAAGCTAAAAAATGCGTTATGATAAAAAAAAATCTATTTTATAAATAGAAATAATAACTATAAAAAAGAATGTGTAGTATTAAAAGCAGAATATTTCCGAGGCAATAAATAATGTAATTTTTCTCCCTTGTGAAATGTGTGCATGTAAAATTTTTAAATTAAGGCATTTTATATTAATAATTTTATGATTTCAGTTCTTATTCCTGATATATTTTTCACACAAATGTAATACTTTAATATTATAAGAAGAAAAACAGCTAAAATTTCTGTCGTGACAGAAAAAAAAAATTTTAAGTTTTTCTTGAGTTTTCTTGTGCAATTAGTACTCTCTAAAAGTTGATCATTTATAAAAATGTATGGATTGAAAATATATGAAAATGCACTTATTTTAAAGAAAAACGTATAACTAATATCTTAAAGTGGTATTTTATAATTTTAATTAAGCTTATAATAATTATTTTTTCAGAATTATAAACTTTAAAGTGGTTTTTCTCAGTTTGTGTTTTTCGAAACCTTAGTGCATTCAATCCTTCGACAATTATTTACCAATCACTTCAATTTTTTACCTGCGTGTTAAAAATAAAGCATGTAATAAAATTAGGGATCCGTTTTGCTATAAACTGAATACTTTTAAAAAATAAAATAAAATGTAAGACATGTTGACTTTTTCGTTGATTTTTAGCCTGTATATCAACATTTTATTTTTTTCTCGAAAACGAATAAAGTTATTCTAAAATCGATCGCTAAAGTTGTTAAGAACATCAATAAGAATATTGTAAAAAAATTTCGGGTCAACAAATTAATCTTTACAAAAGGAGTAGGATTTTAAATTTTTCCCAATTTTCTTCAAAAAATTTAAATTTTTAAAATTGTGTGAATAATATATGAAAATTTTCATCTGGTAACATTTTCTTGATTAGAAACATTGTATAAAATTTTAAAATATAATTTTTAAATACGTAAATAAAGAAGTTTGCTCAAAGGGTGCCAAGTCCCCTTAATGCATCTTTTTAATAACAAAAACTTTAATTTTAATTTTTACTTTAATTTGCAATTTAATGGAATTCCATTGTATCGTTCACTAGTTGTTAGAACTCTAAAAAAGGAATGCACATGCTGTATGTATAAAATTAAAGCTCAATCGATTGGTACATAATTAAATAAAAATAAATTACATGTATTTAACATTAATAATTTTCTGAATTTTTTAATAGACTTTTTACAGTAAAAAATGTTTATTTTATTGCCAAAATTGTCTCTTGTTTTAATTTTCTTTTGCAATAACATTTCCTTCATATATCAGATACATTGAACTTAAATGCCCTTTATCATACAATAAAATCTTTATCCCATTACCTGCCAACTACGAGATATTTTGTAGTAATATGTTTAACAAAACTGTGTCAGCTACGAGATATCGCAACTGATATGCCCTTTATCATACCATAAAAAACTTTATCCCATTATCTGACAACTACGAGATATCTTGGAAAGCCGTCGTGTAGCTGAACAGTGCGATGTTAATATTCAATCAATCAAACAATCAACGAGATATCTTGTAGTAAAATGTTTACCAAAACTGTGTGAGATTTGAGATAACGCTTAGTGTTTGCTGCAATTTTAGATTGATTACATATCTCCATTTAAGTTAGGAATTATTAGAAAAGATGAATGAAAGGTTTACATATTTCGAAAACATATTAATTACGCATTTTATCATTAAAATTATAACTTAGACAGTTATATTATGACAATGATTATATGTATATGAATATATTCCAAATATTAAGAAAACATTTTGTGTTGTTTTTGCTGCGTGTGATGAGCTTTAAAGCAAGGATCTGCTGCACGGTTGGAAAAAAGAATTCATTTATTTTCTGTGGGAGGAAGATGTTCTAAATAATGAAAACTAATTGTATTAGTATTATAGTTGCTGCTTTCTCCAGGATTGCTGCCGTCGTCATCAAATAAATACAAATGACTGATTCACTAAAATGGCACATCCTCATATTGTTATTTCCACGATTTCTTTGGTTATACAACATGCGTGCATTCTACAGGATAAATTAGGAGTAGAGTAGAAGGATTTTCTCGTACCAACGAATAGTTTTCCTGAGGTATATATATATATATATATATATATATATATATATATATATATATATATATATATATATATATATCGCTCTCTCTGCTAATTATTACGCATCAGTAAATTTTTATTACCCTACAACTCTTTGTAACTATCATCGTTTACAGGTTTCTCCAAGTGAGGATCATTACACATCTATATGAAAATGATGTGTAATAATCTATCATTACACATTTGACTATAACCAGAGGAAATTAGGTGACGAGCTTGTAAAATCAAACAGAACGAAAATAAAATCTTTGTATGTAAAGATTTTTATTGAAAAAATAAACAGTACGAGATATCTCGTAAGTGGCGCTCATTACAGGAATCTTATTCAATGAAGCCAGCTACGAGAGAGTTACCTCGTAGTATTTTTTTTTCATTAAAAATGACTCTACGTGCCATTACAGCATTATATCTGTTATTCAATGTTATTTATTTCGTAAACGTCCATGTTTCCCATAGAATAAAACCGTGGCACCAGTGCAAGACACTCTAAATTTGCCTTGTAGTGAACGGGTTACAATTTATTAGAAGTTAAATACATTAACTTAAAATTAGAATTTAGCATTAGAAATTAGAATTCATCATGAAAAAAATACACTATCCTCTAATAGTGTTTAATCGTATTATTTGGAAATGTATTTATAAAATCTTAGTCTAATAAAAGGATTTCCAACAACACATTTTTCTATGTTAAAGCGAAATTTTATTTCCCATTTTATAATTAGTAATCATTTGTTGAATAATTTTAAACATTTTTGAGCTTGTGAAATTTGTCATAAATTATCTGTTTTTTTTTCTTCGTTAGATTCAATGTTCTTTAATTTCTATCGAACCATTTTTATTTATTTTATTTACGTTTTTTTTTTCGTTATATTACACCTATATATTTATGCAGATTATAGCATGCATTTGAAGTGTGGAAAGCTTTTGCTTTATTATTATAACATAATGTAGACAAATATACTGCTATTTAAAAAAATGCTTTTTAAGAATATTCTTTTTAAATTTAATCAACGGATATATTTATTGTTATCTTTTATTTTAGCTCTTTTTACATACTTTATTCATACTGCAAATACATAATATATATCAGTGCTTCTCAAAGTTACAATACTCGCGACCCAATATTCAATCATAATTTTCATTGCGCCCCCTCCCCATACAAAAACAATGTACTGAATTCAATAATACTAAACTTTGACGTTAAAATTACGATACGACTTTAACTTTTTAGACCCCCCGTGTATATAAACATCTTTCAAAGCCAAAACATTTATTTCTCCAGACGTATGTATACGGTTGGCATTTGGAAGAGAATCGCGAAACTTTTGATTGGCAGTCAAGGTGTAATTATAAACCGTACAAAAATTATCAAGATAAGTGTTAATTTTTATTTTAAATTATATATTTGACAAACCCATGGGGTCACTGGTAATTAATAAACTTGTTTTTAACTTAGAATTGTTAAATTAATTATAAAATACATTGTGTAACATTGATATATTTATAAGCGTAATATATGAGTGTAAATGTGTACTTTATTTTTATTATGTCAGAATGTATTTTGTTTACTTTCAGTAAATTAAGAATTTTTTTTAAATAATCTTTTGTTCTCGACTTTTCAATATGCTCGTGCCCCCCTTGTAGAGTTGTCACGCCCCCTAAGGGGGCGCGCCCCACAGTTTGAGAAACGCTGATATATATTGTTATGAATTTTGCGTTATGTGTGTGGGTGCTTAAAATAGAGTAAATAATTGATATATGTATGTGTACAATTTCTTACATATAATGACGATTAAGTGAAAACTTGGCGAAATGTTGGTGATAGAGCCAAGTTGGCATTGGTTTTGGTGAATTGTCAACCATTTTTGGTGAGTTGACGACCATATGGCTGCTACTGGAAATTACTGGAGAAATTTACTAATGTCATTATCTATAACGAAAGCAGATTTTTCGAGAAAAATTTGTGCAGACTATAAGTAGGAGCCACTCGCTGAAGCTGAGTGAGTATTGTTTTGACCGATGAAGTGTCGACAAGCAATTAGTTATCACTTCAGTTGTTGAAAAGGACGAGCAAATGCTTGTGAATAATCTTCAACACACTTGTATTTTAAACTCTGATAGTAGTGCTCCAGTGATGTGGAAGGTGTGAAGACATGGAATATATTAAATGAATTTTAGTGTTCTATCCTGTGTTTGAAGGATTGTTTTTCTACAATAAATTTTCATCGCGGTTGGAATAATAGTTTTGCTCTTTGAGACTAAAAGCATAAAATCTTCGAAGGACGATCCTCGTAACAACATTCTTACGCTGATCGGGGTTCGAGGATAGTGTCCAAATCAGCACAAAGAAAAATAACACTTATTTCAGAGCGATGCAAATTTATTGTCGAAATTCCAATCCTTGAAATACAGGATTCAGCAGCAATATTCATAGAGTAAATCTCAAAAGGTTTCACACCTTCAACAACATTCAGACACAATTATCAGTGTCTAAAATACACGTATGTAAAATATTATCCACAAGCACAGCCGAGCTAATCCGTAATCAAGGCCAAAGCAAGTTTAGTAATCGCTGGTTCAATCAAGACTGACTCTCGTTTCAGCGAGTATCTCTATTTATAGGCAAGACGGAAACTTCGAGAAAAAAATCCGCTTGCGTCATTGAGCGCGAAATTAGTGGATTTCACTACAAGTTTCTAGACGAAACCAGAGGGTCCCGAGCTCGCCAACATGATCGCACCCTAAACTCTATTGGGGGGCGAGCATATCGAAAAATAGGAAACAAAAGATTATTTACAAAATTTTTAGTTTATTCAAAGTCAGGAAAAAACATTCTGACAAAATAAATAAAATACACATTTGCACTGATATATTACACTTATAAATGTTTAAGTAATGCACATTTTTTTATAATTTTACAGTACTATATGTCAGTGCTTCTCAAACTTTCAATACTGGTGACCCACTTTCCAATCGTAGTTTTTTACGCGCCCCCACCCTTATACAATAATAATGTATTAAATGCAAAATCAATGCACTTTTAGACGCTAAAGCTACAAATTTATCTTAATTATAAAACGTATAAATTAATAACATAAGTATATTAAATTGTATATATGTTACTTTTAAGTAATATTTATTTTATTTTTCTTTCTCTAATTTTTAAATAGGAACAATTGCAAAATGCGGTGGCTGCTTTGAAGACAAAATACAGATCTCAGCCAAATAAAAAAAGGACTCGGATTGTCAGTTTCTCTAATCGTAAACCTAAAATAATTTTTTAAAATCTTTTATTTTCGATATGCTCGCCCCCCTCCTGGGGTTATCGCCCCCCAGTTTGAGAAACTCTGATATATGTTAAAAAAAGTTTAATAAGGGGTGTATGAACTAGTGATTCCATAGGATTGCCACATGCAAAATTGTAAACGAAAATCTACACTTATGTTCTTAAATTTGTACGATTTATAATTAATCCTTTCACTGTCGATTAAAATTTATGGGATTTGCTCCCTATTGCCCCTGTTTTACCCGTAGGGGCGAGTATGTGATGTATTAAAAGGGGGAGAAGAAAATGAATAAAAAAAGAAGCACATCCTTTGAAGTACGTAAATACTTCGTCAAAGCCCTTTTATTGCATTCCAAAGCCTTCGGAATAATTTCATAGAAAGAAGTGTACAGAAAAGATCGTACTTCGGAAAATACGTATGTATACGGTCAATGTAAGTAACGCTTTGGCTGAATGAGACGTTTATTATACGTCGGTGTCACTTAAGAGGTTAAAGTAGTATTGTAGCTTTAGCATCAGAGTATAAAGTTTTATAATTCAATTTATTGTTATCGTATGGGGGTGGCAGGATGAAAATTATGATTGAATATCGGATTCTAAATATTGAAAGTTTGAGAAGCACTGGTCTAATATACGAAACTTTGCGGTAGAGCTATAACACGTTTTACATAACCCTGATTGTTACTCTGCCGAAACATAAAACATTTACTATTTAAGTTTAAAATAATTCATTGTTTTCTTTCAACTCATAAAATTTGTCCTACGTCATTCTGATATACGTATTATTACAAAGTGCAAAAAAATTTTGAATAAAAGTTTGTAAATTGATAAACGAAAACATACAAGTAACAAATTATCAGAACAATGTAAAAAATTTAAATTTTGAGCTAAATTATAAACGTTCGTTAGGCGTAATAGCTTAGCGAAGTGCCAAGTTTGTGTTCCTTTTGGTTGATTAATTGTTTATTAACTGCCGCATTCTAACTCAATACAAGGAACATCTTTGGGATGTCTAAAGAATTATGATATTAGTTGAAATGGTACAGAGTTACAAGGAAAAATTTCAGAGAAATAATAGCATCTATTAATTAAGATTGTTTTTACAGAATAAGGTAATTTTTAATACAGCTTGATTAAACAAAATTTAATTCTAAGCCGAACAAAACAATTTTTTAATTTGCACGAGGAGCAAAAGTATCAAGAAAGTTTTATTATTTTATATTAAGTACAATTATAAAAAAATATTAAAGTGATTGGAATTTTTTTTTCTCTGAAAGAAATTAACGATTACGAAACAAAGTATATTTTATGGAATTACATAAAAAACAATAAAGCTTAGCCAGCAATTTTTTAAAATAAATTTTCAGAATTTCATTTATTAAAATGGACAAATTTAACGAGTTATAATTTACATGAAATTATTTTTTCACATACAAGTTTATTTAAGTAATATATTTGTGAACAAAGCATACTGCACACACACTATTTTCTTTTTTCGTACATGAAGAAAATTTAGAAGAATTTTTTATAATAAACTTCAAAAACTGCCGATAATGAGATTATGCAGGAAAAGCAACAACATTTCCTTTCAACATAGAGGAATGCCTTTTCTCTCTCAGAATAAAAAATGCATTTGTAACGTCTTTGAATGAATAATAATAAAACAAAGTAGTATATTAACATAAATATCATTCATTCTTTTTAGTTCAATTAATATTTAAGAACACAAGTATTTTCAATTAGTTTGCAGATTGCTTAAAAGAATTCTGAATATCTTCAAACAGAAAAACGAATCTAAACTACGAATCTAGATATTTCATTCTTCAAAAGGAAGTTCATTAATTATTTCCCCTAACCATACAAGCTTAGAGGAAAAATTAACGAAGCAGTATTTTGAAATTAAACTGCCCACAGCAATTAAAGCAAAGTATTTTATTTGTTCATTAAAACTCTTGCATTTCTGTGAAGTCGGTCATATATATATAAGTTTCGTGTACATTGTACTGCAGCGCAGAGTATTTTTTAACTGCCTTTTGTCTGTGTATATGCATTTTACATTACATTTCTGGTGTACTTCAAAATTGTGAATGCAAAATTGCCATCGATGTCTTTAAATTATTGTTTGTTCATTAATATCACACGAAAACAATACAATGCAAAAACTATTGAAGAGTTTCAACGATTTGAAACCTTGGTCAAAAGATGATGATGACGCATGAGCTATCAAATCATTCTTTAATCCTCGAAACTATGGCCGTAATACCTTAATGGTCAAGGTTGATGTTTAATAAGTTCGAAACCCTAGCAACACTGGACACTCATCCAGTAGAAGAGACGGTGTCCGTTAAATATGTCCTGGTTTAAGTCCTTCCCATTCATGTGGTGTGGTAGCTTATAGGGAGGGTTCCAGTTCAGGTGTCGTCATCGTCAAATTTACGAGGTGACATTATTTATAGACACAAATTTATAGTAAGACATTAATAAACCCTCAGTCAATCATTTGACAGCCTACAATATACAAGACATAGCACTGAAAATAAAACCTACAATAAGAATCAGTAGAACAAAATGTATTGTTTAAATTTCCCTTGAACAGGAATGTAAATAAATAT
Source organism: Trichonephila clavipes (assembly GCA_019973935.1). Classification (NCBI taxonomy): domain Eukaryota; kingdom Metazoa; phylum Arthropoda; class Arachnida; order Araneae; family Nephilidae; genus Trichonephila; species Trichonephila clavipes. The sequence continues at coordinate 30,582 of BMAU01007057.1, read as the reverse complement.
AATATTGCAAAATAAGTCTAGAAATAAGGAAGCCCCTCTATTACTTTTACACCAAGCCAAAACTTGGAAAAATATTAGCGTAAGATTATTGTTAACAAACACATATATTTTTTTTTCAATTCCTACTATTAATTCACAAACTCCATATATCTTTATATATATATATATATATATATATATATATATATATATATATATATATATATATATATATATATATATATATACATTTGTTCAAAATTTTAATCGTTAATAAAATACCTTTTATTCATCCACTAAAGTTCAAATACATTTTTTAAACTTATAGTGGATGACACATGCTTTTAATACAGTTTTTTTCAAATATTAATTCATTAATTAAATTAAATGAATATATTAATAGTGACAGACAAAAATGATTGTTCAACATTATATATAAAAAGGAAAACCTCTCGTTGAGTTCCTGTGGTGCAGGGATGGGCATTAAGTCGATCTCAATCGACCAGTAGACAGCCAAGACACTTCGGGGTGACCGCCTTTACTAAGACCTAAAACATTCATACTAAAACAAACATACTTATGGAAAACCGACGTCATCTAGATAGGAGAATCGACTTTCACAACCAATTCAATAAATGTGTAGACGACATGAGTACTTGCATTGGAAGCGCACAAAGACCTTTTTACACGTTCACTTCCACTTTAGAGGAGAAACAATAACTGCGATGCCAGTCGATTCTGCACTCTCGACTGCAGGGGAGAATAAATGTTGATGATCAGCTCTTCCCGCGATAGCATGGGATTGGCTATTGAAACATCATCCTACACCACGCACTTCTACGGGTATGGGTTTTCGTGTTAATGTCATGCCCCGCTCTGGAGTGAGACTTTGCAGCGAACGAATTAAACACATACGGCGGTTGCAAATTCATCAGTTCAAGTATGTTCGCTGCAATGGATACGGCCACGTACCAAAGACTAACAGTCGCTTTTTTTAATTCCTTTCTTGACAATTTTATCTCATTTTTATTTACCTTTACTTTTGTAGTAAAAATAGAAAAAATCTGTCATTTTTTTTAGAGAGGGATAAAATGTCGAAAACAAAAGTTAAAAAAAAGGATACATAGAGTTTTAATACAGAGTGGACACATCAATGCCGCTGGGTGGACCGTAATACATAAAAACGTTAGAAGTAGTCCGTATCCTGAAAAAGTCTGCCCACCCCTGACGTAGTGTAATGGATAGCGCGTTGGAGTTCTCGTCCAAAGGAGGTGGGTTTAAACCCAGCATGGGATGGCCTATACTTTCTGAGAATGTGGTGTATGAATGAATAAATATTAAAAGCAAAATTCATAATCGAAAACCCTATATGAAATGGAAAAACACTTTCTATTTTTCCACTTAAGGCGGTTCACCCATGTGACGGCCAGTCACATTCTTTTGGCCACTAATTTCTTTTTGACGACCAGTAAACAGAAGGAACTGTAATATTTTTATCATTTATTTATATGTATTTTAAGAGTATGTATATATATAAATGTTAGCCAGTAGAACGTGCGTTGCAGTGCTCTGAACACACTCTCCTCGAAAAACTTTACGCTCACTTCCTTCCCAATTACGGCTGATTGGCTTATCCGAAATAGTAACAATTGAACGGCGTTTTAGTCTATAAGCATAAATGCACAGAATGAACTACATTCAATCGAAAGTATGAAGAATTGGATTTTTGGTAGATCTTTGAAGATAAAGTTTCGAATTTTATCGATGGGGGATTGTTAATTTTTTGCTGTAAGAATATAAATATTTGAATTTTGAAATGATCGTAGTCCATTTGGTGCGTGTATATGTGCTAAGTCTAAACTATAAATTTGAATTCATTCGGTGAAACTATTATTGATATTTGATGGAGGAAAGTTTGAAAAATACGATTTTGAGAAAAACGTGTTTAAAGTGTCTTCTATTAAAACAATAAAAATCTTAACTTAGTGCTACAAACAGCTGCTTTTTTAACAACTGCTTCTTTATAATATAACGACTTTCGAATTTTAAAAAAAATTAATTTACTACCGTATTCTAAACATGTTAAGGAAGCAATTAACGAAAAAAAATATTTGGCGCATCCCAACACATGAGTGAACCGCCATAATATTGTGATTATGTTAATTATGTATTTACATATTTATATTAATTGTAATTGTTAAAAATGGCAACTAAAATACAATTCTTCTTTATTGACCTAAGTTTGATTTTATTTTATATATTACTTGTTATGAATGGAATACAGATATGTTTTAACATACCACATAAATCTAGTTCCTCGAATATAAGCTTTTTATGTTATTTAAAAAAGAAAGAAAAAGCCAAGAACCTACCCAAATCTATATAGGATTATCTGATGTTTTTTTAAAAAATAATTTAACTTTCTTGTATAACTGCTCAAGTAAACATTTAATGTAAAACATACATTTCCTTTTCAAGTACACTCATAGCTCTTTATTTAACAACTAAAAAGATTAATTTGTTTTTATTCTTAACTAGAACAGTATTTAGCAAAATATAAGTTTGTGTTTGTATAAGGAATGTGCTTTTCATTACAAATTATTGGAACAAAGATGATAATCTAAGCTTTTCATGGATTTGGTTCCGGAATCCTGAGCTTTGTAATGTAGCTAAGTAAGCTGTGTTACAGTACATCGCATCAAAATCTAAGTGCATTAAGTGAGATAGTTGTCTGATTATTGAGTCAACCCAAACAATGTCCATTTGAGAATGGAATTTGTTTTACATTGTGTGCACTTGGATTATTCAATGGACACTCGGAATACATTGAGACGTAGTGTCTGATAGTAGAATTTAGTTAGTGTGTCTCTATTTGAAATATATTCACAGCGTTTTAAACATAAGAACAATAGAAATATCAAATGTATCAATAATTGTCAATCTATCATTAGGCAACTAAACCAAAAAATGCATCGTTAATATTAATATGATTTCTCCCTTTAAATATAAACACAGTAATTTTTCTTCTTATTTAATTGTAAACGGTAATTGATTGATGAAATAAAGGCAAGCGTTGTGAGAAATTTTTAAACATAAAAATATTTTTTCCTGATAATTGTACATATCTATTACAGTGAATAATATTTGATATTAGTATATAGTTGTATTTACACCATTGTTGGCTTTATCACGAAATGTTTGTGTGTTCACAAGAATAAAAACCCTTTATTAAGCTATGATTTGGCTAAAATTGTATGAAATCAAGAAATGTCATTTCTATAATCTGCATTTCAATAGCTGAAACGAAATTCGGATGCTGACTACAAAATAAGCATTAGCAATCCACAAATGCATTAAATGTGTGTGTATCTCACCTTTATTCATAAGTACTTTAAATACATCGATTTTGCAGCAAACGTTGAAACAAATGGTTACTATCATGTATGAGGAATAAAAAATACACATGGAGTGTAGTTTGAAACAATAAAGCTTCACTTTTATGCTATACAAAGAACTGATGCTTCTATCTTCAAATTTCAAAAATTGAAACTCAATTTTATTTGCAGACGCACTGTCTGATTTCCATAGAAATCGTGCTTAATATATATAAGCTTTATGTTATTGCTTCATCTATCTGGAATTATATATATCAACGGTTTAATTCACGTTATTATATTCAAAAATCAAATTTCAGTATTTTTGCTTCAACAGTAAATGATAATTTTAACTTCCTATTTAATATGTACTATTTCCTATTCACAAACTTTTGTCAAGCACATTGGTTCCTCAACAAACTGATACCATAAAATGAAGAATATACAGGACTTCCCATAAATAGCACTCAAACTCCGTACAGCCAGATTTCGTGTTGAAAGTACATTAAAAATGCCCAAACAATTGTACCGATACGATCCATTGTTTCCGAGAAAAAAATGTATAATGATGATACAAGATGATGGATGGAAGATAATACACACACATAATGATTCATGATTCATGATGCGTTCAGACGCAATCACATTTGTCACATTTGCATAATAGTCTTAAAATGGATTACTCCGGCTGCTGGATGGGATATTGGAGTCCAGTTCTATGACCACTATAATTGCAGGATCTCACAATGTTGCATTTTCTCATGAAGCAATCTCAAGGAATTGGTGTATCGAGACGTAGTGGCTAAACAAATTGACTTTGTTTTTCGTCTGCCTGCTTCTTGAACTTCGGGATACAGCGATGTGATTAATCATCCAGTCTACGGTGTGCTCATGCCTGCTTCGATATGCAAGGCGGGCACTTTGAACATCTGCCTTTAAAAGGGTTTGCAAATACTGTTGTTGATGTGTCCAATACCGAGCTTTTACCTTGAACAGACTGTGAAGCCATACTTTGTTTTTCGTATTTGTTGTGTAAAGTATGCATTGTACAAGTACAGTGTTTTGGGCAGTTTTTAAGTACTCCCAACTAGGAATATGGCTATGCAGAGTCTAGGATATCCAAAAGAGTCCATGATAAATTCCGCTTGTTTATTCGGTGGGCAAACAAACCAATTTTAAAGAGTGTCTGAGACAATTTTAAAACCAAATTATTTGTGTTTTGGCAAGACGCGGTGTCATTTATGTAACATCACGTCATAACAGGTAAATATATGTGTATAATCTGATGCTAAAACTTTTGGAAAACTCGTTATTTTGTATAAAACAGAGAAAAACTTGATTCATACCACTTTATACCTTATACAGTGTTTCATTTCAATTATATTATGAACTATTCACAGGCATTTGCAGAATAAATAATAACGGATTTGTAAGCAATGAAGTACATATATTAAAATACGAAACTTTAATACATAATATCCCGACTTACAACACCAAGGAATTAAGAAGTTCTTGATTTTTTTCAATTCCTACAATTAGCTCATAATCTCTATATATTTATTTATTTATCTTAAAGGGATTTTCAATCGTTAACAATATATTAGAAATATATATATATATATATTATATATATATTATATATATATATATATATATATATATATATATATATGTGTTTATTTATATTTTTGAAAGTTTCAATCGTTAATAAAATACATTTTAAAGCGCTCAATTGAGCTGAACTTTAAAATACATGATTTTATTTTGTTTGACAATACAATAATTTAATTACAATTAATAAAAAGTAATTGATTAAAACTAATTATTTAAAATATTACAAATGCAGCCTCGTTGGCATCATTTTTGGCGACTAAGCGACCCTTTAGGCGACTTGTGTGTCAAAACTTGAAAATGTCTGTTTCTCATGTTTTAAAGCATTCAGTTGAACTGAAGTTTTATAGACACGATTTTTTTGGTTGATAATACACGATACTTTAATGATAATTAATAAAAATTAATTACCACTTAATATTGTGATTCTGTCATATGTATGTACATATTTATATTCATTGTAACTATTTAACAAAAAGTAGCTAAAATACAATTTTTCTTTGTTGATCTAAGTAGTAATTGACTTTATTTTTTTATACTACTTGTTTCGTTTAGCAACACTTCCTCCAATTGTGTTACTTTCGTCTTGTGTATGACTGCCCTTTGTAGCTTTGCTTATTAGACACCGAATTCTTAAAACAGAATCACTTCAATGATAAACGAAGTCAAAGTTGTTTTGGCACATGTTTTCTAAAACAAATCGTTTTTGGTTATTTAGGAGAGATTTTACTTCTAAATATACCTAGAATGTCTACTGGTACTGTTTTAACACCAAGGCACTTTGTCCTTATAAATAGCTGTCATTCTGCAAAAGATTGTTCACTAAGAAAATACCATTATTAAAACAAATTTCTCAAAGTACTATGACATATTTGTTTGACATAGAATGCAGTGTAATTGGGTTCAGAGCGGAAATGAGTCAATTATATTAAAATTGTTGCTTCAAGTGTTTCGTTACATAGCATTTGTATATCTGCTCATAGAAAAAAAAAATATTGTGCCAGAGTTTAAAATCACATTGCACATCTTGAAGTAGAAATCAATGATTTATTTGAGTAAATGCACATCATTCTCACAATATTGGTTTATTCAACTCTGGTGATAACATATTAGAATAAAGAAAACACAAAGAGAAGAAATGAAATACTTGATAGTACACGATGTTTGCTTTTATTTTTAACTAATTCTTTAGGTCTACTTTAGCTTTCTGCTCTATTAATTCTTCTTCCTCAAGCATGCGACCTCACATTTGGCCCTTAAAGTTAGCTTATGCAAAGGAGCAAAAGAGAGAGCTTAAGTGAATTTCATTTTTCTACATTTCGGACACAGTTGAGTGGAAGATTGAATATTTGAGTTGTAATTTGTTTCTTAAGATAACTATCAACATCTCTCAATGCAGTTAGACTGGTTCTTTTGTGGATACAACGAATTTAGACTTGGAATAATGTCCAATATTGGGAATTATTTACTTTCAGTTCCTGCAATAGCGTAGTTTGCTGGATTGCCAATACGAGGCTTATTGTTATTTTTATGGAGATTAGCAGTATAAATATTTATTAAATCAACGGTGTTTTCAGAATTATTAATTAGTACATAAGAAATATGGCACCATAAATCATACACTAAAAGCTTAAAATTAATATAAAAATACGACGTAATTTGGTTAAGGTAAAAGACATATTTTTATAATTTCCATATGTTCATAAGAAAAATAAATATGACGCAATTAAAGATATAGTTTTAATTCGTAGTTGTTTTATTTTTTTATGAAATTTAGTTTTTCTTTTACATTTGAGTATCATTTTAATTCCTTTTCTTCGTATAAATAAATATGTGACTTTATTTAAAATTAATAATTTTACATTTGAGTATTTAAAATTAAATCTTGCAAGATGTATCTTTCATAGAACTGCCCACTTTTTACTCCAAATAACTTCTGAAATATCACGGAGAATTTGTTTCAAATTTTGATTCATTTAAATTCTGATACAAAACAATCTTCAATAAATTATAAGATAATAAATACTGCCGCAATGAAGTCAGAAATAACTTGACAAATTAGTATTTTTACTAACACTTTTGAAGAAGCCTGATTTTATTGAAGCTATTGTTTGAAGTGTATTTGCATTTGCATGTAAGCGACATCGGTACAAAAGCCAAATGTAATTTATACAATCAAATCGTACACACTGCAAAATAAAATCAATAATTTAAAATATTTTACAAGATTTTATTTAATTTGCAATGTAATTTGTTTGGGTGGAATCTTGCAACTCAATTTTGAAGCTGATGTCTTCAACCGAATGAACTGGAATTTCGAATACCCGTTTAGTATGGATGACAATGAATGTTTTGAACATTTATATTCCGATATTACATTTAGTTAAAAATATATTAATTTAAGTAATTTGTAGGGGTGAAATCTTGAAACTCAATTTTGAAGCTGATGTCTTCAACCGATTGAGCTGAAATTTTGTATACTCGTTTAGCTTGGATGACAATGCATGTTTTGACCATTTATATTCCAGTATCGCATTTAGTTAAAACGATATTAATTAAAAACCTTTTACCCCTGTTAGCCTTTTATTCTGCTGAGCAGCTTATCGGATTGAGCGTAAAGAAGTTCCAATATTTCGACCTTTTTTTAAAAAATCATCTTATTCTTTCTATCAAACTGAGACAAAAAATAATTAGATTATCGGAAAGATCATTTATTTTGCCACGATACGGTATAACTCTTTTTTAAAAAAATAATGATATTTTCTATATTTTATGGTTTTTATTATTTTCTTTTTAGATCATTAAAATAAAAGCTTGTTTTTAAGAAAGTTTTTTTTATTACTTTTAATTTATTTTAAAATTATATTTTGTGTGGGATTATTTGTCCTATATAAATACGTACTTGTTTCTAAACTATAAATTCCAACGAAAAAAAAGTGCTTTTTTACACTTTTACTTCAATAGAAGCACCACTGTAACATCTCAAGAAATATTCCTATTTGCATTAAATCAATAAAATAGTCCTAATTTTCTTTCTAAATCTGAAAAAAAATCATTTCAATACTATACATCACGACACACACACAATGGAAAAATATATAATTTTCCTTTAAATAAAAAAGAAAATTTTATTGTATTGTAAAAGAATTCGTTATATAGGTGAAACACATTGGGAGAATACATAACATAAGATAATACGATGTGTAGGAATTAATTATTTTGATGTAACCCCATTGAGAAGAGGTATGTCTGAGAAAATCATATATTTTTGTTTTGAAAAAAAACTTGATATTGTAAGCCTGATTATATTACATACAATTACTTCTTTTAAAAGGAATGCCGTGTTTGTACTTCGTATACACATAGAACATAAGAACACAATGCACACTTCATGATTACTTGATTTTTTTTATCAATTTATAGAATAATCAGATAAAAATATATTTTGCACTTGCAATATATGATATTTATTTCTTCTTCTTTTTAAAAAAAATGCTCATGTTATTCAGAAAGCAAATCATTTTACTTGATTTAATAAAATAAAAGCATTGCGGGTTTCATTAATACGTTTTTACGATATTATGAATAGATTTTGTTTTGCTTCTATTGAAATAAATGTCACGCTTTTTCAGTTTATATATTCATATTCATTCATATATTTGATTTTTCTGAATTGTGATATAATTTTTTTTCAATTTAGGAATTACATTATCTAAATAGCTTTAACAAATAAACAGAATATTTCTGCTAATACATGTGTTATCTCTAATTGTTAATCATATAGGTTTAAATCTTTTAGTATATTTTAATAATTTTTTTTAAAAAAAATGTCTTTTTACAATATACGTTCTTAAAATGAAAAAAAAAAATTCAAAAAGTGCATGCACTATAATTTTCTTTCGTGCAATATAAACCCTAAAATTAAATTTGATTCGTAATTTTAAGTTAAAAAATGATCAAATACATGATATTTTCTGTTTGCGCTTATTAAATAGCATCAGTTATTAAAATTCATAGTAAAAATTATTATTTTTACTTTGCATGACTTTTTTTAGTCATACTGAGTTTCCATACGTGTTATTTTCAATCGTATATGACAATAGTTCAAAAATCAGTCTTCTGTTAAAATTCATTTGATATAACAATTGAAAAAGGAGAAATTCTTATTAGAAACATATATAAAGAACATGCACTATACAATTTTTAACAACATATAGTAAGTTTTTACCCGAAATAAAATTCCCCCATAAATATTTATTTTATTACTAATGGCACAGTATTTAATTTATTTTTCATATGAATATTTTAAATCATACCTTTAAAATTTAATGTAAGTTTTTCCAAAGTGCCAAATGTATCTAATATTAGACAACAATATTTTTTCTCAATCTTTAAAGGTGCAACTGAATATTTTAACAATTTCCATATTTTCACATTATTTATTTAAACATGTGTTAATAAAAACGACTATCATCTTAAGAACGATCAAATACACTACTTCGTATAATTATTTTCAATGTTGGCATTTTTGTTACATAATTAATAACAATCAAAGCTCTTCTTCAACTGTATTTTTTGCTAGCAAAATTTTACATTAAGCTTCAGGAGTTTAGAGTATTCCGAGACACAAGCATTTGATTTTGTCCCCAAAAATTTAAGTTTAAATGAATGTAGAAAAATATAAATAAATAAAACGTTTTTTTTCTTTTTTTAAATAAATTTACAATGTGAATAAAATTAAATTTTATCCCATGAATCAAATAAGGAGATTATTTTAGACTTTCTTTCAGACGTCAATATGTCTCATTAGGAAAGAATTAGAAAGAAGACCAAATAAAGATTTTTTATCTATCCTGCGAAGAAATAGGGCTTGATTAAAAGTTATCTGTTTATTTTTATTTATTTATAGTGAGTGATAGTGCGTATCTTGTCACCAGAGAAAGACTAATTAAATTTAGCGTAAATAATATTTCTATAGACGATAGTACAGAATGAGTACAAATGATGGATTTGAATTTTAAAAAAATCATTTAAACGAAACTACTGCACAATCAATGATAGATGAAATTAAAGGCATGTCAAGTTTTTTTTCCTGTTATAAATATTCGAAGTGTGAACCTCTTGTTACACGGCATATGTCCAATCTGTCATCCAGTTCGTTCCATACATTTTGTACCATCACTCTATCAAAGCTTTGTAAAGCTGCACACATGCATACTTGTCGTTCTCTGTTATTTGTTGTGTCAATTACAAATTATACCAGTTGAAATTTAAGTACAGTGGGTAATCGATTCACGAACATAATCCATTCCAAGACTATGTTTGCTATCCGAATTGTTCGTTAACCGATCATCGATTCACCATAGACTTCTATGTGAAATCAATTAATTCGTTCTGGAGACCCTAAAAATTAAATTTTAAAAATGTATAATTTCTTAGTAAGTTTTTAAAAAAATAATACATACATATAATCTTGCATATTAATCAGTCATTTTCATTTTTTGCTTATGGGGCGTTAAGAACATGTCCAATGTCAATTGTTTTTCTCACATTTTCAGGATTTTCCGGAAGTAATTAATAGCATTGTCGTTGTAAAGATCCTCAACCCTACTGACATCAGCTTGGTTTGGGTGTCATTTTAAGACCATTGCTCTGACAGCCTCCCACTTCAAAAGATCTTTAATGGCAGATGTCAGCATTGGTCAGCTTTCATTTCCCTCTTGTTCAGAAGGAGATACATTTCATTGTGATTCTTGGTGTTCTTCATTCAAAATTTCTTGGAGTTCTTCTATCATCAGTTCATCCTCATGTCCCTTTATGAGCTCCTCTATGTCATCCTGTTCACCTACAACTCCAGATCTCTAGCAGTTGTCAAAATTCCATCTATAATTTAAAGGGTGTCTCCCTGATCACCTCCGAATATGTGTTCTTTGTCCAAACTCAAAATTATTTCTTGAAAGTGCTCGTTATCCGAACACAAAACTCTTTCGTGAAAGTGTTCGTCAACCGATCGACCACTGTATTTTTGTGAAACTTTTCCATACTGTTTTCTGGGGCATTCCAAGCTCACACACACAGGCAGCAAATTTCGTAGATTTCCATTGACTCGCGAAACAAAATTATCCCTCACTCTCTATATAGCTTCCTCCAAGGTGCTTGGTCAGTTGCTTCTTTTCGTTTTTTTTAATTGAAGATGCAATCGCAAAATGCTCTTGTTGTTTGATACTTCTTTTCCGGAGAAATTTCTAAATGCACGTTGCACCGAAATAGCTTTAAAAAACCGTGCATACTCTAATACGCAAAAAAAGACTTCTCCGTCATTGTCGCTATGCTTGTATTTCAATTACATGGATCTTGAAAAAGCTGCTGATAAATGGTGGAAAATAAAGCTTCATATAATTATATTTACATTTATGTAATACATACTGAAATACATCATATAATAGAACTTATAGGGGTGAACGATTTGTCGTGGTAAATGGATGAATATACTGCAAAAACGAAATGATATGGCGTGGCCATTGGAAGTGATTACTGTATGCTAGATACAATTTATATGCTGGTGGATGTTGCGTATTCATGGTTATTGATTATCATTATATTTTAAAAATTTTATACTTTTCTGAAGCCCCATTATTTTATAAATAATACGTAAAAGATTCGAAACATTTAATTTAAATTTAAAAGAATTATACCTGTTTGAAAATTGTTTTTAAAATGTGTTTTTTGAGAGGTATAGAACTTTAAATTGCAATAAAACAACGATGTATTATTCAATTGACATGAATTTTTTTTATTCGAAAGATAATCTTGTGGCATTACATTATAATTATGACTTTTGGCATAGGAATGCCACGGCTGGCTCGGATGTAGTCCAATCTGGACGTCCAATTTTCGATGACTTTTTCCAACATTTGTGGCCGTATATGTGCAATAACACGGCGGATGTTGTTTTCCAAATGGTCAAGCGTTTGTGGCTTATCCGCATAGACCAATGACTTTACAGAGCCCCACAAAAAATAGTCTAGCGGTGTTAAATCACAAGATCTTGGAGGCCAATTCACAGGTCCAAAACGGGAAATTAAGCGGTCACCAAGCGTGTCTTTCAATAAATCGATTGTGGCACGAGCTGTGTGACATATTGCGCCGTCTTGTTGAAACCACAGCTCCTGGAGATCATAATTGTTCAATTCAGGAATGAAAAAGTTAGTAATCATGGCTCTATACCGATCACCATTGACTGCAACGTTGGGGTCTTAATCGTTTTTGAAGAAGGATTCGACCAGCCCATAAAGCGCACCAAAGAGTCAGTTTTTCTGGATGTAACGGTGTTTCGACATACACTTTTAGATTAGCTTCACTCCAAATGCGGCAGTTTTGTTTGTTGACGTAGCCATTCAACCAGAAGCGCGCTTCATCGCTAAACAAAATTCGCTTATGAAAATCGACCATTATTTTCGAAATAAAATTGCACAATTTGAAAGCGTTGTTCAGGCGTGAGTCTATCTATTCATGATGAATTGCCAAATCAATCTGAGAATAAATCACTTGACAACTGTTAAATCGGTCGCCATCTTAGAAAGTAATGCCAACTTAAACTTCTATAATTGAAAAAAAAATCACTCTGTATTTTCAGACCTCTAAAAAAATTTACCACCCCTGAGACATCTTAAAATGGGTAGAAAGAGATTTCTGAGGTAACAGTACTGGTTGGTTACCATAAGATTAGGGTGTTAGTTTTAAACTTAAGAATTAAAAGTTTATTTAAATACTATTAAAAAATAGTTGAACAAAAGGATGCTAGAGGGAATTAGTATATGCATTAGTTTAAAAATATGAGTTTTTAAAATTAGATTCATCATTGGTAAACGAATTATGTATTATTAAGCATCATTTGTAGAAATTTCTTGTAATTCTAGATTTGGTCAGTAAAATTGAAATTCTTGTCGAATTTTAAAAGTTAAAATAGATGGGTTTTTTTTTTACTTTATCAAAAGCCAAAAATTAATTACTTACTTTAATATACATAATAATATTTAAAAATATATGAAACAAAAGACTATAATAAGCAATTGAGTGAAAATGAGCTTTTTGAGTAATAAATTAATTCACGTTTTTACTTCATTCGATTTTTAAACAAAATGCATATACTTATATTTGATGCACCACATACATTTTCTTTCAAACTGTTGTATTTAAAATAAGAATATTGAAAATGTTTATCATTTTTTAAACCATCTAACCAGTTCTGAAATATCTTAATTCACTGGGAAATAATGCATCCAAAATCATATTCAGCTGTACATTTTCATGACTATTTATTTGACAGAAAATTTTGAATACCGTAAAATCCGACGTATAACGCATAACGCCGTATAAAGCGCACCCTTACTTTAGAGCTGCAATTTTTTGTAATTTTTTGATCCATTCGCTGTATCACGTGCACCTTCTGTTTTACAGAGAAACTTGGAATGCACGTATACAATGCTCGTATATTTTTAAGTCATTTATTCGAGATATCATTGCAAGTTTTTGAAAAAAAAAATAGCACACTTCTAGAAATACAACCCTTTAAGTCCATAAGAAAAGTCATTTCTTTTTAAAAAAAAAAAGCTGTTTTGATAGATGTAGAAGTTTAATTTTTTCTATGCTTAGTTTTTTTTCATCATTTTTATATCCGGCGTATAACGCGCACCCGTAAATGTCGATTTTATTTTTTGATTTAAAAGTGCGCGTTATACGTTGGATTTTACTGCATGTTATATTTTTTTGACTAAAAAATTTTAATGTGTTTTAATTTTTTTCAAAAAATATACAAATTACTTTACAAGATATTTTTAAACTTTTACTATTTAACGTTAAAAATAAATTAGAAGAATTAGTAGAATGATTTTTTTGGTTGTTTACTGAATAATTTTGAGTACTTACGGATTAACACCATCACAGTGATTTATCACCCAAGAATTTACGAGTAACGATAACCTATTTCAATTTGCATCTGAATACGAGAATAGTTTTCAACTTATGCTTCTCCAAAGGTTGGCAGAAATTTGATCAAATTGTCAATATCATAGAATCAGAACGTAAGTCGCAGTAAAATGGATAAGGATATGTGAATAAAAAACAGATTTAATTGTTTGGAATTGTCATTAAAATATATAATTCTTAATACCAGATTTTATTTCTAAAATTAGAGTTCAGAATAAGATTTGAAGAAAAAATTCAAATACACTACAAGCGTAATTATTTCTCAATGAAAAATTTAACCCAAAATTGCAGATATACATTTGATTTTGAAAAAAAAGCATTTATAATTCACAGAATTGTTCAAACAATTGATTCCTCGTCTAGTTACCGTGTTGAATAAAATTATTCGGACTACATTTTAACAACATATCAGCGAAATATTTCCAAATATTAACTGCATTCCACAGATTAATCCCTGAAATATTTACAGGTTATGACAACCCGATTTAATTTTGCACCCATGAACTCTTTTTATCTATATATTTCAACCCATAACTCATCAAAAGTTGCTATTTTCGGGGTTTAAAATACTGAAATATCAAACATGAGTTTTATCCTTAGCCAAAAAAGAAAAGAAAGTAAAGAATAAGGTAGTAATGCTTACAAAAATGAAAAGCATGTTTAAAAGAAGATATTTCTTATAACATTGAGCTTTTAAAGTAATTATTAATTTATCCTTAAGAAATAATTACATCATAAATTATGGATAATTACATTTTGACCTTGTAAATTACGTCATTAAAAGAGGATTCGTGAAAATTGATATTATAAGAGTAAAACTTATTCGTTAATACATGAAGCACTTTTTCTCTATCACGTTGAAGAAATGAAACAAAATTTTTACCCTTTTTGTACATGCAACCCCTAGTGGATGCATACTATACTTAAAGCAAAATCCCATTGTAACCCCATGTGAATTTATAGGGCAAAATCCCATTGTAAGCTAATGCGGATAAATGACTAAATTAGGTGCCCCATTTGTGTAACTATCTAAATAATCATTATAAGGTAGATTTTCTTTTATCGGACTTGTGTAAAATTACAAAAGTTAAGTTAAATAATGTCTGTGTTACAAAAATTTGAAAGAATAAAAAAATTAAAACTAAAGCTACACAACTTATTGAAATGGCTTGAAATGTCCGTTGGAACAAAACGCTTTTTCACAAGGACCACATAAGTGCATGTCATTTTTCTTCCATTAATTCATAATATCCATCACAAAAAGATAAATCCATATCAAAGTCAATATTGTATCTATCGGTTTCTGGCAAATATTCTCTTTTAGTATCACGTTCGTTGAAATCCAATGAAGATGCCCTATTGGGAAGAAAATGTAAAAATAAACAACAAAAATAGTGGTACAAATTTCAGAAATCGAAAACAAGCACGAACATACGTGTGTTTTAGTCGGTTCAAAAGGACCAGTTAAATGTCTTTCATAATGTCAAGATCAGTATCTCCCGAAATGTGGTATTTCTGGAGATACTATAAAGCGCAGTCAGGTCTTGCGGGGTTAAAACTTATCGCATCATAGATGCAGCACTTTTTCTCTATGATATTGAAGAAATGAAACAAATTTGAACAGTTTTGAACATAGCTTAATTATAAAAGATGCTTTTTTAGAGGTATAGAACTTTAAATTGCAATAAAACAACGATATATTATTCGATTGACATGAATATCTTTTATTCGAAAGATAAACTTGTGGCATTACATTTTCAATATGATCAAGCAGGGCGTAGATTCGTCGAATGGGCCCAAAACAAGATTGCCGTTGTTCCCGATTTTCATAAGCGAATTTTGTCTAGCGATGAAGCGCACTTCTGGTTGAATGGCTACGTCAACAAACAAAACTGCCGCATTTGGAGTGAAGCTAATCCACAAGTGTATGTAGAAACACCATTACATCCAGAAAAACTGACTGTTTGGTGCGCGTTATGGGCTGGTGGAATCCTTCTTCAAAAACGATGAAGGCCACAACGTTATAGTCAATGGTGATCGGTATAGAGCCATGATTACTATCTTTTTCATTCCTGAATTGAACAATCATGATGTCCAGGAGCTGTGGTTCCAACAAGACGGCGCAACATGTCACACAGCTCGTACCACAATCGATTTATTGAAAGACACGTTTGGTGACCGCCTAATTTCCCGTTTTGGACCTGTGAATTGGCCTCCAAGATCTTGTGATTTAACACCGCTAGACTATTTTCTGTGGGGCTATGTAAAATCAGTGGTCTATGCGGATAAGCCACAAACGCTTGACCATTTGGAAGACAACATTTGCCGTGTTATTGCCTATATACTGACACAAATGTTGGAAAAAGTTATCGAAAAATGGACGTCCAGATTGGACTACATCCGTGCCAGCCGTGGCAGTCATATGCCAGAAATCATATTTAAAATGTAATGCTACAAGATTATCTTTCGAATAAAAAAAATTCATGTCAATCGAATAATACATCGTTGTTTTATTGCTATTTAAAGTTCTATACCTCTAAAAAAAACACTTTACATCTAAAGAAGTCATGCAATTAGTTAATGAAAAAAGAACTTCAATAATTCAGTGAAGAAAAAAATTAAATCTTAATATACTACCAATACAATTAAATAAATTAATAAGCATTGGACAAAAACAACGAATTTCACAAAACTGCGACATGCTTTATTAAATAAAACATTGTCTTTTACTTAAATAGGAAGTAAATATTAAATCATTTTTCATTAGAAATGAATCTCTCACATATAATCGCTTTTGATATGTTTTAAATATGTGTTTAAATCAAAAATAAGTTTTATTAGCAATAATTTATGATCTATTAAAAATAGAAGATAATAGAAACTAAGCACCGTCTTTAAATCTTTTGAAAATAGTTTAAATACATTAAAGAAAAAACCTTACTGTGTAAAATATCGCACTCATTATAAATTATCGTATAAAATGCATAATTATTCTAGAACATCAAGTATTAAAACCTAAGCCACCAATTCAATTAAAAAGACTCTAAATACTTAAAAATAGAAAAGCGTAACAGAAATGTAATAAATAAAATATTACCCAGATTCAAAAATTAATGGTAAAAAATTAACAGCTTTCCTAAATAAAGCTTTTCTAAGTATGTATGTATGTATTAGTAACACAATTAAAGATATTTAAAGAAAGAATTTGTATTAAAATTCGTTCTTAAAGTTAAATGAATCAAAACCAATTAATTCGATACTTAGTTCAAAATATAATGCTTTACTTTTTAGGGTATTAAGCAGCAATTTAATATTCCTATCATTTAAAGAAAATATTTCATTGATACTTTTTTTTAAAAAAAATGAATTACTATTTTTAAGTCTTTTTTAAACAAAAATTCGTGATAACATTTTTTCTTTATATTTTTAAACTCGCAGGAAGTAATTAACATTACTTTTTAAGTGTAGTAAAAATTAACGTAAAGTTTTAGGAAAAGTAAGCAATTTATGTTCGAAAAACTTTTTTTTCTGATTCCATTTTCTTTTCATTAATTTCTTTGCTAATGTTAAAGATATAAATGTTTATCTTGCTATTTTTAAACACAAACTCAAAGCGTTATTCGCTTAAGAGCTTAGAAATGATCACAATTAAATTATTCGTTTATTTAAGATAAATTTCTATTAACTTATGTATGGTATAACATAAATTTTCATTTTTAAACAATAAAACCTTATTGAGAGAGAGAGAGACTATTTGCTATATGATGATATGCTAATGAATGAATGAATTTATTTACATTTGTATGTGTTTGTAATATTCATCTTGGGTAAAATTCATCTGTATAATGTGATTACACATTTAGTAAATATAATTAAGTTCCTGATTTGATTTTAATTCTTTCATTGATAAAGCAAATATATTATTTCTTTAAAAATTTTAATGGAGTATTGAAAAGAACTAACTCTACTCGGAATTACAAATGGAATATTTTGCTATTGATATTTCGAAATAAATTAGTACTTTTTTTCAATAAATAATGCATTTTAAGTTGTGTAATACTGATTTTATGAACTTATTATAACACGAAATCGTATTTGATTAAAGTTAAGCATCTATATTGGGAAATACTATCAATTTCATGAAATAAAATAGCTTTTTGCTTTTGACAATTTTTTAGATTGTAACTTGAAAAGTAAGATGATAATACTCGAGAAGTATTGCATTATTAAAACTTTTATATTCCCATAACACTTCGAAATCGTCTAATTGTTTTTTCCGTCATATAGACAAGGCCTGTCTATAAAGTATCCTAACTTTAATTTACCTGTGCATATTAAAAGGAAACAGCTTAACCCCTAGTCACTCGCACCTGTTTTTGCTACCGTCATTACTCGCGGGGTGTAGAGAAAACCCCAAACTTTTAACACGTGTATTTAATTATGAAAATAAAATTAAGTCTTTATGATAAATATTTTTAAAATACAAGATGTTTTTTGTATTATACAAATAAAATTATTAAATTTATTGCATACAAATGAGACAAACATTAATTTAAACAAAACATGCAAACTTTTCATTTTAAAACACATAATTTTATATTTCTTCATAAACCAGTAAAACCTACATACCACTAATATATATACTTTATTATTAAGAAGATAATGATTATAGAAAGTAGAAAAATAATATTTTAATCATTTTCCTAACATTCAGAGCACACTGTACACATATGCTCAACTTCTCGTGGGTTTTCTCAGCCCTCCAGATAAAGTTTTGAAGGCCATTACGTTCCAATCGTTCGAGAAAGAAGCATTGAATCAGGCCTGGAGGTTCAATGACCTAAAATTTGCAGTTACAGAAAAGTTGTAGTTCTACGCATTCTTCTCAGAATCCTGGGAGGATTTTCTTGTTGCTGGGGTGTACAGAACATCCCGCGCGAGTGATCGCGGGTTCATGCATTCTAGAATTTTTTGCTACGTTCTTCTGCGAGTCTCTTTTGAGTGAAAATTCTATTTTAGTTCTATCGGATTTTTATTTACCTCAACATGAATGTACGAGTTAAGCAAAGATATTGCACCAAATTTGGTCAGAAGCTTGGTGATACTCAAAAACACAGAATTTGTAAAATTAATCAAGTGTCTGAAGACGATTCCATGGAGGTAGCACTACAAGGTGTGGCACACACACACAAAACGATACTAAATGTGTAGCTTGAAAAAAGAGCGGAGTTGGTAGCAACTGCTTTGGTGACGTCATTCCACACCTCTCCTCTACACATGAGGCCAGTTTCGACTTAATAGATCGCTCCAGTTGGGAGTACTGCGTCATTTAGTGAACACGAGCAACTGCATTTCTCCGAAACATGTCAAATCAACAGCGAGTTTCTTGTGAAACTTAAGAACTCAGCCACGAAAACATTTCAAATATTACTCGGGGCTTATGGAGATTAAACATTGTCTAGAGTACATATTTATGAAAGGTATTTATGGTTTTCAGGGGGAAGGGTTAATGTGGAAGAGATGAATCTGCTGGACGACCAAGGTCCGCAATTACAGACAAAAACATAACCGAAATTCGGGATATGAGTGTGTTCCCACTTACATCAGTTGTCAGACTCTTAATAAATGCTACTACATTGAAGTACTAAAAAGACTTCGTGGAAAAATTAGGAAAAAAAAAAAGGTCAGCACTGGGGATTGATGGAAGTGGAAAAAGGAGTTGAAGGATTAAAGGAGTTGTGCTACAAATATAAAAACATCGGTGTGGAATGGCTCGATTTTTGGAAGGCAACAAACCACTTTAATTGCAGTTGTTACCGAAGGAGTGAAATAACTGGTAGGGTGAAATCGCTGCTAAATATACGATAGTTTGTTGAAGAGGCTGAATTCAGTGTGATTCCGGCACATTCATCGCTTGTGTTCCAGACTGTCATGGTGAAAGTTGGAATTACAAGTCGTCTCCTGACATTCATAATCTGCAGACAATATTACAATATTTTTTGCGACCTCTTGGATTGTTTCCGGAATTTAAAGACTTAAATGAAAGGATTGCGGTTTGGGAGAATAATTTACTTTGAAATATCGGTGAATACGAATACCATTCCAAAGGAAATATTTTAGAAATAATTTCGGTGATTTAAAAATCAACTAGCTAATTGTATAGAAAGGAGAAGAGCTTACCTTGAAAGTCGTTTAAGTCCCGATCCCGTGATGATAGTTATATATTTACCATGTCTAAAGATCAGATACTTATTAGAAAAACCTTACATATGTTAGCCTATATCATTTTAATATTTATTTAATTTGCAAAGAATTGGATAAGTGGTAGAATCAATTCCTTACAAAACTATAATTTTGCGGAAATAATTAAAAGGGATTTACAATGATCAAATAGATTTCTTATTTCAGGTATAATTAAAGAGAATATGAAACAGGGTTTCAAAGAATAATTAGTACAAACTCTAAAGTGAGATAGATAACATCACAAGGATTCAGATTTGAATAGCGACCCATAGTCTTCATGAGAAAAAAAAGTATGGCAGGTACAAGAAACGAAGAGACACAAAATTGAGATTATCTGTAAACATTTATTTGTCAAAGATATTAAATGTGCTGTGGCAATATGTACACATGTGTTACACTAGCGATAATCAACCTGCTGCCCACCAAGCCTTTTTAAGTGATACGGTCATGGCCCATTGCTGTGAGAAATTTAATTATTTAAGGTATCCGACTACGTTCGGAACTGAGATTTTGCAAAAGTGCATAAATGGATAATTTTCATGATATTTAGTATTACTTAGATTAGAATACATGCATAAAATATTTTTAAGAACATTTTCACAAAAAGAAATTATCTAAATACGATATTTTTGCAAAAAATTAACTTAGAATAATCTTTTTTTTTTCAAAATGTTCTCCTTTTGTGAAAAAATGATTGTATTATAATAATATTTTGCCAGTATATAGCTCTGACCTCTCTACAGAGGCTCAACTAGAATTTTGAAGTATATAACTTAGAAGTGGGTCTATCCATATTTTACGACAACAGAGAGGATAAATTTTAAGAAAGAAACGCCAATAATTATTTCAATTGGTAATAACTCTGAAAATAACGTGAATTTTTTTCTAGTTGAGCCTCTGTAGAGAGGTCTGAGCTATATACAGGCAACATATTATTATAATATAAGCATGTTTCACATAAGGAGAACATTTTGAAAAAAGAATAGAAAATGCTTGTTAAGTTCTTCTAAGTTAATTTTTTGTCAAAAGATTGTATTTAAAATTTTTTTGTCAAAATGTCCTTTAAACAATGCTATCCATGTATTCTAATCTAAGTGACACTAAATATCAGGAAAATTATCCATTTATGCGCTTTTGCAAAATCACGGTTCCCAAAGTAGACGGTTACCTTAACAAAACATTGAATTAAAAATTTGGTGGATAATTCTTTGTCAAGAAATCAAATATATGAATTTTGTATTTTTCTGTCGGCGTCATACGGGTAAGAATTGATACTCTTTTTCTATTTAAAACGGTTACGGTTAGTGATAACAGACAACAGGGGAGTAGCGACCATTTTATGGATGGAACTAATTTTTAGCTATCTTTTATATCTAGCAAACGAAAAATATTCGAAGAAAATATATCGTTTCAAGACGATTGGAAGTTTGACTATTTTAATGTGAAAAACAAACATGGACGAGTGATAGTTTGATTTGTCACAAAAATACCAATAAACAAGAATTATTCATTGTCACTTTTCCTAGATCTCTTTCAAGAGGTGATAAATAGGCTTCCACTTGAATAATCTTTGCAACGGCAACAACGTGTTTCGTCAGTGATAATATCTCAGCGGTAACAAAGATATACCATGAAGTTTGTTATATTATTGGTAATCACATGAAACCGTTTATTGATGCAGAAATTGTGAAGGAATGTTTCTTAAATGCTTCTTATTCAGCGTTCGTGACAATAATAAAAATAATAATTAAAAAAAGCAAAACAGGAGTTGTAATATTTTGATCAATATTTTCCCACATTTTTATTTTTCAATATTTTCTTGGTCTTGAAGCATTTTCCCATCCCCCCATTTATTCTCCTGATACGGCCCACGTGAAATAACTAATATATGTATGCGGCCTAGCAGAATAAAAGGTTTAGTACCCCTGCGTTACACCGTCATACCATGGCAGCACCGACGCCTCGTAAGCTGGCACTCGAATCCTCCAACAGTATCCAACAGATTTTGTTACATGCTGGGAATTGGTGTCACTCGTAGCCCACCTTTGCTATGCCTATTGCCTCAAAAGGAATCCTATCCACACAAATTGGGATGCCAAATTAGTAAACATTCGGTGGTCCGGTGCATCTCTGTGAGAGCGTCTTTCGCGATACAATATTTCTGCGGATCGTGCATTTGCTTTCCCCAATCAGTATGTTAGGTGCATATTTTCCAGATCGGTGTTCATGAACCGTTAAATACTCCTTCACAGACAATGACAGCTCAAATGTTTGAGTTAATTCAGGTTTGTTTCCTCCAATAGTCTTAGGAACAACTCAACCTAGCGCCGAATGAAGTCGCTTCCGATTATTAGTCGTCATGCAAATCTGAATCTGTGTGATGTCCCCCTAAATTTTTTCATACCGTGTATGTACTGTACAATTCTTCTCAGGATAAAACACAATCTTTCAAATATTTTTAAGCATTGTAGAGTTTCTTAAGGGAACCAGGACATGCTCGAAAGAGTAAAATGCCAAAAATTAAGACCCTTTGTTTATGAGACATATATCATTTAAAATTTCCAATAGAGCTTAGATTTTTTTATGCCTATAATAAAGATAATTTAATTATTCTTGTAGAACTACAAAATAACTTTTTACTCCAAAAGTTTTTTTTACTACTTAATTTTAAGTAATACATAATTTTTGAGAACTCGTAATATATACTTATGTTTAGGTACCATTTTTTAAAAAAAAGCATCCTTTTTTTTATGCAAAAATATTTTACACATATATAAAACAATACATAAAATACAGTGAAACCCTTTTTAGTAAAATTTTTAGTATAGTTTCTTTAAAAAAATTATGAAACTTTGAAATTTGAAATTTTTTTTATTTTTCTGCTTTTTTTATGCATAAAACAATTTTTAAAAAAATTAGGCACTATTTTAATAGAAAAAAAATAGGTTCACTATATGCATAGGCACCTTGTATAGAAGTATAAAAAATCAGGAATCATACAGTGCAATAGTTTTTTAAAAATGTACCTAAATGCAAAAAAATATGCTTTTGAGAAAAAGTGAAAACTAAAAAAAAATATTTTCACATATTATACACTTAATTAGTATTTTTGCCTATTTTTATATGACTAATAATAATCCTTAACCATTTTCTAGAGTTACAAAAGTAATTTTAAATTCATATGTTTTTTTCTTCCCTTTGTTTTAGTTAACATGAACATAATTTTCGGAGATCTTGTAATACATATTTTCATGTATAGGTACCATTTCCTAAAAAAAATATTCTTTGTATATACAAAAAATTTACAAATATATATAAAGTAACATATTAAACATAATGAATCTGTTTTTAAATAATTATATTTATATAATTGCATAATTTCTTAAAAATAATCATAAAAACCTTAAAATTATGAAAATCTTAATTTTCTTTTTACATATAAAATCAATTTTCAAAAAATTAGACACATACTAAAAGATATTTTGCTCACTGTATGCACATGTATCCTGTTTAGATATATAAAAAAGGTTTCAAACAATATGCTACAATAGTTTTTTAAAGTGTACCTAAATTTAAAAGTATTAAACATTCGAGAAAAAAATATAATAAAACTTAACAAAAAAATTTCTCCTTACATTATAGATTTGATTAATATTTCCTGCTTGGTATTCATTTTTCTTCATCTAAATTCTGTTTATCCATTTTCCTTTTAAAGACCTTCTTTTATTTCTGGCTTCCAATGACACTTTATTTACTATACGTTCAGCCTCAAAAATTCGTTTGTTATCAATTATAAGTAAGGCACGTTCCGTGTTGTATCATCCTGGTTTAATGCCCAGAGCTTAAAAGACTTTTATCCTACTTACATATCCATCGTTAAAACAAATTACAGCATCCATAACTCCAAATTTCAAAGTTTCAATGCCAACAAAACTGTTTTAGAATTCGCTCCCAAAATACATTTGTTAAAACTTTCATTGGGATTTTGTGTTCTTCCATGAAGGCACTTTTCAATAAGTCCTTCTCTGTGAGATCCAGAAACACTTTTTCACTTTCAATAAAATTGACTCAGGTAAAGAATGCTTGTGAATATAAATTCCCGTAACAATGCTACGGTTATAACCGCACCAGCTATCCTCACCAAGAGGACACAAAGCGTGTTGAGGATTATCCTCAGTACTTAGTTTATGAAAATAAATAGCCCATATGGCTCTTTCTGTCCTACAGATGACAAATTTTTACGGATTGCTAGCCCATAATAATGTTGGATTGAGTCCACTTCTTTAAGCGTTAGCCGTCCACGTCCCGAAAATATTTTTCCCATCTGATAGCTTAATGCCTTTGCTCATTTTTAGAATGTTTCTCAGCCTTGTGCCCATACGCTTTTGCACATGGCCAACAGTTACATTCTAATTTTTCAACTTCTGTGTCGCCATATACTTTTTTGCTTCTTTATAGTAAGAAATCCTTTTGAGTCCCCATCACCAAGATACTGCGTATAACATGCTTTTCGTGATGTTTCAGATCGCTGAAATATACTTAATACCCCCCGACATTCCATTCCCCACTGAATCCTTCGTAATTTTTAGCACAATTCACATGGTTTTTTACCCTTACATGAAGAACAATATTTTGAGAGAGCTTCAAAGTCGATAACCTTTCCGTTCTCAACAGATGCTTTAGCACATACAACTCCCATTCAATGAAGAATAGCCTCTTTTATGCCATGTGCCACCCACAGCCACAGCTATATTTGAATTATCATTCGCTATGACTGCTTCGTGAACAGCTGCATTCATGGAGTCTTCACTAACTGTTTTTAAAACATTTAAAAACAAAGAATTATGGCGTTCAAACTTTGCAGTGGTGGAAGGCAAATTCATGAGCCCACAGAATATTCGAGCAGCAGCTCCACCTTTCCACAATAGCTCTCATTCCATATGTCAATCTTAGGTTAACATTCATAACATTTATTTGATATTTTTGATGACATTGTGCTCGTCGATTCTCCACAGTTGTGACAAATTATTTCCAAACTCACAGCTAAACCTCTACTATTTTTTAAATCTTCTCAGCTCAATTTTCTCTGAAGAACAGCGATATTTACAACATAAGAGAATTTTCATAAGGAAAGATAATAAATCCAGTTCAACGATTATGTTTACATTTTGAGAATCTTGTTCTTTTAGTAAATCCGGTATTTTAATTTTTTCTCCTAGAAACACTTTCCACGAATTCAAAAGCAATTCTTCAGTCGATTTAGACTTTTTATGTTGATTGCTACTATACTTCCTTCTGCCAAATTTTTATTCTTGGCATAATTACTCGTTTAAAAAAAGTTAAAATACTTTAAAAATCTTATGAATATTAATAATTATAAGTAAAAATAAATATTTCTTACGAAAATTAATATAAAATTAAGTAGTTGTATGCCACAAGAAACTTCGGAACAGACGAACTCGGTTCAAAACATTGCCATAAACCGAAATTTAAAGTAAGAAATTTTGTTGTCACACAGCTTGGAACAATAGCTCACGCACAAGCGTGGCTAAAAGTAGCGGGGTTAATATTCAAACGAAAAACAATCAAAAAAGTTAATATAGATAAAACACAGGGGAAACTACATATTTAAAGTTCAAAGGGGCGTGTCAAAAGGGCGTGGTCATTTATTTACATTTTTATTTTTCATATTTTAGGGCTATTTTATCAGCAAACATATAAGTATTATACATTTTTAGATTCAGAAAAATAAGCACTATTTTTTAGAACTAAAATTGAAAAAATCGATTATTTGAAAGTATATGATGTCCCTGTTCTCTTAACTCCTCATACCAAGCTTTAATTGCGATCTGCGCGTGCGCGAGACCTCCAGCAATGGCGAGTAGTGCTTACTCGCGTAGGCACCTAAGAGGCAATCTGCGCATGCGTTAAATTTTTCAACTATAGCGACCCCATGCATTTTTTCCGACTATATACTTCCTTGGCAGCCCACGCATCCCTCCGAGAACAGTTATGGAATCACGTGAAATAAAGCAAGTAATCAAAATCTGAAAACATCGCCTTGCATATTAATCATACTGTCTCCCACAACATAAGCAAAAGTAAATTTTTCACGGTATAGTTCTCACTTAATACTTTAATTTTTTTAATTAGATATATGTTCGTATCATATGTTCTAGATGTACTCGTACATACACTTTCACTCATAGATATTGGTTGGATAACTTTTTGTTACATGCTTTTGTTACATTTGTTTTTGGCACAGCTAGACATAGCTAAAGGCAGAATTATTAATGGTTCTGTCAATCAATCCTTTTACTGGTAATTTTATGGACTTTCTGATTTTCTCTTAAAACGAATATATATATATATATATATATATATATATATATATATATATATATTTATTTTTAACATAATAAAAATAACTTCCAAGAAAACTCAAAATAATAATAATGGCTTTCGAAAAATTACATTTTCAATACATTTTCTAAAATCATCTTATGAATGTTTGACTAATACAGTCTCTCTCTCTCCATGTAGGCTTTCACATTTAAAAAAAATAATTTTTATAATCTGGAGATAAAATTTAACTCAATAAAACATTTATTTAAATTATTATTGTTGCTGTTAATTTTTGGAGATACAATAAAGCTTTAAATTGAGGGAGGGATTTTGAAATTCTCTGGGGAAAAGATTATCAATAACACACACACACAATTTCAAAATGACAAGGAAAGAAAAGTGTTGAAGAACATTGTAAACATAACCAAGACTCTCAGCCAAACATCACGTATAATGGAAGTAATGTAAGTTGATTTGTAAAAAAATCGTCTGTTGTTTGGTAGAAAAATAATGGAGTTTGGTAGTTTAAATGATCAACAATACTATGTTTTAGTTTTGCAATTAGTCTCCTTTGAATTTAAAGGCTTAAAATACATTACTCAAAAGTATATATTTCTGCCGCTTTAACTCCTTCCTGGTTTTTCCCGAGCTGAGCTCAGGCAAACCAAACTTACCATCCTAGCTTATTCCGAGTTTAGCTCAGGCACTGTGTAAATTGACGCTGTTCAATCAGTTTTTTTAATTATTTCACAAGTGCTATTTTGTGGTTTCGAATAATTGAAAAGTACCACTCGGGGAATTATCTGCAAAAATGAGGATGTCCTTCTGCTCGGCACTCACCTTCGATCTTGTCTGAAAGACACTGTTAACTGAATTCACCCAGCAGAGAAGAAAACTAATCCAACACGACAGTAAAGGGAAGAATATTGCAGAAACATATTTTCGAATTTATCATACATGGTCAAATTTTGATAATTAAATTCATAATCATTTACGTAAATACAAAAGACGTAAATAAAGTTTGTAACTCAGAATGAAGGCTAGGTATTCTAAGCTTTATATCTGTAGTTAGTCTGAATGGACTCCAAATGCTAGTGATTTCTGCGTAAAGAATGCCGACTTTACAGGTAAATTAATCATTTATTTAAATAAATGTTTTTACATTAATTTTTAGGAAAATTTGTATGCTAATGATGCTATTATGTTTAAAAAGATATGCATGTTTGAAAATAAGCATATAAAAAAGGCATTTTCTTATACATAATCCAGAAATAAAAGGAACTAACTTGAAAGGGGTGAATTGATATTAATACCTATATAAACAAAAAATGTGATCCTATTTTCACAAATTCAAAATCGATGTCTTAAATTAAGTAAAGAACATGTATTTATCTATAACATCACTGAGAAAATATTTTTTTAAAGCAATAACAAAATGGTTATCTTAGGAACAAAAAAATCCCTATGTAATCTCCCAGACACGAGCTGCAAACTCAGAATTCATATATATCATATTTTCTGAGGAAAAAGAAAAATGTACTTCTATTCCCAATTTGAAATGGGAGGCAAAAATCCATTTTATCTTCATTCAGAATTAATGAAACATACCATTATTTACTACCCGTAAGAAACGCTATTCCTGAGACACTGTTGCAGCAGCGAAGCAAATAACTTACAGATCTCCCTCGTTGTTCTGATAGCACAGTATTTAACAAAATGCATTCGATATGCCATATAAATCAAACATACCCTCCCATCGGAATAAGTAGCTTTATGAATAACGCAGTGGAGAAAACAGTTTATTCAGTTTCCTCCGGAATAACAATAAAGAGAGGATAAACAGGAAAATATGAGGTAAACATAGAAATTTATAGCTTTCTTTCCCAGTATTTTTATTTCATACTGTGACAATATTTACAAAGCTTCCCGCATTTAAAACACAAAGTAAGATAGTAGAGTAGGTGTTGACATTATATTTCATTTCTTAGGCGATTATTCCAAAGTATAACTAAGAATAATGTCAAGAATGATTTAAGAAATAAAATATTTTATGATAGAGTTTTAAAGTTTATTTCTTGATAAAATGCATGTTATTAAATACCGATGATGTATCGATACAACGAACTGGTTTTCAAGAATCATTTGTTTTGCAATTTTGCTAAATCAGTCAATCTTTCCGGTACTAACGTCTTAGAAATTATTTTTGAAAATGCACTACTACGCTTT
Organism: Trichonephila clavipes; assembly: GCA_019973935.1. Taxonomy (NCBI): domain Eukaryota; kingdom Metazoa; phylum Arthropoda; class Arachnida; order Araneae; family Nephilidae; genus Trichonephila; species Trichonephila clavipes. The sequence goes on along the minus strand of BMAU01007057.1, from coordinate 1,816 downwards.
TTTCCCTAAAAAGTAAAGATCTTTAACTTTTATTATCTTTCGTAAAAAAATAAAAAGGAAAAATAATGTTACATAGTATAACCCTTTAAGACCCAACCCACACTATCGTGCGGGTTAGATATTCTTATACGTTGTAACGTTTGAAAGAATAACGGTAGCGTATTCTTGGTTAATTAAAATATGGAATTTATTTACGTCACAACTATTGAAAATTATTTAAAAAATGATACATTAAAGTTATTAAAAGTAATTATAGATTGTGTTGGGAGTCCACTATTTTTTGTGAGAGGAGGATTCGCTGGCAAACCGCTCCCGTGCAAGTTCAAACATCTCTCCCCTCATCTTCCGGTCGGCGAGCTAGATTCCTCGAGGGTCAAACGGGGGTTGCGCTGCACCTGAAGCTGCACGTGTGGGCGTCGGATCTACAAAGAAACCGACAGATGTTGATGTTTTCGAGAAGTGACGTTACAGCTCTCGCCCTCTCTTATAGAACTTTTCCGTTGAGAAAAGTTTAATGGGATGACGATGAGACAACTGACAGATTACCGACACATCCCTTCATCAATCACCACTATATTTCTGAGCTGCAATTTTAATTACAAGAAGAAAACGCCGAACTAAATTTAAATTACTTATTTCTAGTGAGTGAGTGTTCTTGCTAGGGAACTTACACAAATCCATAGTACGAAAATGATCAATAGCAATGTAAAAACATACTACAACATTAAATAAAAAATACAAACACTCTATCTGAAATACCTATTATCAATTATACTAACAACATGTTACATCAAATGCTAGTGTAAGACCTTACACATAAAACATTCTTCGCCACAATACTTAATAAAATTATACTAACGACATGTGTTGATATGATATGCGAGTGTACAACCTTACACACAAAATATTTTTTCACAATATGTCTTTGCGTAAACTAAATACTCATGTATATTTTTAAAACCTATACACAAAATTAAGCATATTAATACATTTGCTTTCATGGCTTTATCTTTTGACACGCATCTCCATTCGAAATGATATACAGTACTAGTAAATAAATAAAATTAATACAATTATTTATCTTTAACTAAAAAAAACATTATAAGCAACAATTATTATTCATGAGCAAGAGAACATTGTTAACAAGTCCTAATTATCTATCACCGATCTGCTGAGACTATCCATTTTTTGTGACTTTTACCCGGCCGATGTACAATTCTAAAATTATATGGTTGCAAAGCCAAAGCCCATCGCATCAATCTAGGGTTAGAACTAACATTTCTATTCAACCACACCAACGGGTTGTGATCGGTCATAACTAAAAAATGAATTTCCATCTATGTAATAATGTAACCTTTTAATTTCGAAAACAATACTAGCACATTCCTTCTCTGTCGTACAATAACGCTTCTCTACCTCTGAAAATTTCTTACTCAGGTAAAGGATTGGATGCTCCTCACCTTGTTCAGTTAATTGGGTTAAAACTGCTCCATACCTGTGTTTGAAGCGTCCGTTTGAACAATGAATTCTCGTTCAAAATTTGGCGCGTACAAGACGGGCTTATCGATTAGTTTCCCTTTTTTAGTTCTCGAAATGCGTTTTCACACTCGGTCGTCCACTAATTTCTCCCTTCTTTGCTCTTCCCTTCAACGCATCCGTCAACGGAGCAGCGATTACCGGAGAACAGATTTATATATTTTTGGTAATAACCCGCTATGCCTAAAGAAGCACGTATTTGGGTTTTCGTGCGAGGGGTAGGGAACTCTAGAACAGCCTGAACTTTGATCTCGGAAGGGTGCGAAAACCCTGACCTACA